>VMRM01000028.1:7642500-8045000 GCA_010277075.1 Poeciliopsis retropinna
TTACTGATCCACTAAATTAATTCACTCCTTGGTTCAAATCTGAAGGCCCAGGAATTAACTAATGAAACTTAAAAGATATCTTTGAGGTTCTGTATGCACCAAACCTCTGGGTCCTTCAGGGGTTTTGCCACAGGAAGTGTGGCTGGTCCAGTACTTAATGTGTTTGTCTGCATCATCTCTCTCCACACCTCTTAACTCCCAGCACACCAAGGCAGATCCAGCACTCCTCGAGGTTTCTGTCCATTAAAGGCAGCCATCGCTCTCTATTGCCCTCTCTCCATCTCCACCACCTCATGCCTACTGCAACCAGCTCATTGCCTCAATCTTTATTGATGTATCAAATCTCTTTTATCACTACTAAATACTCACTTTAAAGGGGTAAATATCTATGCACATATTTTACATTTCATAATTGTATTTAATTATTTTATTTTTTTTAGAAATCAACTTTTCCCTTGAGGTTCAAGGGTTGAGGGGTTGTTTGTTTGCCAAAAAACCGAAATCATGATTAATTTGTAAAAGCGATAAAAAGGGTAAAACATCTAAGGGGGTGAATACTTTTTTTTTTTTTTTACTTGCATTGTATCCATACTGTTAGAGAATTGAGCAAAAATAAAATTGGAACCAGATTGTCATGCCATCATTTTGTCTCCTATGACAAACCGAAGCTTTTTGAATATGCATATGTCATGTGTGAACGTGAAATGTTTTAGAGAGAAAACTAAAAATCCTACAGTACTAAAAATCAGACCATCAGGTTTAAAGTGCAGCTATTTTCCTGAAGTCTGTTTTGGAAGACAGTGAAATTAATTTCACATGAATGGACAGTGGAAATTCGTGTGATCTCTGTTCTCAGCATTAGATGTCATTCCTGTAGAATCCCTGAATTTCTAACTGCTTGGAAAGTGGAGGGTTCCTCACCAAAATAACATTCAACATGGCTGCCGCATAAAAGGATGCCTTAACAGCAGTAAGAATATTTGCACCCTGGTAGTTTTAAATCTCACTGAAATCAGTCACTCCTGAAATGGTATGAGCCCAGGAACAAGCAGCTTTCAGTTTGTTGTGACGAATAAATCCCAAAACTTCCCAGGCGTTCAGCTGAACCAATGGCTTCCGGTCTCCAGGTCTACACCGAGACCCGAGTTCCGTTTTCCGAGGTAAACGGAATGCAGCATAACACGGGGGGCGTTAACGACCAGTCTGACGAAAATAAACCCCAGAATTGAGCGTGCTTAATTAAATATGAACAGCAATCACTCCGGCACATCCCGAACCACACAATACTACCTGCTGTGAGATAACAGCACGTCAGTGAGCTGAATATTAGAATATTCCAGACCAGATATTGAAGTGTTTACATGTGTGATGATGGGGTGAACTGTGGGACTGTCCTTGCGGCGCCCTGGCAGGGTAATATGAGCTCTAAGCACTGGAGGACAATATGACTATTCACCATGAATAATAATAATAATAAAAAAAAGAAAGTGACGCAATAACAAATATATATATTTATATATAAAACAAACAAACATGGTGTTCATAAAGCTGCTAACGACGGCTAGCTAGCATCATCTGAAGCAGCAACTCCAGTAAACAGAGCAGAATAATGACAGCAGGAGGAGAAGGAGCGCGGTACCTACTGGGTTTCAGCCTGGCGAAGGATGGACCCAGATGTTGATCCTTGTAATCCTGCTTCGACTTTATTTCAAAGTGCGGACAGGTGCCATCGCCCAGCATTTACAGGAGCTATCTGAGCGAGGTCGTCAAACTACGCCTCCTACAGGCCACACGCCGAAACGTCCACCTCTCCGCTCTGTTTTATTTTTGTAGATTCCATCTTTCAAATTGTCAAACAGCTTATCTAAGAAACGGATCTGCTCTTTCTTATATATTTTTATTTATTTATTGCTATTTTTTTCCATTATTGTCATAGAATTTAGAAAATGAATGACGTCGTTCGGAATGGATAACGGAAAAACCAGGAAACTGGATTAATTCTTCCATTTAAACTCTTTACCCACAGTTCCACTCTGAACCTGTCTACCGCTCCTCACCACTGTCTCCTGGTCCAACCTCTCAAACATCTCTGCCATGTATGCTATTTATCTCCATTCTACCTTCTGGGAAGTGTCATGGTTTGGTGATGATTTACTGCAGTCACACCTGGTTAGCTCACCACCAGAGAAGCAAACATGTTAGAGGGAAGATAAGAAAAATATGAGACTATCTACAAAGTAAACTAAAAGCTGAAGCACGACTGAACCCTGCAAAATAATATTGGAGATACAAAACAAAAAGAAAAAAAAGGATTTTTGTGTCATAATGTATGTAATAATAATAATAATAATAATAATAATAATATAATAGTAGTAGTTGTTGTTGTTATTACTATTTTTTATTCAAATGATCATCACAATCACAATGATACGATTCATATCATTATAGCATGAATAATTTTTTTTCATGCCATAAAACCTTGTGAATCCGGTCCGTTGGTAGTAGTTCCGGTCCGGGTTATATGCGCTACCGCTGCCGCGGAGGGTTAAGCTAGGCTAGTTCAAAACTCCTCCCGCTAACACTTTCCTTCCAGCGATTTCACCGCTGCCCTAAATGTCGCCATTCATTCCCGCGGAGAGTTTTATCTACCAGCGCACGCTGGTTTTATAAATAACTTTTTATTTAGCGATATCCTCTGAAGATACGGTAAACAGCACCAAGGCCCCTAGTCAAAGCTAACTGTTAACCCCAAAGCTAAAATGGCGGACAACGAGGGTGACAGCGGAGCTATTGGAACAATAACAGTGGCTGAGCCGCCGGGGACAGAGTCTGAGCCCGCCGTCCAGCCAGACCCGCAGCCCGTGGAGCCTTTATCAGTCCAGCCTGCCGTCCAGATCTTGCAAGCTGAAGAGAAAGGATCGACCTTCCTCGTCGCCCAGTGCGATCAGCCTGCAGAGAGTGCAGAGCCCGGGTCCTGTGCGGATGGCAGTCAGCCCCCGAGTGGAGTAGAAACCTGCCAGGTGGAGCAGCGCGTGGTGGTGGGCGCAGAGTTTGCCGACCTGGCCAACACCACCATCATCTACGTGCAGCCTGACGGCAGCCTGGTGGAGGGCTCCGGGCTGACGTTGGAGGAGCAGCAAGCGGTGCTGCAACAGCTCACCAAGCAGCAGATCGTGCAGGTCTCCGACACCGAGGCCGTCCAGCTGCTCCAGCACAGCCAGCTGGTCAAGCCGGCCCCGGTCCAAAAGACGGCTCTGGATCCGAGTCAGCTGCAGCAGGTCATTAATCAGGTCACCAAGTCCCAGAACCAGGTCCAGGTGTCTCAGGAGAACCTGAAGGGTCAGCAGAAGCAGGTCCAGCTCTCCCCACAGAACCTAAAGATCAGCCCTCAGAATAATGCTTCCACTCAGCTGAAAAGTGTGGCTCAACAGGTCGCTTTGCAGTCCAACACGTTAATCCAGGTGAGTTAGATGTGAAGGATTCATTCATCTAGGTTAAGATTCTGCAGCTGACAAACCCGACCAGGCATCTGAACCAGGAATCACATAGAAGTCAGTGGATATGCACTGATCTGGATTTCATGGCTGGTACCGATTTCTGTTCAGTCTAAGCTTATTCTGATTCTATACAATTTAGAACTGTTTTTTTCAAGGCCATTGACAGAAAAGAAAAAAAATCTATACTGCAGGTTGTTTGATAGAGGAAATAGTTTTCTATCAACCCAATAGAGGCACCACAAGATTATGCATCAAAGTGTTTTTTTGTTTGTTTGTTTTTTGTTTTTTTGTTATTAAACTCAAAAATCAAATCAGAGGATCTTTTCCCCCGTTTTTTTGTTCCTAACTCATGATGAGTTTTTTGTTTTGATCACGCCTCACGTCGCTCGATTCTGATATCTTGAAATATAATTTTGAAATATTTCAAAAAATAATTTTGAAATCCTGTACGTTTTGCAGCGTTTTATATTGTTGGTAGTTGTGAAGCTTTCTGGCTGCGGATTGTTTAACCTCACAGTTCATTAGTCGTCTTTTCTCTTCACCTTTTCCGTCAGCAATGGTTGCCTGAGCAACAGCAGTAAAGTTAAGAAACCACAATTAAGTTGTTTCAGTGCAGAAAGAGCAACTTTTCCATCCAATGTTGCTGTTGTCTGTGGTCTGTTTATTGAGTTGGTCATTTATTGCAAATTATATTGTTATTGCCACATTCACTAATGTCATTGAATGTTTTTCTACACAACAGGGACTGAAGTTGAACCCAAAAGCAAAGTACAGAACATGCAGGATGTAGAAACCAAACCATTGGATACAAGAACAAACATTCTATAAATCTACTGTATTACAAATATCTGTAATAGAAATGAACAAAATATTTTTTAGTGTTTTTGTAAAATGCCGAAAAATGAAATGTGTTATTAATGACACGTTTGTACTAATGTGAATTTCTGAAAACACGTTTGTCTCCGTCTGTCTCTGAAGATGAACAAAAACGGTGACATTCTCCTCAGAGGTGTGTGCATCAAAAGCAACTACAGCACATCTCAGTTTGTCCTTTGCAGGCGACACCGTAGCTCACTAACGCAAAAGGTGGATGGGCACCATTGCCCACAATAAAACATCTTTACAGAACAGGTTCAGTGCCACTGAAAAAAAAAAACAGTTTTTTTTTCTTAAAAATGCTGACATTTTCTTTTAAAGTCTCACTTTTCTCCAAAATTAGATTTTCTCAAAATTCTGTTTTTTTTTTTTATTGAATTTTTTCTGCCCAATTTGCCATTGCTCAAAAGTTTTTTTTTTTTTTTTTTAAATAAAATTTTGACGTTAATCTCAGTATTTTTTGTTTTCTTCAAAATTCCGACTTTTTTCTTGCCTTCAGGAAGTTCAGGGATTAAATCATTTTTCCCAGTGAGCCGAATCCTCGCATTTTTGTGAACAAGGTCAATTGAAAATATATCAGTTTAATTCTCTGACCATTTTGATCTTTTGCTCTACATTAACTTTTTCTATTTCAGTGGCCTTAAACCTCTTCCATAATAATGTTACATTTCGGGATTTGATGGCTGTCCACACTGAGTAAATGACTAAATGAGACATGCTGCAGTTGTTCAGTTGGGTTTTTATCCTCATACCTCTGCCCCATTATCTGGAGAGTTTTACAATTTCTGAGATAAGATCTGAATTAGCAACTTGTTTGTTTTTTTTTTCTTTCCAGGCAGAACCAACGAGAATCCAGATCCAAGTTCCTCCCAAACAGGACCTGAATTCTTGTGTGAGTCTCCAGCAGAAGACCGTGGCTATCAGCCACCCGCAGGTGAAGCTGTCTGCCAGCAGCAGCCTGGGCAACACGCAGATCATCCACCTGCAGCCTGTGGTGGGTCAGCAGGGTCAGCAGATCCTGCTGCAGCAGAACCCAGGGGAACCCCAGATCCAGTTGGTGCTGCAGAACGCCACTCCTGTGGTGGGCTCTCTGCTCCCCTTGGTCCACAAGGTGACTGGTCCGGCAACCATAGCAACCGCTTCCTCCAGTCTGGGACAGAAACCTGCCCCGCCTACCATCAGAGTGGCAGCTGCCACCCCGGTTAAAGAGCCGCCCCCTCCCAGCAGCAAGCCCCCTGCTGTTCCCGTCACTAAAACCATCAGCATTCCTCTGATTAAGACGCAGCACAACGGGACGGAACCGACCGCCACTGTTGCTGCTGGGAAAGTCCCATTTAAAGTGACCCCGGTCATCCCTGCAGCTCCACGGCAACCCGCCTCCCTCGCCGTCCACCCCAGGCTTCCCACGGCAACTTCACCCTCCGTCGTCAAGGAAAGAGACAGAGAAAAAGAGGAGAAGAAGAAAGCAAAGAAAAGAGAGAGGAAAGCCCTGAAGGTCCAAACCCGATCGGGTCGGGTGTCTAGGCCGCCCAAGTACAAAGCGAAAGACTACAAGTTCATCAAGACGGAGGATCTGGCGGAGAGCCACCAGTCCGACTCGGATGACTACTCCGACATGAGCGTGGAGGAGGAGGAGAACGCCAAGCGGGACGGGCCGGGCTCCAGCAGCCCCTCGTCTCTCAGCTACAGCCTCAAGTCGCGCTGCCACCGCTGCCAGACCTGCGATAAGGCCTACATCGGCCCCGGTGGCCTGAACCGGCACTACAAGCTGAACCCCGCCCACGGAGAGCCTGACCTCACGGTGGTCACAGCCAGCAGCGCACCAGAACCCGGCCAGAGCAGAGCGGACCAGAAGGTAGAGGAGGCTGTCACTGAGGAGGAGGAGGAAGAGGAAGAGGAAGAAGAGCAAAAGGAGGAAGAGGAGGAGAAACCTGCTGCCATGACAACAAACAGTGTGAGACACCATTTTACCTGTCAGAGCTGAGATCTACGTGATTTCAGCTCTGAGTTTAGGTTTTGACTTCAGACCGCTCAGTGAATAATTGGAGCGGTTGAAACGATTAATCAAAATACAAATGATTGATCAATTGTTGAAATAATCATCACTTAATTTAGTGATCGATTAATCATTGCCTGGAGTATACAGACAAAAAAAAACACCATTTATTGAAGTAGCAACACAGTCAGAACAAAAAAGCTGAGCTAAAAATACAAAAAATATAAACATTTTGCAGTTAAGATTTAAAAAAAAAATTTTAGTAAATCTGTTCTAAATTATTAATACAAAAAATAATCAACAGATTATATTTTTTATATTTAAGATTAAAAAAAATAAACCTTGTCTGAAAAAAATCTCCTATTAAGCATCTTTTGCTATCCAGCTGTTAATTGGTTTAACCCAAACAATAATCAGCCGTTAGCCCTGCATTCTATTCATGTTAAGTCCATTAGAAAAGGCTGAGCTCTTCCCATGCTGATTTTAGAAGTGTTTTTTTACTAGCAGAAACTTCCTTTGATACACTAATAAAGTAACCGGGAGTGCACCGATATATTGGTGCCAATTTTCTTAATTTTGGAAGATCATTGATCAGCCGATTTTTAAATGTTAAACCTTATCTACCTCAGTAAAGGTCTAAATATCAGCCACTGTCCTCTGCTCTCCCATGAGAAAGTCTTAACTGACAGACCGGCCCCCCAGGTCATGTCCGCACCTTTACAGTTAAAAGTAGTCACCCTCTGTTGTCAACTCAGCAACTTTCTTGCTGTATTGAGCAACATTTCAGATCAAAAATATGGCATCATCCAAAATTGGAATTTTAAAAGATTGGTAATCGGCGTTCAACCAGAAAACTGCCATCGGTGCACCCCTAAAAGTAACCCTACCTTATTGCATTTTAAGCAATAAAATGTAACATTTTTTATAAATTTAAAATAGGAATTGGATTATTTATTTATTTAGACTTTTGAATGTGTTTATAATATCACATAAATAAGCTTAAGTAGTCAAATGAAGAATCTACAGAATGTATCGGTTTTGCTGTGCTCTGCCTCTAAAGCCTCACTCTGCTTGTCTTCAGGGAGACAACGGCCTGGCAGCTGAAGGACTCACCGCCCTCCATTACCGGGGCCCGGGTCGCCCCAGAGGGCGAGGGAGAGGGCGAGGGAGGGGCAGAGGAAGAGGAAGAGGCAGGGGGCGAGGTCGATCACTTGGACCTCCTCCTAAGGTCAGTTTGCTTTAAGCCAAGGTTCATCCTACCTCAGAGTTTTCTCTTTATGCTGTATATTTGAAATGTCATCCAGTTCCAGTGTTAAATGTTGATTATATTTTAAAGGTTATTGACTTGAAAATGATCTTAAAATAACGTTATTGTTTATTGCAATAACTCCTGGGAGACTTTATTGTTCAGTAAAATGTGTTATTGTGACATGACTAGTCAGGAAAACACCCATCATCAACATGAATGTTTTTGGCTTTTTATTAGTTCAGTCTCTTTGTTTTCATTTAAGACACAAAAGTACCTTCAATAAATGAACCAAAAAAAAAAAAAAACTAGGTACATAAGTTTGAATTTTCTTTAATTACACGTCCAGGCTCAAATATATGCATCCAGGCGCACTAATATTTGCTTCACTGGCTTTGCAGCCGTCACCATTCTGCCTGGACGTATGGTTCTTATTGTTTTAAAAACTGCTGGAGTTTATTTCAGTTAGTTGGTCTCCAGGCGTAGACTCTGCTTAAAAGAATCTTCCATAAATTTTAAACAGGACTAATGTCCATTCAGCTGCACTGAATCCATTTTGATATGTTTGGGTCAGAAACTGGAGCCTGTTCCATAAACATCTGTTATAAACTAAGAACACACTGATTCACTTTTTTAAAAATCTCAGATACCGATACCGATATCTGAGGTTTAGCATCGCCCGATTCCGATCCGATACAGAACAGCTGAATTCACTTCGAATGTTTATTTTCTAAACACAGACATAAATGTACTGAATTAGAAATTAATTTGCTAACTCTGCACCAGGACAGCTCACTAAAATACAGAAATAGCTTCACATGGTTTGTCAAACATATGAATACAACTTTTATTTGCGCTGTTAGGAGTAGAACAGTCATTGTAAAAAAAAAAAAAGAAACTGAAACTGACTGAAACAACAAGTTGACTATTTTGGTCAAACATGTAAAAAATTAGCTGTAACACCTTTCAAATGGTTCAGAAAGAGCAATTAGAAATTCTAAATGTGATGTAAAATAAATAATAAAGCATGATGTCATTCTGAGCACAAAGCAAAAAAACGAGACTGAATAGATCTGCCTTTATAGATTGGACACATTTTCACCTATACCCCATCTAGAATGTTTTCCAACATCAGCACCAATACAGATATTGACATCAGATCGGTGCATCTTCTTAGAACCTGGTAGCTCTTCGTTAACCTGCTGATTGGTTGATTCTCTCAGGTGAGCATT
The DNA here is from genome assembly GCA_010277075.1 of Poeciliopsis retropinna. NCBI lineage: Eukaryota > Metazoa > Chordata > Actinopteri > Cyprinodontiformes > Poeciliidae > Poeciliopsis > Poeciliopsis retropinna. Next base: position 7,651,348 of record VMRM01000028.1, read on the forward strand.
GGTCTCGTGGGCAGACCTGGTCGTCGCGGGCGACCCCCAAAGCTCGGGGTCATTCCGGTAACGGCGCGGCAGCAGGCAGAGAGGAGACAGCAGCGGCTGCAGGAGGTCAGAGGACGGAGCGCTGCTCCACTCCAGGACGGGACTGACCCGTCTCCAAAAGTACCCGCTGTGTAACTCGTGTTTCTGTGACTGCTTTGTGTTGCTTCCAGCTGGTGGAGCAGTGCGAAGATGAAGAACTGATGGATGCTGTTCTCCCTCGTTTGACCAAAATGTTAACTCTGTGGGAGTTGCTGCTGGCGAAGGTGAAAAAAAATAACATGTACCCACATTTCTATTAGAAATAATGGCCTGTTTGTTTTTGTTTGCATGTTGTTAGTATTAATTTTAACCCATCAGCCATCACCATGCTGACTGCTGCTAAGTGGTCAATTTGACCGTGTCTATTTTAGTTTTTAATTAACTTTTTATTAAGGAATGATTGCAATATAAGGAATTATTTATAGTCTTTTTTTTTAAATACTGAGACATTGTTTTTGTCTGGAAAACTGCACCCAAAGTTCATTGTAAAATTTTTCACTGATACAATTCTGACATGAATATTCATCATTAAGAGTCTCAGACATTAAAGTTATATAAAGAGACAAGACACACTGAAGAAAAGAATTGAATATTCTTTCCTTAATTTAATAAACTTCTATTTGTTTTGAGGAATATTTTAGCTTACGAAGGCTAAAATCATTCACATGTACAACAGCATTCTGGGTAAATGGAACCAAAACAAACATGAGGTTCTGGTGCTCGCAGGAGAAATAGTTTTGTCTTTTACCAAAGACAAAAGAGAAATCCTAAGATCACTACAACCTACTCCACTCGATCTCATTCCCATTTGGTGAGGAAGGAAGTTGTGCTCTGTGTTTTCTTCAGAGGTTTTCATGTTGCTTCCTTCAGGGGTTCTTGTCTGTCCTACATCACACATTTATGTCAATATTCTTTGTTTAATGAGTAAAACAATGTTCATTTTTGGTGTCTCTCTGGGTTTACCTTTTTCCAGACTTATGTTTAATACATATGTCTTTTGCTGTTTTTTTTATGACTGCATACTTTGCAACATACATTGAAAAGGAACATTTATTTAATGAGAAGAAACCTCAAAGAAAACCAAACTCAGAAGAAGCTATTGGGGACATGGAAGGACTATAATACATTTCCTACATATTTCTGTTATCTCACAAACCTAGCAAGGATCACTGCTCCTCTTTGTGACTTGTCGTTGACTGCAATAATATTTGAAGAACGTAGAAGGTAGGCAGGCCAGGGCACCTCTAAGGTTCTCTAAACATTCTCCCTAACGTTCGCCCTCCGTCTCTTTCAGCTGGACTGCAAGGGGTCGGCTTGTAGCTGCTTTCCAGACATTTACCACGAGTTCGAATCTCTGCATGCTCAAGTCAGGCAGACTGCACAGGACTACATCGTAAGTCCTCAGGGTGGAGCCATGCCTGTGGAGGTCAGGAACATTGAGGTGAGACCATATGTTGCCTCTCGCTGCACCTGAAGACTGGAACCGTTGAGCAGCAGGTGATGCGACAGGTTCTCTGTCCCGTCCTGGACTCCTGTTGCAGGTGGCTCGGTCTCTAGGGATCCTGGACGAGGTGAACAAGATGAAGGTGCTTCCTGGAGCGTCGCCTGTCTCTAGTGGGAACAATAAGAACGTCCGGTACATGGGGGTAAGCATGTAGTCAGAAAGGATCTGAGTAAAACCCTGTGTGTGTGTGTGCTCAAGAAAATAAAAATCAAACTTTTAGGAATTTTTCTTACAGAACTTATTGGTTTTAACAATGAGTAAATGCTGTTTTAAAAATACTACAACTAACTTTACTCAGTGTAAGGAAAATAACAGTAGTTTTAGTTTAAATTAATCTTTTTTCTTTTTTTTCAGAACTCCAAGATGTTGCCACCATCTAAAAGATTTAAGATGGAAAACAGCATTGCAGATCATCAAAATGGCACAGAAGCGCCAAGAACAGGTAGTTGTATGAACAGCTTGAATTAGTCATTTATACTGTTGCTGAGAATATTATAACATGTATGTCAGGGTTATACCTGGTGGGGTGTAAATAAAACCTGGAGGCCCGCCAGGCCACAGAGGGAAACCCTGAATAGTATATTAGGGTTGAACATTAGTGAAAGTACAGAGTGCACAACTTTACCATGTGTTACCATTTGTTGACAGTGTTTTTATGCTGAGTTTTTTTTTTTTTTTTTTTTTCAGAACTAGCATGATGTTAGCATGTTTAGTTCCCCGTTTTGATACAACTTGTTGATACCTCAGCTTCTACAAATCTTATAAAAAGTTCCTCAGCAGCTTTTCAGCTGTATCTGGATTAGATAAACTGCAATAAGACATAGCCTATTCAGCATTTAAGTATTGTTCCTGTTTGGGTCAGTATGTGAGGTCATGTGACTGTCATGTCTGTCACTTTGTTGTCCAGCTGCTGCTCCAGCGGCCTCGGCCACCCAGGCAGCCTCTCTTGTCAAGTCGTGCTCCGTGTCTGTGTCTCCCCTGGAGATTTCAGGTGGAGCCAAGGTGCTGAGCGCCTCTGCTGAACCTACCTCCAGGTGAGCTGAGCCCAACCTCGCTGGATGTGTGGGCTTTCTACTGTTTTATTTCACACAAGATTTATTTGATGTTTTAAATATTTTCACTCACCGTATCTGCAAGGGAGAGTCCAGATGTCCTACTGGGAAAACTTAACTTCAGCCTCTCGTATCCATGACCTCGTTCTTTTGGACCTGACCCAAAGTTCGTGACCATAGATGAGGGTGGGAATATAGATCGACCCGTAAATCGAGAGCTTTGCTTTTTGTCTCGGCTCTCTCTTCACCACAACAGACCAGTACAGCAGCCGTTTCACTGCAGACGCTGCACCAGTCCGCCTGTCCATCTCCTGCTCCATTTTTCTCTCTTTCGTGAACAAGATCCCGAGATACTTGAACTCGTCCACTTGGGGATGAAGATTTCTTTAAAGGGGCAGTATTATGTAAAATCAACTTTTTGAGATTTTCATCATGTTATAATATTCCTACATCAAAAACATAACTGAACATTAATTTGATTCTTTCGTTTTAGTTTTAGCATAATTACTGCTATGACTATTGTTTTTTCATCAAATGGCCTTTTCTGTAAGTCTGTACACTCCATTTAATGATTTATTGATTACTAAATTAGTTGACAGTTACTTCAATAATCAGGTCATCACAATGAATCACATTAATTGTTTCAGCTCTAACTATAGGTTGACGTTATAAAAAAGTTCTTGGGTTCTGAAAGTTTTGCAAGGTGATGGACCTGGTTTATGGTGACCAGCCCTGACAGTAATAACATCAGTTGGTGTTTGTCAGCTCATCCTGATTTGTGGAGCTGATAGTCTGAATGTGTTTGTTGTGACCTGCAGCTCCTCCACCATCGCCTCTCCTGACCCAACTCCCAGCCTGGCTGCACCTCCTGCTGGCCCTACGCAGGAGCAGAAGGAGGGGCCGTCGGCCCCGGATCGGAACCAGGACGTACACATGGCCGACGCCGCGGTCCAGGACACAAACATGGCCGACGCCGCGGTCCAGGACACAAACATGGCCGACAACGCGGTCCAGGACACAAACATGGCCGACGCCACGCTCCAGGACGTACACATGGCCGATGCCGTTGTACAGGACGTACACATGGCCGACGGCGCGGACCAGGACACAAATATGGCCGATGCCGCAATCCAGGACGCAAACGTGGCCGACGCCACGGTCCAGGATGTAAACGGGGCCGAAGCCACCGTCAAGGAAGTAAACAGGGCCAACTCCCAGCCTGTTCAGATGACCCAACCAGACTCTGCTCTCAGTTCTTGTGCTACCAGCATCACAGACAGAAAGAGGGTGGAGCCTATCCCCAACCCTGGCCCCGCCCCCAGCCCTGCCCAGCCGGCGGCCTCCGCTCAGCCCTGTGACTCCTCCTCCTCTCAGCCCAAAGAGCTGCAGGCGGGCCAGGAGATCTACATCCAGACAGAGGGGCTGACGGTGCAGCTGGCCGAGCCGGGGTCGGACGGGATCGTTATCGTCAACGGGCCGGACGGAACCACCATGCACATCCAGACCCCAGAGGGGGTTCCCCTGGAGGCGGTGCAGGCCCTGCTGGGCATTGAGGCTTCAGACGGGGACAGACCGGCCCAACAGACCCAAGACTGAGCGGAACCTCCTCAAAAGAGACTGTCAGGGAGTGATGGACAGCTGGAAACTGCAGTGCCTCCCTTCAAACCCAGCTGACAGGAGCCGACCGGCGCTTCTCTATGAATGTCAGAGTTTCAGAACAACACAGGGGGACGACGGTGTAAACCCCCAACTCCTGTAGGAAAATGTCAAGGTCTTCATCTCGCTGTGTTCAAAGAGCCAAGGTGAAGCTGCTGATCTTCAGGTCATATATATATATACATACATATATATATACATATATATGTGTGTTAGCACATTTCATTTCTTCTACTCTTCTGTTGTTGGTCTTCGGTGCAGCTGCTGCACACCTCCACTTTATGTTCAGAAAAGATGAAAAAGGTTCGTTTGCTTGGTTTTGTCCTCTGCAGTTCAGCTTGTGTTGCTTTTATTTTTGTTTCTGAAATAAATTATTTTTCAGAAAAAAGAAACGGCATAAAAGTGAATGGGCCAGATTTTTACAGACTTCACCGGCCGCAGTATACCTCCACTGGTTCAGTTTTTACGCTGAGGATTACTCTCTAACTAATAAACTTACAGTATTTACGAAAGACGTCGGAGTTCCTCACAGTCCAATTTTTCCACAAAACCAGGAACTGTTTGGTTTTCTTCTTATCCATATGTGGCTTGCTTTTCTTTTTTCTTTTTTTTTTTTTTTTTACTTCATAACAAATCTATTTCAAGTGTTTGTCAGAACGTCTGATGTTTGTTTTTGGAATGTACTGTTAAATCTTAAATTATTCACACCCCCGGCAGATTTAGATTTAAAACTGCTCTCACTCAACAAAGATGTTTGTTTCAGGGAAGGAGACGGAGCAGCTCTTCAACCAGGACAGAGCAAAGGGGGAAAAAAAGGGAGCATTTATTTTGAGATGTTGAAACAAAACTGATTTGTTTTGATTCACATATTAACATGTCATGTTAAAGTTGAAAACTCTTTTAGTTCTGTTATTTTCATGGTCTGTCCTTGAGACTCGGACTGTCCGGATCGGGCTGCTCAAAAAAACGTTGACGTTCAGCAGAAACATTTTTGATTAAATTCAAAGCCTCCTTTAAATCCAAGTCTACCAGGGGGGATGGATAATTGTGGCCTTAGCTGTACATATTCTTTTGTAAATAGCAGCAGTTGTAACACAAAGTTGTTGGGAGTCAGATTAAAGTGTTGCACCAAACATCACCGTGGCGACCCCCACTCAGAAGATGTACGTTGAACAATCAGCAGCTTCTCCTCCCTCGTTGTTTACGTGAACTCTGAGAAAACTGAAAAAGCGAATCCAGGAGAGAACTGCAAAAACACAAAGAAAGTTTGTTTGTTTCTAGTTTCTAGTGCAAATATCTTAGTAGAGCTGAAATAAGACTAAGTTCACTGAAACGTAACTTCTCAGATGGACATAAGAGCTTGTTTTAAGTCCCTAATTCCTTAATATTGATACAAGAAAATCCTAGTTCTTATGACAGATTATTTCACCTATAAAAAGATATTTTTTTCAGATGTTAAAAGTGAAACAAACTGCCGGTGGAAGTATCACATTTTAAGAATCAATATTAAGAAAATAGTCATTTAAAGCAACGCCTATATCTTGTTGAAAAGTTAGTAAGTTAGTTTTGTCTTATTTGCACTAGAAACTCGACCAAAAATACTTGGCAACACTCTGTGTTGTTGCAGTGAAAGGAGGGGAGGTGGTGGGAGGGAAAACCTGTCATCCCAAATAAGGAAATTTGTGTTTGGTCAACTATTTCATTGTATCAGTGGTTATTGGCAATAAATCTTATTCCCTTGAAAGCCTGTTTATTTCCTCTTCAACGTCCCCACACTGGGAAGGGAAATGCATTAATGGGCTTCACCCTAATAAAAACTGCGGAAGATTCTCTTGTTCCAGGACCAAACGCCTCCCTCTGCCCCGCACCATCACACTGCCTCCACCAAAACATGTTACAACCTCAGTAACGCATCGCAACCTCCACAATCAGCCCACAAATGTGTTTTCCAGGCGGATGTGGGGAGGTTTAAGCAGAATTAAACTTGCTTTTAGTGTCGTGCAAATTTGTGCTGAGAAAATTTGTCACGAGGCGTTAAAAAAACAAATCGACTAAAAACTCACTGTTCTCGCTCGTTCTTTTGCCAACTTGAGTAAACGGCGTCTTTCTAACAGGACCGCCCTGAAAGTGTCGGTGCTGATTTGTTGTCGACTCCCTGCTTTCTGTGCAGATCGACAACTGCAATAACGCTAAAACGTACCAAGTAATTTTGGTCTCCTATTTAGAGCAAATACCTTAAAATAGCTGAAATAAGACAAAACTAACATAACTTTTCAGCAAGCTATAGGAGCTTGTTTTAAGGGAATAATTCCTTAATTTAATTAAAAAAAAATTTATTTAATTATTTTAGAAAATAATTAAAAATTGGCAGATTATTCCACTTATAATAAGACATTTCTACCATATTATAAGTGAAATAATCTGCCAGTGGAACTACCACTTTTTCCATCAACATTAAGGAATTATTGGCTTAAAACAAGCTTCTATATAATGATGAAAAATTGTTTTTAAATTAGTTTAGTCTTATTTCAATTGAACCAAGATATTTGCACTAGAAACTAGACCCAAGATACTCGGTATGATTGAACGTTTTTGCAGTGTAACGGGTCCAGATCAGTAATCTCCTGGGATTATTTCACCATTAAAGATCTGCTTGTTTGATACGTGTTTAACCCTGCTGCGACGACATCAGCTGGTTTTTAAAGACATTTGAATATTTGTACGGTTCTTTCCTCTCAGTGTTTGCACATTTGGACTTCATTCTAAACTAGAAGATGATTTGTTGAATGTCTATATGTAGATAAAGACAATGAACAAAGTTTAAGAGTTGCACTATTTTATTACTCTTTTTTTTTTTTTTTTTTTTTTTATAAAGCATCATCCAACATGTCTTAGGAAGTGAAGTGATCAGTGCAGGGAGGGGCATGTGAGCAGCAGGAAGTATTCTGTACATGTTACCTTCTTACAATAAAGCAATGTGTCAAATTTCCCTTCAGTTTGGTGATTCAGTTGAAAGACAGGATCTGCTTTAAATGTCTGCTGACTTCATTCAGATGTTTTTCATCTCTCCTCTATAAGGAAGGGAAGCTGAGAGTTTTCCAAGAATAGCTCAATAGCTTCAGATTTTCACCGTAGAGTGCGTGTGAGGATCCCGTTCTGTCCTCCCCTGTCTCACCAACAATGCCATGTGAAGATCCTATTGTGTCTTCCCCTCTCGTTAGGCTTTTACCATCAACATGCTGCAAAATTCCAAGTTCTTCATTCCCTTGCATGTGTGTCTGGATGACGTCTGAAATGGACAAAGAAGAGGAACCAAAACCTTCAACATCTGGAGAATTAGAGGAAGACTGAGTTCCAGACAAGTGTGGTTGAGACCTGTCTACGACTTGTCAAGCGATGACTGATTAGATTGGGATCTTGAAAAACTGAAATGGATACCGTAATTTCTCTGTTGTTGTTGAAGTCAACGGCTTTCTGGCAGGACCGAGGATGCCTTAGGTAGCGTCTTGCACCGGGGCTTTTCTTAATCCCGCTGCTAGATTTTTCATTTTAGATGTGAAGGGTTCTGGCTGGACAGGCATTGCTGACTTTTTTGCTGGTAATGAATGAATGACTAAATGCTGGAAGAGGCAAATTTCAATTTCTGAGGAACAAGACCACACTGCTGAACGAAAAACACTAAAAGGAGTCGGACGTGGCTGGTGAGTAAAAGATAGATGATAAACGGAATAAGTAGGTTATCTCTAAACTGCCTTTTATTTCAAAAATTCTTGAGAAGGTAGTCTATAATCAGCTAATGTCTTTTCTTAATAAACAACATTTTAGCGGTTTTTCAGTCCCGTTTTAAACCATTTCATAGCACAGACTCAGCTTTTTAAAAAGTTTTTAATGATATACTCTTAGCAACTGATTCTGGTGACTGTTGTTTTGGTGCTGTTGGATTTATCAGCTAATTTTGATACAGTTGATCATGGCATTTTACTTTCCTGTTTGGAACAGTGGGTGGGCATCAGTCACACAACTCTGGATTGGTTTAAATCTTATCTGGCCATGCGTACTTTTTGTGTCTGTCTTGATGCCCACAGGTCCCCCTCTGCTCCTCTGTCATGTGGTGTCCCACAGGGCTCAGTTCTTGGCCCACTTCTTTTTTCATTGTACCTCCTTCCTCTTGGCTCTATTTTTAGAAAATATGGGATTGTTTTTCACTGTTATGCAGACGGCACACAGATATACTTACCACTAAAGACCACAGACTCCACCTCTCTTCGGTCTCTGTTTTTATGTCTGGAAGATTCGAAGGCCTGGGTGGCCCTAAATATCTTGAAACTTAATGAAGGTAAGACAGAGGTAGTGATTTTTGCCAGATCCACTGTAGATTCCCTGACCAATCTTTGCTCTCTGGCCCAGTGTGTCAAGCCAGTTATTACAAATTTAGGGGTCAAGATGGATGCTGGTCTTAAGCTGGAAGCCCACATTAGAGCTGTTGTAAAATCCAGCTTTTTCCACTTAAGGCAGCTAGCCAGAATAAAACCTATTCTTTCCAGACAGCATTTCAAAACAGTGATCCATGCATTTGTGACCACATGGCTGCTATAATTACTACTGTAATGCACTTTATATAGGAGTCAGTGATTTATATATTTCCCAGCTCCAGTGGGTACAAAATGCTGCTGCACATCTTTTAACAGGTACATGAAAATATGACCATATTTTCCCTGTTTTAGCTTCTTTACACTGGTTGCCAGTACATTTTAGGATTCATTTTAAAATCCTTCTATTTGATTTTAAAGCCCTTGATGGCCTCGCCCCTCTCTGTCTGTCTGAGCTGTTACATTCTTACACACTCTTTCCCGATCCCTCAGGTGGGCTGATCAGTTGCTCCTGAAGGTGCCAAAGACACCTTTGGCACCTTTTCTGTGGCAGCTCCCAAGCGATGGAATGATCTTCCTTTGGGCATATCCAGGCCTCTTCACTTGCTGTTTTTAAGTCCCTTCTTAAGACCCAGCTTTTTTCTTGGAGTTTGGCACAACCTGAGATGTTTCACTTTGTTTTTACTGTGTCTGTATATTAACATGTATTTTATAGTCGATCTTTTCTGTTTTATAATTGCATTGTATTTTATGATTGTGTGTAGTACTTTGGTACTGTGGGTGTGTAAAGTACTTTATAAATAAAGTTGGTATGGTATGACGCAACCCCAGGGGAGAAAAGTATAAGGAATAAGAACAGATTTAACAATTAGATGGTTTTAATGAAATAAATAATGTAGTAATATCCAATTTATTCCATGCTGATGTTTCATTCTTAACAGTGAAAGATGGCTTTTACAGAAGTAGAGGCAGCATATTGTTAGTCATCTTGTCATGATTCAGGTTCTGTCCTGTCCATGCTGTGTTTAAACACTCATTCAGCTCACCTGCCACGCCTAATTGCTTACCTGTTCCACCTGGGCCACGCCCTCCTTAAACACCTCTCAGCCTCTGCTTCCTTGCCAGATTATTGACGGCCGCAACCCATCAGAGACCCAGCGGTTCCTTGCAAGAGTGTTTCTATGACCCTTTTCTATCCATGGATTGACCCCTTCTGTTCTGGATTTCTGGACCCTGACCCAAGCTCTGCCTCATGACCACCGGGTATTGCCTGCCCGTCAAGCTAAGTTAGCGCTCTCTGTCCTGCTGTGTCTGCCTGATTATCGTCATAGTCCCTCTTGGATCTCCTTTGGAGCTCTTCATTGCTTCTACAGTAGCCTGTTCAACCTGGTTTCCTGCACTTCCCTGTCATCAGAACCTTGGTTTCACTGCTCCACCCGTCCACTACTCGACAGGTCAGTTCTGTCCTTCCCAGTCACTTCCACTTCATCAGAATACCACTAATAGTAGGCAGTGGGATATTTAGTGGCAAGAAAATTGCACAAATAATCCAATTGATTCAAACAAACAACTCTTGACTCTTCCAAAGAGGATTTGGGAATGCAGACATGACATGCGGGGAAGCAATTACTGGAAAGGGATAAAGTTTGTGATCCATTCCATGAACATATGGGAAAGCAGCAGTTTGGTTTAATTCTGAGAAGAAAAAAAAAAAGCTTTACAGATGAGGTTCGCTTTATTTGTGTTGATAGAGAAGGTCAGGAGATGCTTTCAAGGAATGAGCTACAGTACGAAGAAGCTAGGTGTAGCCAAGAAGAATTTGTGTGGTGCCGGGATGCATGACGTTGAGTTATTGAACAATATAAATTTTGAGTTAATCCTGCACAGCAACAGGCATCGTTCAAGCATGTTCCAGAAAAGAGCGTTGCCACGGGGAGAGAGGATGGAGACGAGGATGTTCTGGGAGAGGAGGATAGCTGCACGATGGAAAGAAGGTTTACACGATGGAGGACAGAGAAAAAAAAAGAACAAGGGATGAAGATGGTTGCAGCCTGTCAGATCATTTCAGCAAAGGTCTGAAACCAGAGATCTACTGAAGGAGGCTGGCTTCCTTCTTTCCTTCTCCCAAAGCGAGAGTCCATTTCATTCCAGTGTCGCCTCAGGCATGATCAGTATGAGGAACTACGGCAAAGTGATGCTATTGGTTGGATTTTCTTAACGATGTGAAAAAAAACAAAAAACAAAGCATAACAAACTTAACTAATCATAAAAATAATGAATGGATCAGCCTAAATACTATCTTTGATGGATTTAGTCAAAATCCTCCTGTACAATGTTCTAATTAGTTAACTGCATCAGGAAGCAATGGCAAAAAAAAGAGAAGAAAAAGTCTAAAATACAAAGCTAAATCTTTATTTCATTGCACCAGTTTAACAGTTTCATTTACATATCAACAAAAACAAACAGGTTTCAGGCGTTCTAGTGAACCGGCTCTATACACCGAGTGCAGAGATGATCACAGTGATCGATGGCCGGTCTCCAGCAGCAGGGCCTCCAGGACTAACCGGGTCTGGGCAGGGATGAACGGCTGGTGGAGCCAGCAGGACAGATAGACCATGTGCAGGTCAGAGACGGCGGTGTGGGCCAGTTCCTGCAGAATCACCTGCTTCAGCTTCAGCTCCTGAGTGAAGGCAGCCAACAGAACCCGAGAGGACTCCTCTGGAAAACACAGGTAGACACATGAGTTCGTAAAACCACGGGGGCTCAAAGGAGAGGACCATGGAGGGGCTTTATTTGTTCACATTTCAACACGGTGCCTATTCCGCAGGTTTTGAGTGCTTTCACACTTCAGCAACCTTTACAAAGTTCTTGCATCTGCTGAAGGATAAAACTGCACAGAAAAGCACCTTAAAGATCTAATCAAATGTAGAGTTCAAAAACCTAAGAATGTATAAAGAATGAAACATAAATAAACCACAATGATCCTTCCGCTGTTTTTTCAAAGCAAAACAAAAATAAATCATGGTTCTTAAACAGCCTGAAAAACTATGGAAGTTGATTTCCATTTTTTTTAGATCTGGATAGATTAGAAAAATATTCATATCCTGCTGTCAAATTGCTGCGATCCTCCTATCAATGTGTCCTTTCTACTCTACTTCCTATTGTCTATCCATCCTTGTTTCCTATCATTTCATCCTTCCTTCCTTCCTTGTGCCCTCAATTTATATATTCCCTCAAGTCTTCCTTGCTTTCTTCCCAGTGTCCAATTTCTCTTCCTTCACTTCCTTCCTTCCTGACTCACTGAACCACACAAACAAACCGCATCAGAGTTTAGTCAGAGTTCAGAGTCAAAGCCCGGGGATCCAGGTAAATATTGTGTGTGCTGGCTTCAGGTGGACCTACCAAACTCTTGGGTCTTCCAGCTGTGGCAGAGAGGTAACGTTCTTCCTTCAGGTCCAAACTGAAACTCCTCCAGATCCTGGATTCCTCGCTGTACGCTCATCAGATGCTCCATCTTTGCCACTATAACAACCTGAACAAATGAAAAGACAAACCTGCGTTGGACCCAGCATCACATGTTGCTATGGCCACGTTAATGTCGGCCTCGACATCAACTCGCTGCTCCTGATAATGACAGGAAGTCTTAACGACCCAAGTCTTCGTTCGTTTGGTCTGAGTTGATTGGTATGCTCAGCTGAAGCTAAACGAAGCGTCACCATTCGGTCAACGACAGCCTGCAGCCTGGAGCATTCGTCCTGCAGCTCTGCTGCTCCGACTGCCTGCTGCTGCACAGCTGAAGGAAACGTCTGACATGCTGAAGCTGGAGGGAAATCATCCAGAGGCTGCTGGTCTCTCTGAGAACTGGGGAAGAAAATACAATAGAAAAATAACGGTCAAATGACGATTACGTTTTATATTGAACAGTTTCTGGGTCAACTATGGGCTGGAAGACGATCTCACTGTGAGCAGCTGAGATTGTTCTGAGTAGATTGGAGCAAAAATGTCTCATTTTGTTTTTACTAAGGTGGTATAGGCGAGATGTAAATCAATTAGATTCACGGGGCTAAAGCAGCACATCTTACAGCCTCCAGATCAAATGTGCTGCGATTAGTATTTCATACATTATTAAAAATCTAATTACTGCACGTTTATTAAGAAAACATCAAACTCCAGGAAGGTAATGAACTGAGCACACTCACTTCCTCATGTTGACAATGTTTGTTGCATACTGGAATCCGTCGTTGTTCAGTTTGTCCCACTTCAGCATCAGGTTGTGCCAGTCGGCCGCATTGTCTTTGATCTTCCGAGCACTTCCTGTGACTGCAGAGAACTTAGTCTTGGACGAAGACATTGGAACATCAGCCGGGACACCTGGGAACGCATTCACACACATATTAACACAAATGGTCTCTGTAGAAAGAAACAGTCCATACTTACCTATTCCTATGCATAAAAACAAGCCCAGATGAACACCACGCAGTATATTAGATCATATTAGACAATATCAATCTGATATTAGATCATATATCAGATATAGATATTAATATCTATATTAGATATTAGATCAGATATTATATGATCTAATATCTAATCTGATATTAGATCATATCAGGTTGATATGATCTAATATACTGCATGGCAGGTTAGAGTTTTGTCCATTGTCAGAAATTCTTGATGACATCTAGAGAGGATTCTCAGCAGAAGGAGAACATCATTTAGATGTGAACTGAGCAAATCAGTGTGTGCAGGTACCATCATTTTCTCTAACTGCACATAAACACAATTATTACATTTTTGGACCAAAAAAGAAACGATCCAGAGTCAGCAAGCAGCTTCAGTTGTGACACACAGTAATGATCGGGCCTGACATCTTGGTGTAGTGATAGACTCAGACCTGAACCTTCAGAGCCACGTGAAGACAATTACAAAGTCGGCCTTCTATCACCCCGAGAACATTTAAACGACAGCTGTCTCAGCAAGGTCTAGATAAACTCATTCCTGTGTTTATCTTTAGTCACTGGAGCGCAAAGAATAGACTTTAAAATACTGTTGTTAGTTTATAAATCACTGAATGGTTTCAGCATCAAAAGACGTCAAACTTAAGATCTGCTCCAGACCTCTCGGGTGTTCTGGTTCTGGTTCTGGTCTGCATCCTCAGTAACAGAACCAAACATGGACAAACGGACTACAACAAGCTTTTACGTCACTGACGATGAAAAAATACTTTCCTTCATCATTATAAACTGTTTGATGACTAACTGTGAGCTCTAAATCTCTTTAATCCTGTTAAAAATTGAACTCTTTGGTTTGTCTCCCTCCCCAATATGGCGGACGCATTGACGTGAAGCTACAACCAGGGCCCAGTATGTAGCTAATTTTTGACTATGGTCTGAAATCTGTGTTATATTTGTTGACAGTTAGTTACTGTCATTATATTTTATTTAAGAATCGGATCAGGAAACATTTATTTAAGTGTGAATGTAAAAAAACAAACAAAAAAACAACTAAATAAACAAATCGGATGTTACCTTGTATAATAATCCAGTTTTCTAACGCAGCAGCCCATAAACTACTGCACAGACGACCACCTTCAGTCTAAATGTCTGCAGATAATCGACCACTTTCTATTTGAAAGAGAAATATGTTACTTACATTAACACGTTAGTCCGTTTGTCACCTACTTGCCATAGTTTGCTCTTCTTCTACTGCTGCTTCGTTTTGTTTTGTCTCAGATGGACCGTGAGCGCCTCTAGCGATCAACGACCACTATACATATACAGACTAGATAGATAGATAGATAGATAGATAGATAGATAGATAGATAGATAGATAGATAGATAGATAGATAGATAGATAGATAGATAGATAGATAGATAGATTCTCCAGTGCTTTCTGCCAGGCTGAAATAATTCCTTGGATAGTAAATCATGTTTACAATATAAAGTTACACAAAACTATGGTTGTCACACAGCAGGTCTATCACTGTCTACACTTTGATCTCGATACAGCAACTTTATTTTCAATATTTCTGCACTTTCAACTGAAATTTCAGTTTTTACCAGGTAAACAGCACAAATATCAACAAATTAACAAAAAGCAAAAAAATAAATAAAAATAAATCCCATTTCGTAATTTTTTCCCCCCAATGATCCTTTCTAGTTGTCAGTGGACATTTGATTCATCTGCTTCATTTTATTTGTATTTCACAGAATCTAGTGGAGAAATGATATTGTTAAGATAACCTCATCAACTTTGGCAGAAATGGATACCCTGTATAAGTACTGACAAATTTCTGTTGATATTCACCGAATTATTCCAGCAGAACGGAGATAATAATAATAATAATAATAATAATAATAATAATAATAATAATAACAACAACAAATCTGTTTGTTGTGTCTTTTGAAATGTTGTCCCATCCACACATTACAAACCTTCGGTAAACATCAGCGGAGTGACGTCTTCAGGTTTTACGCAGATTCGCGACTCAATGACGCAAGCAGGAAGTTGGGAGAAAGTCCGAGCATCCTCGGAGAAGCGAACTTCAGCTCACAGGTGAAGAGAAACAACAAGAGTCCAGAGTACGAGCGAGTAACCGACCAGACTCGTGTCCGTCCGTCCCGCCTGGCGTCTCCGTTGGTTCTGACCATGACGTCAGCTCTCCAGCTCCCCAACGAACTATGGCTGCAGGTGTTCAGCTTTCTGTCCTGGAAGGACAAGCTGAGTATGCGCTGCACATGTTCTCACTTCAAGCAGCTGCTGGACGAATGTCGGCCGCTGTGGAAGGGCTTCAGCGTGGCGCTGAGGGACCTGTCCCGGTACAACCGCTCCTTCTGGCGGAGCCTCGCTCGGTGGCAGCTGGACAGCGTCGCCCTGCGGGGCGGGAGGAAGAGGGACCTGAAGCTGCTCTCGAACTGGCTGCCTTTGCTCCGGGCCCTGCGGCTGGACAGCTGGATGGGGAACGACGTCCAGGAGCTGAAGCGGTTCCGCCACGTACACAGCCTGACGCTCACAGCCTGTTCAGAGCCACTGGTGAACCTGGACTTCCTCCTTCCTCTGGGTCAGCAGCTGACCCAGCTCAGCCTGTGCAATGTGCAGCTGGCCTGCCCCCCCTCCCAGCTGCTGGCCAGCCTCTCCCAGCTGACTCGCCTCAGGTCGCTGGTCCTGCACCATGACGGCTGCCTGAAGATCCCGACGCTCAGAGGTGTCCTCTCTCAGCTGGTTCACCTCAAGTCCCTGTCCTGGACCATGATAAACTACAAAAGGTTGTCTCAGGACTTCTTCTGCCCGGCCACTGGCCCAGGTAAACAACAGGGGAAACCTATTACCCTAAAACTGGAGGTGGGCGGGTCAATTCAAAAATATTGGTAATATCGCTAAGTCGGTATCAGTATCAGATCGAAAAGCTCCATTCTTTGGTTTCAGATTCCCTCTTGAAATGTTATTTTATTTTGTGTTGTAGTTTATCAGCTCTTCTGTAAAAATTATAACTTTTTGCACTTTGTTTATTTAGAAAGATCATTTGTTTTGTTTTTCTATTGCTTTTTTTTTTTTATAGTGCAAATATATTATCAAAGTGTTTTGTAGACACATATAAACTTTAAAGTATGTCCTATGTTTAAAAACCACAATAATGCCAGAAGGTCAGAAGTTTAACGATATGTCATCCTTAAAAATAAGTATCAGTATTGGTGAAACTGACCATGTATTGGTATCAGATCAATACCAAAATATCACACACATTAAGACTGAAATTGACATTTTCTCACAAGGACATAAAAAATTAGAATATTAATGAGAAGCTGACCTGCATTTTCTGCATCTGAGGGGAAGTAGACCTAATGATGAGAACAGTCAGAACAGCACACAGTTATAAAGTAAACAAAGGGGAAAAAGAAGACCTAGTCGCTCAATCGAGTTAATATAAAAGTATTTATTGGTCTATAAAAGTGTTTGATCCAAGAGAAAAACAGAACTTAGTATTTAGTCCAGAATCCTGTGTTTGCAGCTCAGAGGTCAGATGTTTCCTGTAGTTCTTAAGCAGGTTTGTGCTGCAGCAGGGATCCGGTCCACTCCTCCACACAGATCTGTTGCTGGGCAACAGACTTTCAGCTCCCTCTAAAGATTTTTCCATTGGGTTCAGGTCTGGAGACGGGCTGGTCCACTCCAGGACCATTAAATGCTCCCTGCAGAGCCGGGCTGCGTGTTTGGGGTCAAACCCAGTCGTGACCTGTCTTCAATGCTCTCTCTGAAGGAAGGAGGTTGTTGCCCAGAACCTCGTGATCCATCCTCTTCTCAGTATGATGCAGTCCTCCTGTCCCCATTTGCAGAATGCTCCCACCCCCATGCTTAACAGAGAGGGCGGCAAAAGACAAAACAAAAAATAAAATAAAAATTGGTCCGTCCTTAAACGACGCTCTGCAGGCCCTCTGGTCTACAGCCCAGACAAAACTGGGCTGACTAACATAAACTCAGCTCAACTCAAAATAAGGGACCAGGACTCAGTTCATCTGAAACTATAAAACATGAGCTGAATTAATAAGTAAACGGGTACAATTCATTTATTATTTAAAAATAGAATTGATAAAAAAAAAACAACATCAAACTGTATAACTGACATGACACGCCCACCTGCAGGTAAATGAAATCCAATAACTTTCATGAAATCTGTGACCACTGTGGAATATCCATAAATACAAAACATTCCGGAGCGGTACCTGCATTCAGTTTGAGAAATCACACAACCACGATATAAAATCCATACACTCCAACAGAACAGAGACTCAAGTCAACACACAGCCCTGAGCATGCCACAGCCACTCCTTTATTTAAACTGTACAAAGAAGAGAACAGACAGGCTTTCAGTGAAATGCATTCTGGGATATTCATTCATTCTCGAAGGATATTCAAGTTTTCCTCTGAGTTTCTTCCTTGTCTGTGTTGTGCAAACTTTGGCCTTCAGAGCGACAGAGGGATGATTCCTGATTTTAAGAGACATGAAGTAAATAAGACTGTCACTGCATGGAAATCTAATGACTGCCTTGACATGCTAACGGCTCAAACATGTTGAAACAGCATTTTATTTGTTGTTTCAAGAACTGGATGAAACCATCTGTTTTTGCTAGCTCTGCTAATCCACTTCATTTGCTTTTGCCACTCTTCTTTAAATCTGACTGTCTGTGAGGTTAGAAAGCCGGGCAGAGAGACGGAGTCTGGGATGTGATCCTTGTCCATTATAGGTGAATGTTTTTTTTTTTTAAATCACCTCTGAAAATGCTCTGTTGTGTACTAAGAGAAAAAAAAACTGCAGTCAAAATTTAGTGAGAAACTTTTCCAAACCTTCAGAAAGCAGAAGGAAGTGTCGCTCAGAAAACCGTCTCCATGTTTTCTCCGGTTTGTCGTCCTCCTGAGTCCCAAAAACTCAAGGATTGACTTTGGAACCAATTTATTTTTAGATGTTCTTTAAATAAGGGCATCGGCCCATCGCAATAAGCAATAAATCAATTAATCGCATGCTAAATTAAAACGAGGTTGATCATCTCCATTTGCAAGATTATTTTCTATCTCTTTTCCTGTCTCTCTGGACGATTAAAGTCTTCAGTCTGGTGCTTTGGTCTCAGCTAGCCTTATATTGAAGGACAATTTTATTTAGAGATTTTATTTAATTTATTCTTTCTGTTGTCTTATTTAATTTGAATATTTCAAATGTCTTTCATTTCCAGTGTTAAATGTTCATTATAATTGAAAGTGTATTGAATGTTGAGAATGTGTTCCTGTATTATTATGCCATTACCATCATATTACTTGAAACAACAATATTATCATTAGTCACAATAATGTCTGGGAAAATTTATTATCCTGCAAATTTTATTATGGTAACAGGCTAAAGTCATGTTGCCAGACATGAGTTATGTACATACCTGACTGTTCCATGCTTTACAGTAATTAGCCCCGAGTGTTGCTACTCCATGTTATACAAGAAAATGTAGTTCTATACTAAGAGGATGTTATATTTTTAATAAGCGTGCTTTTACTTACATTTGAATTTCCGATATTGGAATGTTTTGAATGTTTTAAGAGACAAAAAGCCAAAAGCGAAGAAATCTGTTAGAGGCTTTACTGCTGTTTTCAGTCGCGGTTCATTCTCGTTGTCCTGCTTTAATAGTCTAGTCTAATGGGATATTCAGAGCTACCATTATCTAACAGATCCCTCTGTCCGCTCTGAGCTTCCTTTTTTGGAAAAGCCAGCAGCTCGGTCCTAGTTAGCATTCCTGGAAGTCCTGAACTGGGAACATCACAGAGTCAGTTTTCCATGCGTCTGAAAGTATCAGCCTTGTTTGGAGGCACTTTTTTAGCTGATGAAAACTGAGTCGTTCGATGCTAACTTGTCTGGCTGTTTTTGTGCCTGTGAAACATGGCACGAGTTCAAAACGTCTGTTACAATGATGAATAACAAGCCTGTTTTTCTGGATCCCAACACTTGATCCGGTTGCCTTCCCGTATGCAGTTGTTCTATTTCTGGATTCTTCCTTTACTGTATCTTCACTGAAAGCTGCAGTATTTACATATTGAAATATGTTTGTTGACATATTTGCTAGAATGATCATTATGTTGTGACAGTTTAGTATAAGACAGTTTATCAAGCTCCTCTGCCTTTTCCTAGTGATCCCAGTCCCAACTGGATTGAGCAGCGAGTACACGATATTGACAGACACCGCTAAGCCCCTCCTCCTGGCTCTGATAGGTTATTTTTGAACAATAGCGGTGCATTTTTTCAGATGGCAGCATTAGCACTACATACTCCAGTTTTAATGACACAAGAAAAGCATGGCGAATGAGATGTCAGCATCCTAACTGACTGCTGTTCCCCCTGCAGCTGCTGGTGCCTCCCTGCAGCTGTCTGAGCTGCAGCTGCTGAATTACGATGCTGCAGTCACGCCGGAAGTTCTGCAACCTTTGGCCAATCTCCGCAGCCTGTCGGTCTTCCACCTTTACTCTGTACCCGGACCCACCTGTCACCTGCAGACGTGGCTGTCATCACTGCAGCAGCTCTGCAGCCTGAGTGTACACGGTAACTATCACCGGGTAAACAGGTGCAGTGCTACAGAACCTGTTAAAAATGACCGATATCAGGCCTGCAAGTTATTATCACTGGAGACTTTGGTCAAATATTAAGTAAGTAATAAAGAGGTGGCGGAGTAATAAATTGTTTTTGAACTGCTGCAAATAAATATGTGTCTATATTTCAAAATAAATGTTGTTTAATCATATATCACTGCTGCCACCAGCTGTTTTGGAGGGGTACTGCTTGTTCTGGAGGCGTGCTCTGCTTTTGAGTTGGCGCCCCATTGGAGCAACCCATCACTTGGCAGTGTGGCGGCTGCCCCCTGGCTCCGCCCTCGGTGTGTTGGAGTAGGGATGCATCTTAAAACTGCAGCAGGCTAGCTTTCCACGACTTTAGATCAAAGTAGATCCATGTGAAAAAATGGCCCTGTTAAAGTACAGACCTAAATCCAATTGAGAATCTGTGACTAGATTTGAAGTTTTCAGGTTGCCTCCATCCAAACCGATAGAGCTTGAACAATTTTTTTTTTTTTTGCTGTGCTTTTCTTGCACAATAACAATAAAGGATTCAGATTCTGATTTATAGTAAAATGTCCTATAAATGCCCGCCTTTTGCCGCACACAGCTGCTAGAGACATGAGCGATGGCGGCAATGAAAGGTTCTTCTACAAAGTCCAACACAGGAGGGCAGCATGCAAACACAAGAGGTCTTTTTTGCAAAGAATAAAAACAAAAAAAAATATTTTTTTTCCCCTCTTGCCGTTACTTTATGTAAATAAAAGATTATTTTTATTGGGAAGAGTAAATAACATTACGCCCAAATACGGATGGACAACATAGACAAAGGTTTATTACGATGTTTTGTGGTACTATTGTGGTAGCAATAAAAGTGACGATAAGAACTATGTATTACTTCTGGTTTAGATAACTGTGACTGCATAACAGCAATCACAGCCAAAAAACACAAATGCTGCTCTTGAAAAACATTCCTATTTGTAATGAGCTTCTTTGGACACTTAAAGAAGTGGGATTTGTTTCACTAAACTGTAATTTCATTTAATCATATTTTCTAATTTATTGATATTTTTAGATTCTCTCATTGAACAAGTAGAGAAAATAGTAAAAGAAAAGAAAAAAAACAATTCCAACATAGTTTTTTTTTTTTTGTAAACATCATTAATTGTAATGTACAGTAATGTGTGAGAGCAGAGCAGCCATTTTGGATTTTCAGGTTTGAGACAAGTTTAAAATCAGTTTCTAGATCTCATGCAGCGCAGATGAGTTGAACTCCAACAAGTTCAACAAGCTCCACTTTATACAACCAATCCAGCAGCTGCGCCGTCATACTGAATGCGACTCTTCTGATTGTCTGTAAACAGGAGGGCACCCCTTGGTGGTGTATGCTGACTTCCTCCCATCCTCCCTCCGCAGCCTGACTCTGTGTGTGGACCTTCAGCCTGAGGACCTGCAGGTCGTCTCCTTCAGAGCTCCCAACCTGAGCCACCTGCACCTGGAGCCATGGAGCTCCTCCTCCAAACTAGTCAGGCTCCTCCCACAGCTGTTCCCTGGCCTGAGGACGCTGGCCATCAGGTGGGTCACTCAGACAAATCTTTGTCGATAGTCTGCTGACTTTGAAAAAACACAATTTTGCAATTACTGTTTCTATCAAATAATGTATAAGATTAAAATCACATGTGAATAAGCCTGTCCTTGCAATAGGTATTTAAAAATCATGGCAGCGACAGATATAAATAGTTACTTGAGATATATTCATAAATCAATGGCCATCATTTATCAGCCAATCAGGGGAGGTGTCGGCCTTGGAGTAACAAGCCCCGCCTACTTAGGAGCAGCTACAATTTTCTATAAAATTGGAATCTGCAATTTTACAGAAGAGTTATGGATTCAACACAATGGTGCACTGATGTCTATGAACGGTGTGATGCTGGAGCTCTGGTGGAAGCAGCTGCTCATTGTCTAAAATAAAAACAGAAATAAACCAATATCCTAACCCTGTTTCCATTAAAAAAAGTGAATAAATTTGTTCACACGATAAGCCGCTCTGTCATCCTTCTACCACTTCCTGTTGTCTTCTTTGTCGTTTTCTCCAGTAGTAATATCTAACTGTTGATCATGTGACTCCTGTGATGCAAAATGTTTCCATTGTAGTTTTGCAAAAATACATCTGTTTCTGTACGACCAGAAACCACCTCATCCTAAAAGTAACTTTTAATTGTCATGTTTCCATTAAGCAAATTTATTCTCGTAATTTGTGTAATTTTAGGGTTAATGGAAACGCAGCTACAAAGCTCTTTGGTTCCCGTAGTAACCTGCGGTGTCTCTATTCTTGTCCTCAGACATCATCACGTGTCTGATGAAGACCTCCTGGGTCTCCATCAGCTCCAGCATCTCAACACTCTGGAAGTTCTGGATTCCTTTTACAGGCCAGATCCTAAAGATCCGAGCTGGGTCGTCTACAAGCCAAGTCCTCGTCTGCTGCGGCTGATCTCTGACCTGCAGAAACTGACCAATCACAAAGTCAGAGTCCTCACCAGTTCACACACAGACCTACTCCCCTGTGGCTGCGTCTGACTGGAGACCAGGACCAAGAGCTCTGCCAAAACCCTCTGACTGTCCAGTGGAACCAATCAGGGCCAGGTGCAGTCCTGCTTCTCATTCTTGGGTTTCTGATTGGCTGTGAGGTTCTCAAGGTGCTGATGTTGTGGCTCTGCCCCCTGTGGTTTTTTTTCCGGTACTGTCCACTCTCAGTACTGAGTGGGTTTGAAGTTGTTGCCCAAACACTGAGATTATTCTTTACTTTGTGAAGGACATGTGGTTTATTCTTTAGTGTGCAGTGAAAAAGGATTTCCTTCGGTTATTGCTTTTCTTGTCACATTTTAAATGTTCACATCATCAAATGAATTTCATCATGAAACAAAGATGACCTCTGGTGACCTGTCCAGGGTGTAGGAAAAAAATCCCTGATCTTATGTGAAAAAGTAACTGAAGCTGCTACCAGGCATTCAAGAACATAAACAGCTTGTTTAAGGTCATGCCACAGAATTTTAATTGGATCCAAGTCCAGACTTTGAGTAGGCCACTCCTAAACCTTTTTTTTTTTTTATTCATTCAGTTGGACTTGCTGGTACAACTCAGATCACTGTCCTGCTGTTTACCCCAATCTGTGTAAACTTAAAGGGGCAGAATTAGACATTTTCCTGCCACATGGTGCCATTGTGTAGTAACTGTGTTGCCTTCAGTTGTTGTATAAATGCTGCATATATCAAATATGTCTTGAAAGAAATCTGACTTCCCAGTTGAACACCTTGAAATTGGGCCTCTGTCTCTTTAAGAAGCTCCTACTCTTCCAACCCGACCCTTGACCTTCAGCACATTGTTTCTGTTAAGTTGTTTACAGCCATTTTAACAGCAATGCACTGAGTAGTAGTAACTATGATGAGCTCAGCAGACCCCAACTCTACCAGGTGTTTGCTAACTGATGCTACTGCTGCTAGTCTGGAGGAGCTGAGTGGAAATGGGCGACGCTCGTTTCAGCATTTAACGCCCCCCCGACCCCTGCCAGTGGTTGCTATGGGAGATTCAAGGATTCCTCAGAAATACATGAAAGCATCAAGGCAACACTCCAGGTATGATGAGGGAATAACATTATAATATAATGTGAAGCTCAAAAAAGTTGATTGTTCATAACACTGCCCCTTTAAGAACACTAAGAGAAAGATGTTGCTCTGCAGTGGCAGCTTTGGCCTTGAAACTCTCAGTCTCTCCCTTGTTGTTGAAAACCCTCTAAAGTGGCTCAATTAAACCAATTCCTGCAAAGCAGAGTGGGTCTAAATTCATCCACAGCCATAATTGGATGTGATTACCAGTTATCACAAACACTTGACGGCAGCTGTTGGTAGTAAGTAAAGGACAACTAGTTATCAGGCCTGGTGGTGCTAACAGGGCCTGCTGGGTTTTGGTTCCCTTGATGTGATGTAATCATCACATGGAAGCTGCTTCCTGTATTCACTCGCTGATCTTTGGTATTAAAATATGACGAAAAAGCAAAAGCAGAAGAAATCTGAAAGGTGGCAGAGACTTGGTGAGGCAGCTGAGCGGTGCTGAGGTTGGTTGTCCCTTTTGCTCAGTGAATGTCTGCACGACTGACTGGAATTCAGTTTTATGCCTCAATATCAGTTTTTGTACATGTTGGATTAATTTTAGCTTTAATTTTAAATGGAATGAATTTATACACTAACTGTGTGATAAGTGCCTTGGCTAGTTGGAATCAGACCCACAACCCACAGTCTCATGAGCGTCGTGCAGCTTGATGCCTGCTGTTGGATGACCTGGCGCTGACACCGGAGTCCTGCACACCTCAGGTGATCCTGGCAGATTGTTTTTCCAGATCGCTCATCTTCTGCATGTAGCCAGAAAACATGGACCACATTCAGAGGAAGATACCTGAGAGTTCATCTAGCTCACTTTTTCTACGTTTACCTCTTAATACATCATCAAACACTAAAAACAAAGAGCTCTCTAGAAGATGTCTGTTTTATACAATGTGCTAAA
The DNA here is from genome assembly GCA_010277075.1 of Poeciliopsis retropinna. Lineage (NCBI taxonomy): Eukaryota > Metazoa > Chordata > Actinopteri > Cyprinodontiformes > Poeciliidae > Poeciliopsis > Poeciliopsis retropinna. The sequence goes on from VMRM01000028.1 coordinate 7,675,644, forward strand.
GAAACCTGCTAGTGCCTGAAGTTTTATGTCTTAATGAAGAACCTTTACGTGCTTAGTGATTGTTTTTGTTGAAATTTGATTGCACTGGTTGCAGTTTTTGGCTGATCACTGATATTTAAAGGGCCTGGCCTGCCGGTTTGGCCGACAACGACTGTTTTGTCTGAGAAGTGGCTCAGTGATCCGCAGTGGCTGTTGACCATCCACAGGTGGAGCTGCTGGGCCGGCCGTCTGTCAGCAGATCAGCAGGAGACGGGCTGGTTTTCAGAGGAAGATCAGATCAGTTTCTCACACATCAACTGGTTTCCCTAAATGAAGGAAATCGTAGCTGATAGGTCTATACTCACCTACTTGGTTTGTTTTTTTCTTTTCCTTTTTTTGGCTCCTGCTGAAACCTTCCCAGGAATAACCACCATTGTTAGGTATTTTATTTTGAAAGTGTAACTGGTTACAGTCAAGTTACCCCATTTAGAATGGAACAGTGGCATTTCATTTACATTGAAAAAATATCTAAATACATATTTACTTTTTAAGTCCTTTGACCCGACACAGGTGGGTGACTGGGATCTAAGGTTCTGCTGGAGGACCCGGGGCTGGTAGATGTTTCAGTAGCGCAGCCTTTCAAACGACTGGTCTGTTCTTCTTTTCTTCTTTCATTTATTTTTGTTTGGGGGGAGAAAAAAAATCACTGGGAAGACTCAAAATTATTTTTCTAGACAATAACAAGTTCTGGAAAATATGTTTGTTTTTGTCAACAGTACTTTATTTTTGTCTAAATCTTGTAAAAAGAAAAAACTATATTTTGTAAATATTTCTCCTGCGTGGTTCTGGTTATTATTTCTGAGTATGACTCACATTTTGACTCTTGTTGTGACACAAACCTCACACCTCTATTTAAATGTTCTTAATGAAGGAACCCTCAATAAATGTGGACTTTTTAACTACTGTAGCCTCTCCTTGTCTTTTTTTAGTCGTGCTTGGTAGGTCCTGACAAAATAAACACTTCATTAATAAAGTTACAAAGATTAAATCAATTACCTGATCTCTTAAAAGGGCAGTATTGTGTTAAATTGACTTTTTTTTTTTTTAGATTTACATCATGTTATATTTTTCCCACATCAACATCTGGAGTGTTGCTTTGAATCTTTCATAAATGTTAGAGTAATCCTTCTATCTCCATGGCAACCATTGAGACGTGGAAGACTCCTGGTTGGAGGTTTTCAAGCTGCTGTAGCACAGAGCACACCCTCACTCTGCTTCTTAAGACTAGCTAACAGCAATTAGCAAACATCTTGGTAAAGGCTTAATAGCAGCCATGTTGTGACGACTTCCTGAAGGACGTTTCAGTATGAACAGGATTTTAAAGAGACAGAAGCCCTATTTCAAGGCATTGAAGTTACAAAGTCAAATTTGTCATATTCCAAGTACATTTTTATTGCAGCTGAATGTAACGGTCATAAACGGCCCAATATGGCTGGAAAATAAACACTGCCCCTTTAACTGCACAGTACTGCTTTTGCCCCTTACAGTTGTCCTATTTTTTTTGTCCCCTCCACTAGTTAAGTGTGTTTACTAGTTAGTCCTCTCCAGGACAACCTCTAGCAAAAAAAAAAAAATAAATAAAAATCCAGTTGTGTTGAGTGTCATTTTACTGCTCTACCAAGTCCATAAAAATTCATTTCTTCTTTTCTCCAGTGATGTTGGCAGTTATCAGTTCAACCCGGATTTTAAAAACAATTTGTTTTATACTCATCTTTGGCTTTTTCATTTTGCCTGGAGTTTAATTCATGACTTGTTTATTGCTGCTCTGATCTGTTTATACGGAATGATGCGAGTTAAAAGCTGAAAACTCAAATATGGAGCATTTCCATACTAAACTGATCCTAGTTAAATCAGAGGCAGCTCAGGTTCTGCTTTACTCCAGCAGGAGTCCGGATTAAAGATCGGACATCAGACATTTGACACATTCTCTGAAAAACCAGTGAGGACAAATACAGAATAAGTTTTTATTTCAAAATAAAAAAGTAAAATATTTACAGATTGAAATAAATTCAAAGATTTCATGAGCAAATGTGTTCTTTCACCTCCATGAACAGAGCAAGGCGTTTCCGTTTCCATGTCGACTACATGATGGTCTGTCCTGTCTGAGGACGGAAGGCAGAGAGAAAACCAGTACAGCTGCTAGAACCGGACCGAACCGGACCTCTGGATCGTTCTGGTACTGAGACAGATTTCCATTCTTGTCCATGGTTAACACCGTCCTCATGTTCAGCAGTACAGCTGCTGCAGCACATTGTGCTGAGATTCACTTCCAGCTGGAAGGCTGGAAGAACAAGGTGCCGTTCACTCCGCCGCCTCGCTCTCCTTCTGTTTCTTCTTCTTCTTCTTGGGCTTCTCGGCAACCTGGACCACACACACACTTCACTCAGTTCTGGTAAAAGGTCACATCCACAGACTGAGGAGGTCTACTCCAACTCACCGGCGTGTCTGGCTCCTCCTCGGTCTTTTCCGCCTCCGCCTCCTCGAGTTTTGCTTTTTTCTCCTTTTTCTTTTTCTTCTTCTCTTTCTTTATGTCCTCAGCAGACGGCGTGCTGGGCTGGGCCGGCTCACTGTCGCTCTCTGCTGACTCTCTCTTCCTCTGCAAGAACGTCACGATCACAGCTGATCAAACTTCAGGAAAAATTAACTGTCCGGTGCATTCATGGTGTAGACAGTTTTCTTCCTCAAACATGACAAGATATTTAATGTCATGAGACGATCTTTAAACTAAATATCCATGAATCAATTTGGAAAGCAAGCTATTTTTTCTGAATCCAAAAAAATAAATCACTGTTCCTATTTGAATTGAAAGCCATTAAATTCTTCCTTCATGGGAACAACAGATTTTCTGTTCAGCCTAATATATATATAATATATATATATATATATATATATATATATATATATATATATATATATATATATATATATATATAATAATTATTATTTTTTTATCTCCAGCCTAAAATCCTGTTCTACACTTTTGTAATGTATGGTATGTGCATCTATCCACAAATACACTCCTTCCACTTAGAACTAACAATAACAGGTTTGATTATGTATATGGCAGTCAATGAAATGTTGATTAAATGATAAATGAGCTTGCCGTATTATCTTGCTGCTGGACAGGCAGCTTGTTATGACAGCACACCTAAAGGCCACTGTTCCAAAGTGACAATGTGATCTCACCTTAGCAGAGGCGTCGCCTGAGGCCGCCACACCGGAGGAGCTGCAGAGAAAAACACATGTTGACGTTAAACTGCCTCAGGGCCTGAAACAGCTGAGACTGTTCTCTGGGGAGCGGGGCCCCCAGCTGCTGCTGGCCAGGGGCCGAGGCTCCGGGCAGAGAGTTCATGTAGCAGAGCGACTCCCTCAGAGAGCACGGCAGCTCAGAGAGGGATAACTCTCTGCAGTGAGCGGGGGCCACCAGCAGGGGCCAGCAGTGAGTGCAGGGTACCTGTAGTCAACGTACTGGTCCTTCCAGTCCTGAGGCGTGCTGCCGTTGGGTTTACCATGTTTATCTAGGAGGCCCTTCTGAATCATCATCTTCTTCTGGCTCGCCTGGTTCACACAGCATCAGACCAGAGGTTACACACACAGGCGTGTTTTCAAGTCTCATTGGCACTTATTTTTTTAAAGTTCAACCTTAACCAAAACGCAGTTCACACCCTAAACCTAACAGCAGTTCCCTCATGGGGACCAGCATTTGTCCACAAAACCTGGTTCACACACAAAAACATGAGTGCTTTGAGCTTTTATTAACTATTTAATAATTAAGTATAAATGCTGCCTCGTATTGTCTGTGGTGGATTTTTTTGTTTGTTTTGTTTTTAAATCAGGAAGTTGATGTTTATGGCATCACCTAAAAAAAACTTTTGATCGGAAATCAATTTATATCGCATAAAATTTTATTTAATTTCCACTAAGGGAAGAAATTTAACCATTTGAGATAAAATTTCTTATTATTGTGGTCGCAATAAATTTAAATTAATGTTTAATATTTGTGGTTTTTAGGATATTTCTGGATTTATTTTCAGTATTTTCTCCAGTATTCAATGAATATCATTACATAATGAAATATGATCAAATGTCGTTACTCTGCAGTTTAGTGACATAAATCTCTCTCCTTTAAGTGACTGGTGTCCTAAAGAAACTTATCATTTGTGTTTGTGATGATAGGAGTGGTAAATAGTTCTCATCACTTTAATCATGATATTAAAAATATTATGAGCACTTCCAGAAAGATTTCAATAAGCTACGTTAGCTTATATTTTAGGATAATTGAAAAACAGATTTTACTTTTTTTTTTTTGATTTATAAATTAACGTTTCATTTGGTTTTTCCTTCCAACTTTCTGAGGCCTCTCTAGCGCCCCCTGGCGGCCATCACTTAAAAAAACACAAAAAAAAAAAACACCATTAGACAACTGAAGGCTCTTCCTCCATACCTTGGGCCCCAGGCCCCACTTCCTGGGGTACGTGTCCCGCTCCATGATCACCCTCTTTATCTTGGCTACAACTCCGTGGTCGCAGGTGGAGATCACCGCTGTGGTCATCAGAGCCACGGCTGCAGGGAGAGGACAGGCTTCAGTCTGGTTACCGGTCAGTCTGACCAGATGGCAGGCTAACCGAGGAGCCATCAGGTAAGGGTGATAGATAGCAGGTCATCACGGCCCGGAAGCTGCTGCATCTACTCAGATCATCATGTGGCGTCGGCATGGCAACCCGCTGACCAACCCGCTCTCACCTGTGCAGATGGCCTCGCCCTTGGTTGTTATGACGACGATATCCTGGTTGACCTCGATGCCGTCTTCATAGCGGAGCACGCCGGGCAGCATGATCTTGGCGCCGTAGCAGATGGCGTTGACCTGCAGACGGAGCGGGGTCAGAGGTCACAACCACAGAACTGATCCAAACACCAGCAGGATGATGTTCACACTGCACTTTTATACTTTCATTTTTTTTTATAGAAATAATACCCAAGACACTAAATGTTTTACACGTTTAGTGCATACAGCCACGTTGGACATGACCAACTTTTACTTCACCAAACTTTCCACTATTTTAATACAAGACCTGCCTGAGACACTGATCTGATATTAACATCTATATCAGTCTTGACACAATGTTCTTGTTCCATGAGGGCAGATCTATTCAGACTAATGCTATACTTCAAACTCTGAACAACATCATGCTTTATTAATAATTTTATGTTGTATTTAGAATTCTTAATTGCTCTTTCTGAACATTTTGGTTTTTACAGTTTACTTTTCAATGTTCATCCAAAATAGCCTATTTATTGTTTTGGTCTGAACAAATAAAAGTTGTTTTTCTAGAACAGCTCCAGCAGGTGGAGCTGTTCAGAGTTCTGTACTGGTGCAAATAAATGAGTAATTCAGTACATTTATATCTGTTTAAAACAAATGTTTTAAGTCGTGTAGTTGCTTTTTTTTTTTTTTTTTTAAATGGATGCCAGGAAGAGTAGAGATTGTCATGGTAACGATTAATGGGGATCCAACAAACAAACGTGAACAGGAAGTTGAGCCTGTTTCCAGGGAGGAAGACTCACCGCGCTGTCCTTCATCACCAGCCGCTTGTGCGACACCAGCAGCTTCTCCAGAGGGAAGATGACTCTCCTCAGGTACGTCTCGTTCTTGTTGTGGTCGAACTGCCACTGGGCATCTAGAACATCGTGCATTGTCACCAGGTTGTCCTGCAAGCATACAGCCACATTGGACATGAGCGTTGTTGGCAGCTCTGAGCCTTGGCGGTCGGGACGCTCCGGCCGCCGCGTCTCCGCTGCTCTTCCTTCTTCCAAAGGCTAATTAACAACTCGGCACTGAACAGCAGAGCTGGACTCAACGCTTTGGACCTCTGGCTGGAACCAGAACTCCTCCTGACCTGTTTCTCCCAGGACTCCGGAGCGGACCCGCCGCAGCTCCTGCATCTGCCCCCCAACGCCCAGCAGCAGCCCCAGGTGGACGCACAGGGTCCGGATGTAGGTCCCGGCCTCGCAGCTGACCCAGAAGATGCCTGTTGGGAAGGACAGACGGGTTTAAATGGACGTGGATGTGTGAAGACGGCTGCCACAGCAGTCCGCCTGGTTCTGACTCAGGACTGCTCTAGGCCTCATGTGGACCGGGGTAAGAAGCAGCTCCTCACCCAGCCTCCTCGCTGGGTCGTACTCTATCAGCTTGCTCTCATAGATGGTCCGGACTCTCAGCTGACGTTTCACTGCAGCGATCAGCGGTGGACGCTGGAACAACGCTCCAGTCAGCGTCTCCAGGGCCTGTGTCACATGACACCATGTTATATTAGCATGCAAACCAATTAAGTCTATAAGTCCAGAACCGTCTGATCAAAGTGGAGCCTCACCCGGGCCAGAACGTGCTCGCTCTCGATTGCGTTGTGCAGCCGGACGATTCCCACATACTCCTTACCTGGAATCAGAGCAGAGAGGTCACGACCTTCACCACGTTCTCATGGAAACATTATGTTTCACTGAGAAGTACGTGTGTTTTATCGATTAATCACATCTTCTGCTTTTCAAGATTTTGTTTTTGGAAAACAAAATCTTGACAAATTTTGACAGTGAATCCTCCCACTAATGAACACTAACCCCCCACTAATGAACACTAACCCCCCCACTAATGAACACTAACCCCCCACTAATGAACACTAACCCCCCCACTAATGAACACTAACTCCCCCACTAATGAACACTAACTCCCCCACTAATGAACACTAACCCCCCCACTAATGAACACTAACCCCCCCACTAATGAACACTAACCCCCCCACTAGCATCGTCCGTAGTTCAGGCGATGCCAGAGCACCAGGGGTGGCCATCTTGTTTGGCAAGATGGCCAAATAAACAACTTCTGTTTATTTATTTCAGCATTTTTCTTTGAATTCCGGTCAAATAAATAGACCTGAACGACTGACATAAAGGGCAGTTTTTGGAAATATTTTCTGTCATTTTGAATCACCTTAAGAAAATAAAGTGAGAAAATAAATGTATTAAAATGAGATTAAGTATAAAAAAATGGGGGATTTTAATTCTGATCGATACTCTCTGTCCTGATGATGCAGCTCATGCACACTAACAGTAATCATAGGCAGCTGATGAACCCACCGGCACTCTGCTGGGACTTGACCAATCGCGTGGCTCGGTCTATGCAGACGATCAGGCAGCCGGTGACCTTGGGGTCAAGGGTCCCGCTGTGACCGGTCTTCTCCACCCGCAGGATCCTCCGGATCCACGCCACCACCTCGTGAGACGACGGGTTGGCCGGTTTGTCCAGGTTGATGAAGCCCGACCTGGTGGAGCGGACACATGGCCGTCAGAACTGGGTCCGGGCCAGAAGCGGCCCAGAAAGCTCAGGGTGACGTTACCGTACTTGACATAGTCGGTGATGTTCCTCTTCAGAGGGTTGCTGCCGCACGGGATGGGCGTGTAGTGAGCTGTTCGGATGTTCAACTTGTGGAAATTCTGCAGGAAAAACAGGAAAAGTCTTTACCAGTCAGACAGATTGTTAAATGATTTGTTGAGAAAACGGCTACAACTCTGAACAGCTGAAGATCCTCCATCTTAAAACTACATTATATTTTCATTAAGAACCCAGGAGTTCTGCCATGTTCACGCTGCACGCGCAGTACTATCAGCATCCTGTGATTTCAAACACATTTTTATTTTTAGTCATGATTTGACTCAGAAACTGTTTTTTGTTTTTTTCCCTATTCAAACTCTTTATTCTGTTGAAATTATGTGAGTATAAACAAAAAGAATATTTAAAACTTCTCCATGGTTCTGTCCTGGATCCATTTCCATCAGTTTATACTTCAAACAAAAACAGGTTTGTGCATCAAATCCTGTAACTATAATGACCAACACGAGGTTAGCCTCGACTTTTTCTTTTGAAAACAATGAATTATTCCAGCAGTGGGTGAGCCGCCTGCAGTGACAGGCAAATATGACCAGGAAAAATGTACAATGTAAATTTTAAAATCAATTTTTGAGCATTTTGAATCGATCCAAAATCTCCAGCTCAAGGAATTGCGATTCACAAATCAATTAATTTTTCCTCTCCATTTCTAGTTGACCCCACCACAAGGTGGCATGAAGTTGTTTCAATTAGAGCATTCGTTTCCTGAGGCCCCCTCTTCAGCCCAACACCAGCTCAGCTCAGACTGAAACTTTTCTGACAGTAAATCAGTCCACATTCAGACAACTAAAATCATACACAGCTGAACGACTTGCTTTATGAATAAATGATTAACATGTGATCAGAACAGGAACTCGTCTTGGCCGCGGCCCCGTCCAGTCACACCCCGCGAGGTTGCTGGTTGTATTCCGGCAGAACGCCTGGAAAACGCCAGCCCCCCCCCGTGGAGCGGCCCCGCCCCAGAACGAAGCAAGGGCAGCAACTTGAACGGGGCAGCGGCACTCAGAGAATGGATAAACCGCCTCATCATCTCACATGGTTCTGAAACATCGAATAAAAACTAAAATCTCCCCCCACGATCAGGGCAGGAACACCTGGGGCCCGACCTTCAGTAGGAGGGGCCACTGCGACGTGTCCAGGGAGGGAGCGATGGACTCTGGCTGGATGAAGAAGTCTCCACTCTGTTGGATCTCCTAGGAAACACAAGCAGACTGTTCAGAAACAGTCAGGGGAAGGCGGGCTCCGAAAACCTGAATGTTCAAGTCAAGTTTTTCTACAAACCCCAACGGATTCTTCCACAACTTTCTTAGACTTCTTCTTTTTCTTTGCTGAAGCTGAAAAAAACAACAACAAAAAAAAACAGAAAATCTGGTTAAAAAAATACTGAAAAGAAGCCATGAGCCAAGAATCAGTTTATTCACATTCATTAAGACACGAAACATTTCTATTAGTAACATTTAAAAATACTTTTAAAACTGCCCATATTCTTACAATTTAAACTTACGTACTTAAATGTTCACTCAATAAGTGTACTGATAAATTAAAAGCAGTTACTGTCAGCAGTTTAGTGATACAAATTATACTTCTTCATACGACTGTTGTCATATGAAGACACCAGGAAGTGCATTATACATTTTAATGTTTTTATATAGTCGTTATTGTTTTAAATTGAAAGTTTTAAGGACACCAGGGAAATCCTGCCATCAACGCCAACTTCAGCTTCTTCTTCTTCGTGGGTTCTGAGCTGAGGCCCACGTGGTGTCTCCACGTGCTTGCAACACGTGGTGGCTAACGCTCCCAGCTAACAGGCCACCGAACATGCAACAGTGAAAGAGTTGCTACTTCTGGAACATCGCTTCGGCTCCTGGTTTATTCGCCATTTTAAAGCTAATCTAGTTTGTATTTTACAGGTTAATAACCAGAACAGACCAAACTACAGTAAAATAACTCTTTCACGTTCAAAACAGCAATGCAATCGATTTCATATAACTGGTTTTTAGTCTAGAGCCTGCTTGATCAAAACGACTCACCACGTGTTTCCCGTTCCACGCATTAACAGTTCATGCGCCCAAGTCCCGATTATTAAAAGACGTCACGCTATTTCGTCGCAGAAAGCTGATCTGAACATCCGAGATTTGTTTTGCAGAACGGCTGCAGAAACACAACTGTTAATCCAAGCTGCACCTCTGACCAAATTCCCAAACCCGCTTTTCCTCGCTACAATAGAAGCAGCTGAACTACACAGAGAGACGCTTTACTGACAATAAGACCCCGCGTTAAAACATCGATATTAGACCGGGAGAAGGAGTAAAAACTGACCCTGACCCACAGAATGTGTCGCACACTCACCTTCTGGGTCCGCCATCTTCTCCGGAAAGAATGAACGTTCACCGAGCGAGGAGCAGAGAGCAGCTGCTTCTTCCTCTGCGACCCCGCGAGCAGCGGAGGTTCTACCGGATACATTACTGCCCCCTGCAGGCAACAGGGGGCACAACCAATATCGGGCTGTGGTTCAACAAAACGAAATAACGCTTCAGCATTTCAGTCATTTTGTTCAACAAATGAAGTCATGTATCATATGAGCTCTTGTTTTGGTTTATTTTGATAAATATGGCGTAAAGTTGATGATTGTTTTTAATATTACATAACACCACGTAAAAAGGATTTTTAATATGTGAAATAGAATAATCATTCATTCCTTTGAGGAAACATGGATAAAAAATAATAATTGATCGTGTTGAAATATTTCAAAAGAAGTAAGTCTGCTTTCCAAAATAAGGTAATGAATTTATGTCTTTCCAGAAAATATTTACTGACTGAAATGGATCAAACTGATTGATAAAGTTTTTTTAGTTCACTCTCCATAACAGTTTATTGTTGGTCTCTTTGATTGCTAATTGCCATTTTAAAAAAAGGTGTAAGCCACAAAAGGTCATTGCAAAAGAAACCGCCTGCTTATAGAATATGCAAGCATATGAATGGAAAGTTCAGTGGAGGGAGAATGGACAAACAAAAGACACAAGCAACAGAGATAACTGCGGCCTTAAGATGTTTATAAGGCAAAATTAATTCCCATTTGGGGCAGATTCCCGAGGCATCACGGCTCACACACACATACACACACTGTCTCATTTGATTGAACTCCTGTTTAAATGATTTTATTTTTGTTTGTTGCACAATGACTTTTGGCTCTATTAAAGTTTGAAATGCCTTCAGCCTAATCAGCAGAGAACAGCATCAAGATCTAGAGAAGCTCATGCGTTTATAATAACATTTTCATAGTTTGCTACTGCAATAGTGTCTTCATAGATCTTTCTGCCTAAAAAAATCAATCAGCCGATCCAGATCACTGCTGCTGGCGTTCTGACTAAAACCAGGAAGACAGAGAATATCACCGAGTTCTACACCACCCACTTCTGCAGTCCTTTACTGAGAGAACAAACTTTAAAATTTTGATGTTAGTTTATACATCACTGAACAGCCTAAAGGTCTGCAGTTGTTGTATTAAACTTCCAGACTTCTCAGGGCTTCTGGTTCAGGTTCTGCGTTCCATCCAAAACCAGAACCAAACATGGAGAAGCAGCATTCAGCTTCTATGTACCACAAATCTGGAACAAACTTCCAGAAAGCTGTAAAGCATCCAAAACACTGAGTTCCTTTAAATCTAGACTAAATCCCCTCAGTTTAGAGCCGCTTTTGAACCATAATAAATGAAATATTAACCAAAACATTTGATGTGTATTGATGATTTTAACAAAGGCACTTGACAAAATGTACTGTCTGTTCCTGACTTCACAATGGTTGCGTGTGTGGCGTGTTCCTGATGTTTTCATGTTGTCAAGATGTAGAGCACTTTGAACTGCCCCGTTGCTGAAATGTGCTATGCAGACAAACTCGACTGATTGACTGATTAATACAAAATGTCATTGTACATTGAAAAACACTCAACTTTGTGACACAAAAGTGGAGTCTGATGGTAAACAGCTGCAGAGGCATCAGCCCTGAGCTCCTGCAGTCAGACAGAAACAACAACATGTGAACGACGCTGTTGCTCTGTGATTTATATCAATAAATGTTGCTTGCAGCCTTCAGGTCAGCAGCAATCCTCCAGTGTTGTATCCTTTGTGCATTGCGTAGGCGGCAGTGAGAGACACAGTAACTATGGTAACAAGGAGAGTTGGGGTGGTGTGGACACATTTTCTTAGTTTCATGTTTTTTTTTGTTTGTTTTTTTTATCAAAATTCTCTTTGCTAAAGACTTTCAGAAAACACAAAAACTTCAGTTATTGTCAGCCCATTTCAGGCATGAATCATAGTCACATCAAATGACGTTACATTTCTTGTTTTCTCTCTAAAACACACTGCCTGACTTACTTCGTGTAGTAAGAGGTGAAGTGAAGTAAACTAGAAGACATGCAATGACAGCAGGAGGTGATTTTAAACAAGAAATCAATCGGCCATTTTGATTCTAAACACAACTCACGGTAAGCTATGGAACGGGAAACATCCTATTAAATTACACGCACATAAACATGGAGTTGCTTTCACTGATTCTGTTTTATTTCTGTCTAAAACATAGGAACTCTTCCGGATACGTTAATGAAAGCAGGAGATGTCTAGAGAGTGATTCTGGTCTGACCCGTTAACACCAAGCAAAGTGGGGAATGTGGGTCTGAAGGTGCTGCAGGAGATAAAGGAAGCGCTGCAGAGTGTGTGTGTGTGTGTGTGCGCGTGGGTTGGTGTTTATGTGAAGTGTTGAAGGGCACTCTCAAGGATTTTCGGTGTTTCCTGTAACACAACTATGATTTATTCCCTGTATCCCCGAGCTGACAGCCTCTGTGTGTGTGTGTGTGTGTGCTTGCCGATTCCGTTTTTTCTTTCTTCAACTGCACAGAAAAAAAAGAAGAAAGAAGGAAGAACACAGCAGGCCTGCAGTTGTCTCAGTGTTCACTGAGGTCTTTGTAATTCTTTACCTTTTAAACAAAATGTTCAAAGAGAATAGAATAGAATTCAACTTTATTGTCATTGCACTGTCACAACTACAAAGCGAAATCACACAAACAGTGAGCGCCTTATTTCTATTTATTCTCAATTCATTAGATAACAATAAAAAATAGAGAGAGAAAAAAATTGATCTCTTCTGTGTTTTGTCTGATGTGATCTAGTTTTGCACAGGCTCCTCAGATCTGTGGAGTGGATCCATCACATCAGATTTTATTTCTTGGTGTTTGGATGATGTCACGTTAAAGCATGTAGGAGGCAGGACGAATGCAGCTGGCTGCAGCCGTGTACTCGGCTCCTTATTTGGTATCAGCCTCACCTCTTGCTGATCGAGCTTTTGTAGAGGTAAAGTTTTCTGGCGCTTTGCAAAACTACTGACACCCATTGAGTTTTTTCACCGTTTTTTTCATGTTCCAACCAGATTTCTGTTGGATTGTGTGCGACAGAGTATCGCAAACTGGGGCTTAATTGTGACGGAAAAGTATTACATTTTCTGTTTTACAAATACAGTTTATGAATATGTGAGGTTGCATTCAGCCACCTGGGTAAATGCAGTGTAGATCAACTTTCTGCTTTATTTCCAGCTGAAGGTTTTATGGTCTCTAAAAGATTTCCACATCACTGGAAGTCTTTACCAAAGTCAGACTGGACGGAGAACAAATATAAACTTCTGTTTTTGTATTCTGTCATAGATTCTCATTTGGATTTAGATTTGGACTTTGACTTGGCCATTCTAACTCATTGTCTAAACCATTCCATTGTTACTCTGGCTGTATGTTTGTAGTTGTCCAGTTAGAAGGGAGACCTCCACCTCAGTTTCAGGTCTTTAGTTTTCTCCCTCCTTTGCATTTAGCTCCAGCTTCCTTCCCTGCTGAAGAGATGCATTCCCATAGCATGATGCTGCTACCACCGTGGTTCAATGCCAATTCTTTTTTTTTTTTTTTTTAATTTTCCAGACTGCTGTGGCTGTGCTGACTGTGACATAATGGTGATAGGGTGCCGAGCAGCGCTGCGCCCCACGCTGACTAAGTGCATCTCAACACCTAAAATAAAATAATTGAACTGAACAGATTCGTTTTGTTCCCACAGCCTTTTATCCACCTCTTCTTTCCAAACAAAATGTGCTCTGCGGTGAAGTGGGATGAGCTGAACTCTTACTGAACTGTACGAACATCTGTCTCATGAATTGTGGTCTCTGTAATTATAGGTATCAGTCATCTCTTGGAAAATGCAGCCAGACAGAAAGCATTAAAAAGCCTCAGCATTTCCTGCAACTGGAGTATGAGACACTGAAATCATCGTACAAAATCAGATTTCATCAAAAACTATAGGAAACACACAACTGTTGTGAGGTTATTATTAAGGTGCAGTGTGCAGTATAAACCGGTCTCAGCTGAACTCAAAAGACATCAGAAAGAGTGCCACACTCACACAATTGTGAAATCCACATTTAATAAAGGGTCAAGCACCATCATTGGCGTACATGTACATTAAATACACACATATTGGTAACAGTCGTTCATTTCTCCAGCTGTGATGCATGAAGTTGGTGGAGAAACATTCCTACAGTCAGCTACTGACTGAAGGTTTCATTCCTGGCGCGACATTTAAATACAAATAACTTCAACACCAGAAAAAATATCAGCAAAGAAAACTTGAAACAGAAAGGCAGCTTGTGACGTTAGTAAGAGCAATCCTGGCTTTTAATTTCTTTTTTTTTTTTTTAAATGCATGTAGACCCTGAGGATGAGGCCAAATCCAGTTCAGGGCCGGTCCAAAGCTGTCTGAGGCCTGAAACTCTATTTTATTTAGGGGCCCTCTTCCATCAAACTATATTTTTTGCACCGGCAAAACTGCAGGTTTTAAGCAATTTTGAAGCTTTTGTCTATTCTGAAATATTAGGTCAAATTTAATGACATACTTATTCTCAATAAACTAATAAGAATTTCGTAGAATTAGGGGCCCTAACTAGGAGCTTAGTTTGCTTTTGGCTCAGGCTGGTTGAACCCTCATCCCACTGCCACGGTGGTAGTTTGATTCAGTTTGGTTTATTTATGTATTGCCATTTCACAACCCATGTCCAAAACTAAAGACATACTAAAGGCAAAGACAGTTGTTGCCCTACTAATAAGAGTAAGAACTGAGTTCAGTCATCACAGGAAGTGGACGCTTTCCCGAGACATTCACGTCATTTATCATTTTCAATTTCAGCTGTGTTCAATGCTGAAAAACAAAGCTGGAACAGATGTCCATCTGGTCTTTACATTTAATGGCTTTCAGTCAACAATGAGTTTGTTTTTTGTGTGTTTTTTTTTCAGCAAATATATTAGGCATAAATAGCTTTAAAAAATATGTGAAAACAACATAGCTGCAAAAAATACAATTACAGAAATGTGAGCCAAACAGAAACGCTCAGTAAATAAAGAATACAAAACATGGCTATGAGCAAACATGTTAACAGCATGTCCTGTCCACTGATGGCTTACTTCAAAGTGCAGGATATAAAAAAAAAAAAACAACAAAAAAAAAAACACAATGCTTTTACAAAACTGGACCTCAGGCCTCGAGCCAAATGCAGCTAATGCACTAGCAGAAAGTAACAAGTTTTATCAAATAAAATTGCTTCAGAACTAACCTTTAAGAAATTCCTTTACTCCCAAGCTGCATTGCTTTTAAAAAGCCCAAGAATCTTGGTGATGAATTTGTAACACTGACCACGGCAGAACGCTTCATGTTTTACCACCAAGCTTCAAGACGGAAAGAAGAAAAATAAAAACACAAGAAATTGAAGAGCACTCATATCCCCTGAAGCCAAAATGGCCTCCCTTTATACGTTCAGGATAATACGAGCATTACGCCAGCTTCCTGTCCACACACACACACACACACACACACACACACACACAAATACAGAAAACATCTGCAGTTACCTGACTTGACCTGCACCGAGAAAATGAAGTGACTGTTCCACGTTCATCTGCTCAAACAATCATGTGTGAGAATAAACGGCAAGAGAATGTCCAACCATCACCGAACTCCTGTGTCAAAGAGGTGAAAGGTTTTGCATGTAAGATGCACAAATCAACCTCGTGCAGCTGCTGAAGCTGGACACGATGCCGAGTGTCAACATCCACACTGAAACGAGTTCTATAACGACAGACAGGCCACTCAGCAAGGAAGGAGCCATTAGTCCAAAAGTAATGTGAAAATGTGATTACAGCTCTGAGATAAAGAGCTCAATTTTTGGAGACGTGCTGTGGTCTGATGAGACTGAAACCAGTGCGTGTGGCCGTAGTGACCGTCGATACATTGGGATAAAGAAGGCACAAATGGGTTTCCCAGATGGACAATAACCCTCAGGTTCTGACCAAACTTGTTACAATTTGGATGCAGAGATGTTTTCAGGTTTTCTCTCAGTTATGCTTTCCACAACAGTGTACAAATAGGAACTAATAAACATATTTATGAAATTTTGATGGGTATGTTGAAAAGACATTCTTCAATCGCATTTCAAGTCGAAAGAACTGTGAAACAAGAATGAGATGTACATGGTGATTTATTCATTAACATCCACCAAAGGAAAATCACGTTTTTTGTTTCATTTCTATGTTGGTTTTGTTGGAAATATGCCAAAATGTTGCACTGTGGGAACATTTCAGAATGTGTAAATACATGGTTTCAACTGGGTTCGGTTTAACTGACCTGCATTTCTAAGTACGGCTTCTTTAGTCTCTGGACTTTAGGATATTTTAGTACCATTTGTTGAAATGTCGACCATGTCATATTGTAAATTTAGAAACCCAGATTTAATATGTTTACATGTTTGCCAGCTACGTTTTTTTTATAATGACAAAAGAAGAAGTTTAGAAAGCAAGTTTCATCAGCATTGTTGTTCATTTCAGATTGTTTGGATTCTTCCATTAGTCTGAAGAGGATTGAGATGATAGAAATGTCAGGTGTTGAATTGATGCTTTCCATAGCTTCCATAGCTATAACGGGTGCCTTCCAGCTCCCGTCTTACCACTATTTTTCTACCACTATGTTTGTTTCAGGTGCAAAAGAAGTAACTGGGTAAGACAACCAGCAGGTCTGGTTCTGGTCCGGTCACACCGTGGTCATGAGTTTGAGTGAACCCGACCTGAATCTGAGGATCTTCCTCTTCAGGTTGTAAGACGCCTTAATCTTAACAAAGGTCT
The DNA here is from genome assembly GCA_010277075.1 of Poeciliopsis retropinna. Taxonomy (NCBI): domain Eukaryota; kingdom Metazoa; phylum Chordata; class Actinopteri; order Cyprinodontiformes; family Poeciliidae; genus Poeciliopsis; species Poeciliopsis retropinna. The sequence goes on from VMRM01000028.1 coordinate 7,692,320, forward strand.
TAGTCTGAGCTGGGTCCATTTCCAGTTTCCCTACTGTGACCCGAGCCGTCCTCAGCTGACCCCTGTGCCTGCCTGTCCCGCCAGCCCCTCCCCCTCCATGACCTCCTCCTACACTCTCCTCAGTGTCCGTGGTGGTGGTGTTCTCCTCCACATATTCCTCCTCACTGGACTCGCTGTCCCCAAAGCAGTTTGTGGTGTAGTTGGACCGGTCGTCCTCGCTGGTGTCCACAATGGTGGAGTGAAAGAGTGAGACGCACTCGGCTGAATATTCTGAGTCACTTCCTGCAACGTTGGAGTACGGGCCACATTGCTGCCCCCCAGAGGTGGGGTATGTTTTGGCCGCTGAGTTTCTGACCGCCTTCTTTCTCTGCCGCCACTGGCCGTGTTTGTTCGCACCATCACATGGTACTTCCATGATGGCACGCAGGGGCCGGTAATCACTTCGCTTGTACTTTGGCTTGGCCACAACGACGACCTGTTCGCGTCCATGGGGAAGATGGGAATGGTAGTTTCCATGGTGATGCTGCTTTAATACTCCTGATCTCACACTGATTTGTGTTGACCTTGCTTGCTTGTCTGGGACTCCAGCTAACAGAGTGGATGCAGAGATGCTTTTCAAGCCTGATGAAGTTCCTTTGTTGGAAACCTTGACATGGTTGGAGCTTCCATCGTCTACTTGAAGAACCCTGTTAGGGTTAAGGCAGAACTTATCTTTTTTCTCTGAAGGAACCTCCGTATGCTCAGAAGCCAACATGGTGGATGTTCTATTGGTGCTCTTCACTTTGGTAATCTTAACATTCCTGCTGTTGCCCTTGCGGTGTTTACCGTTATGCTGCTTGGCCAAGTTGCCATTCCCCACATGACTTCGTCTTACTACTCTTGTGTCTTCCTCATGGTTCTGAGCAAAAGGTTCTGCACTGGAGTGGACCATCTCGGACTTGTTCTCCTCTGACGGGCCGCTCTGTAGAAGCTTGGAGAGCTTCTTGGAAGCGCCAGTCTGTGTTTTAGCTGTTAGAACCGATTTGACGATCTGCTCTTGGTCAACGGGGCAACATGGCTGACTCGTCTCTTTGTCAGAGGACGTACATTTTGGACTTCTCTGAACTGTGTTATCTGTGTGAAGAGTTGGGACAGAAGCACCTGAGAGCGAAAGAGACCCTTTGCCTGTCTTGCTAATGAGTCTCCTTGTGCTGGTGCTCTTGACCCGACTGGTGACAGAACAATTGTTCTGCAGGTTGGAGTTTGAGTCGTCTTTGTAGATGTTGGAGCTGATTCTTATGATGTCAGTGTCGTCAGGGGAAACTCTCTGAGCGCCCTTCTCTTCATTTTTGCTTTCTGAAGAGCTTTGCCTCAGAGAAGATGAGACGCTAATGACTTCTGCTGAGGTTTCTCCAGCAGGGAACACAGATTTTATTTCAGACCCTTTCAGAGTTTCAGCACCAGAACAGGGAGCAGGTAATTGTCTCAAAGAGAGACTGGGCTGACGGGCGACGCTCTTTAGAGGGTCCGTGCTGATGTTGGTTCTGGGTCTGTTGGCCCTAATGGGCTGGGCCCTCCGCTGCAGCAGACCAAAGATGTACTTCTCCAGGTGTTTACTGGAATGAGTTTGGACAGTGGAGCCTTGAGGTCTAAGAGACCCTGAAACAGAACCGAGTAGGGGGAAGGCTTCTGTTTTGAGACATTCACCACCAGCTTCATGTCTGGACTGACCTCCGTCACCAGAAACCTGCAGAAGCACAGAGCCTTGGACGGCCGCAGCGTGTGACGGGCTTCGGTAGTTGTAAACCTCGCTTGCATTTCTGGGGAAAAAATTGCAGAGATTTTTAGACGGGGAGTCGGTGGGAGCCAGTGACGCAGCCTCCAGAGAAGCCTGGTGAGGAGCCGAGAGTGAGCGGCGGACAACGCCAGAGGAACCCAAGTCGTCATAAAACCCTCCAACCAGCACGTCATACTCCAAACAGCTGGCCAGCTCCTCTGAAAATAGACAGAATTTCAGCTTATTCATTCAGAACACGAAGAAAGCAGAAACAAAAACAGCTGCAAGTTGTTCACCGTCACAGCATGGCGTGTAGCATGGTGAACGTCAACACGTCCAACGACTGAGAACTATTGAACACAGTGTCAAACACAGACAGTCTAACTTATTGCGAGTTTATTTCATGCTGCTGATCTGCTGAGTGCCAACAGCTTGCAGGAAGTAGGGTCTAATGGTCTGCTGAGTGAGGCTGAGTGAGGTTTGACTCTGTTTGGTTAGGCTGCAGATTGAACACTCAGGCATTAGTAAGTGGAAAATTCCTTTCAGTGGAGACAGAGTGCTGGGAATATTAACCCTGTGTGTGCACTCCATTCTCTTCATGCATGTCAGAGTTTATGTCTGAAAGGACTTCACTCATTACTGATGTACATGCTGTTCTCAGATAAATCCACTATTATTGAATGATTCATTAATGTGACTTCAATTGATATTACTCTTTCTATCTGTCTTAAATGCATATTTACATTTCCAACTCAGTAAATATGTTTTAGCAGTTGTCAAAACAGTCTAAAAGGTCTTATAACAGTTCTTTGCATGTTGTAATGAATATTAAAATATAAAAAGAAACTGTTGATAAAACATTAACTCTAATTGGTCAAATGTTCAATTAAGCTTAATATTCCTAACCAACAACAACGCAGGCTTGATGCTTTTACTGACAGAGTGTTTTTTTTCAGTGACCCAACTTGGACTGTGGCGGTTATGGGGGTGGGGAAGAAGGAGACGGGGGAAACTTGTGAACACTTCTGATATAATCATTTGCTTCATAGTTACTTTCCTGGACTTTAAAAACTGTATTTGCAGTGTTAACTCCCCTCCCCCACTACAAGTAGTTCTCTGTAGCGTTACAACTTTTCATATAAAAATATTTATACATTCTGCACAAAGCGGTTGGGGCAACACTAATAATTCTACACGTGTTCAAGCATTTCAGTCTTCTATATATGTATTTGTGAGCATTCAGTGACAGACTGCTGCGTCCCAGCAGCACAAAGGAGCGATATCGTAGATCCTTCCTCCCGTCAGCTGTTAGACTGAAGAACCATCGCTGCTCCCAACAAACCCGATAAGTATTTACATTTTATCCGGGTGCTGGAGTTGGTTTACTCATTTCACAGAACATTTCTGCTGGAATTGACTCATCTCTGTTTTATTTTCATGCAGCAGCACTTTCCTTTCCTTTCCTTTCATTTTTCTTTTTTTTTTTTTCACCAAAAGCGTTTATTTTTTTTGTCTAAAACATATTTTGGAAAGAGACAGCTGTTGATTTTTCTGCCAAAATGACTTTTTTCAACAACAACTACAAAAAAAAACTTTATCTTAAGAAGGTGATGATAATGTAAATACCCCGTTTTTAAATTCATAAATATACATCCACATTTTGTACATTTTTAAAACATTTTTCTACTCAGTTGCACATTTCTTTGGATTGGAGTGTGCTGTTTTTGGTAATTGCACAGTATGTCATAATGTAATTTCATCCTTACAGTGCAGTATTTTTTCCAAAATCGTTCAAAATGTAAATGAAAAAACAACTGCATAGTCCTATGCGGTATGCTCTATTAAAATATATTTTTAATACTTTTATCTTGGTGTGACCCGACATCATTTGATGTCCTGTTACTTTGCTGCTGTTACACCTGGACTTTCCCCACTAAGGGACAATAAAGAATATTTCTATTCTATTGATTCATTGTCAAGCCCACTGAATATCCCACAGAGATTCGTCTTCATAAATAAGTGCGAAATGTTCTGCAAATGTGCTGGTAGTATGGACACGGAAGACGTTTTGACATTAGAGATAAGATCAGAGAACGCAGCAGATGTCAGCTTTGTTCTCACACCAGCTGCCAGCGTCTCTGTACAGTTTCTACTGCTATTCACCAGAACGCTGCTTTAATTTTCATTTCAAACAGAAAGCCTAACAAAGTGGGGCAGCGGCCCCCACGGCAAGTGGCCTGACGGCAGAACCCCGTTGGCAGTCTCTCAAAAGCACAGCTGTCATAACAACAGGTGTCATTCCACGGTCAGAGCAACTCCTCCTACACCATGTTATAAAGACACATCATCTGAAGCTTGTTTTCCATGTACAGTCTGAGAGGCTGAAGGAGGCTGGAAGGCTCCAAATTTGATATTCTGTCACAAGCTTCAGAGAGTGTTATAGGGATTTCACACACAGCTCTCCTCTTCCTGTGAGTGTGTGTGGTCGCACTCAGGTATGACGTGAACGCTGATAGAAAACATTCTGCTGACTGTGTGATGACTTCCTGTTCAAACGGAGTTAAAGTACCTGTAGACAGGAAGTATCCTTCAGCGTCGGTGGTCGAGCAGAAGCACTCGCTGAAGACCGAGTGAGACGAGTTGGAGAGTGAGCCAGAGGCCCCGTCACTCAGTTCATAGAACCCTAGTGGCGAGAACAGGTCAAAGGTCATAATCTGCTCTGAACTGACAGGAGAACACAGCACTGACCCTGTCATCACCAGTCGCCAGTCCTTCTAAATCTGGCCCTGATTGTTCCACATATTTACTTTCGGTGTATGAGAATAATGTCACGTGTCTTTTCCTAAACACCTGGATTAAGTTGAATTTATCTGGATCGCTCTGTTAAAATGAAGTGAAAGCCTCACAAACATTTTTAAATCTCTTTTTTTTTTCTTCTTCTTCTTTGACTTTTGAGTTATTATCTGATATTAATATATATCTAATCTAAAAAAAAAAAATTCCCTCCAAAAATTAACAGAATTTATTCAAAATGTCAAAATCACATTTGAAAAAATATTTCTCCATCTTCATAATTCTTGAACATATCATTACCGTCATTGTTGTCTTATTGGAAATATTTTGTTTTCAAAATGCAGTGAAACAATGAATCCTTCTGGGTTTTTGGCCGGTTCATTACTGAAATCCAAACGGTTTTGTATTTAGGGTTGTCACAATAAACAATAAATCAATGAATCGCATGCTAAAATAAAGCAAACTCAGTCATTTTCATTTGTTTGATTCATCATTTTTCTCTTTTCTCTGTTTTCACCAAAACTGGCCTTCAGTCTGGTGCTTTGGTTTCAATTATCCCTTTTTTGAAAGACAATTTTGTCTACAGAGAATTCATTTTATTTGTTGTTTCTGTTGTTTATTTATTTTGGATATTTAAAATGTCTTCCAGTTCCAATGTTTAAATGTTCATCAAAATTGAAAGTTTACTGATCTTTGAGACCTGCATTATTCTTCCATTGTTACTATCGTATTAGTTGAAAGTTGCCTCAAAACAACAATATTATAATTTATTGTAAACAAACTCTGGGACAGTTTATTGTTATTGTGACAGGCCTGTGTGTATTGCGTGATGATAAAAGCGTTAAAGGTTCTGTGGGGTTCTACCTGAGCTGGGCCGGCTGTCGGTCTCCAGTTGGTCATGTGACGGCTCTGGTTCCAGTCGCAGCTCGTTGATCTGCTGGTCCAGCTCGTGTAACTCGCTGATGACTCCAGCGTCTCTCCTCAGACAGCTCTGAGACACAAACACACGGTTCAGGCTCCGTCATCTCTTCTTGTTAAGCATGAAACCAGGTTTGATGGAGTATATTTTGATCATTTCCATGTCTAAAATCTAGAAAAGGGGTTTAAAAAACCCAAACAAACCTAAGGTGGCTCAATGCACAGATGGAAGCTGATTTTACTGGTTTTGTGCAAAACAACCCGATCTGTGCAAGAAACACTTGTAAATTTGTAAAAACAGGAGATAAAAGGTGAGAATCTGTAGAAAACAACCTTGCTGATTTACTTTGTACTGTTTGAGTTGTAATATTTCTTTATATTCCATAGTTGAACATGGCTTACAGTTTAATGTCCCTCTATGTGGACCCAGATAGAGGCAGACACACACGTTAGACTGCAGATACACACTAAAACTGCAGGTGTGAATGTCTCGCTAACTCAGCTGCAAAGTCAAAGTTGTTTTTCATTTTTATCGACTGAGTCACATTCTCGAGTGGCTCATTCTGGCAAAAATGTAAAGACAAAGTCTGACGATAACGTCCTGCTAAATCTGCCCTACATTGTGCAGTGAGGCTGGTCCCCACACGCACACACACACACACACACACACACACACACACACTCAGACACGCAGTCTGGAGCGGCCCCGCCCCGCCCCGCCGCTGTGGGATGGAAAACATGTGGGCTATGCAGCTCTGCTTGCAGGTCATGTGCCAAATTCCTACAACTGAGCGGCTGCAGAGAAACTGAAGCACACAGCTGCTGGTTGATCACCGACCCACCATCATTAATAGCAGCAGGTCTCTATGGAAACAACCTCAAATCCGAGGGATTATTGGTGCACGACGGTACGTAGGAACTTGAGCTGCTCCAAGGTTATCGGCTAAAGGCTCAGGCTGTGAATGCATTATGTTGGTGAGAGTCAGCGCACACAGCCAAAACCAACGCTGAAGCACGAGTCTCAGGCTCCGCCCACTACCACAGCATCTGATTCAATATCCTGTGTGAACCTGCTTCAGTCCACTGAGGACTGAACGAAAAACGAACGGAGAGACTGCTGCCTCTGTGGAACACACGCTAGACAGCAACTCACACTGAGCAGAGCTCAAAACTCAAACGGGTTAATCCTACACTCAGATCTCAAAACTTATCTGCAGAAAGCATTGCTGAACTGTGATATAGAAAGAAAAGGGATTGTTGCCATGCGAGAGTTGCTAATAACAAAAATATCTAAATTGTGGTGTGCATTTTTATTCTCGTCCCGATTTACTCTGATACACAAAATCTAGAGCAAGTGATTGCCTTACAACAGCTGCTAATTAGTAGCCAGACTTCATTTGTGGGTAATTTTATCTAAATCTAGATGCAGCGGTTCTGTTTCTGGCCTCAGAGGTTTGTCAGAAAACAAGCAGCGTCTTGGACACTAAGAAACCCAGCAGCGGATCAGGGAGAAAGCCCTGGAGAAGTTTAAAGCACAGCTGGGTCTAGAGCAGCATTCCTAGGTTTGAACATTTCAGAGCTTTGATCAATCCGTCATCAGGACATGGAGAGCAGCAGGAAAGGCTGTCCACCCACAGAGCCTGACAGGAGGAGCGTCAGTAGAAACCTGAAACTGGTCAGGAGGTTCACCCTCAGCATGCAGTCAGAGCTGGTTCAGATCAAAGCACAATCATTTGTTCAAATGCTCCAGATCTACATCTAATTATCTGTGGCATGAGGTGAACATTTCTGTCCAATCTGACCACACTTAAAGCTGGATGTTTCAGCTGTAACTGGAGAGAAAGGCAGTGTATTGATTCAGAAGGACTGAATAAAAGTGCACACCGCACTTTTTAGATTTTTATTTGGAAACAAAATTGATCATTGCCTTCCACCCAATAATTCTGTGCATCTCTATGTTGATCTGTGACATGAAGATCCAAATAAATATGTCGAAGTTTGTATTTTACTGCCAAAATGCACAAAGATTCAAGAGGTACCAATACTGTGGTTTTTTCCTCTATGCTTTTTTCACCAGTTTAATGTGTTTTTTTCACCAGTTCATCAGTAGAGATGTACTGATTCCAACATTGACATGTAAAAAAAAAAAAACAGTGTAAAATATAAATGTCTAATATCAGTTTTGAAGAAGAAAACAATACGAATGTAGTTCCCTCCATGCTGAGTTGAACTAGCTGTGCTCTGACAACGGGACACACTGCAGGCATCACGAGGGACACACTTTGTAATTGGGGAAGAAAATGGCAACCAGCCTGCATGATCCTGCTGCTGCTGAACTCGTGACTCCTCCAGCAACAACAACAACAACAACAACAACACGTTACCTCCAGAGCTCACCGAGAGCAGAAGCACCGATACGGCAGAGGAGATGACTCTGCTTTACTGAAAAAGTTACAGGAGCAACTCCTAACTCTGGACTAGTTTTGTTCAGTGCCCAGTTATAATGGAAAAACGGCAGAAAGACACATTCTGATTTTCTGACAAGAGATTTTTTTTGAAGTTTTTTGCATATATACTGGTGTGAAAGGCTGCTGTTATCTTTACTCAAACTTAAAGGACAAGTTCAGGATTGTTGAGGGAAGAGTCTGTTCAGAGGAAGGAAGCTGTTAGAATAGAATAAAATAGAATAGAATAGAAATACCCTTTACTGTCCCACATTGGGGAAATTCAGATGTAGGTGACAGAACATCAAGGAACACAAAGATAAAAGTATCTAAAAATAGCATCCTCTGATCCAAAGCAATGTGTGATTAAATGGGATCATTTTTAAAGAAATACACAAAATGAGAATTTGTGTATTTGTGCATTAAACAGTCTGTTTTCAAGCCATGAAAATAAAACTGTACAAGCAGAAATGTGCTTTTACCAGCAGAAAGGTAATTTAAATGAGTAAAATTGTGAACCCAGAATATAAACACTGACTTAGTTTGTTGGGAGCAGTGATCCAACAGCTGCTTGGAGGAAGGATCTACATGAATGCTCCTTTGTGCGTTTAGGATGCAGCAGTCTGTTAGAGCTCTCCAGTTCAGAAACAGCTTCATGGATGGAGGGGGAGACATCGATACCTTATCTAAATCCGATAACTCTTCCATGTTTGTTTTTGTTTAGTTTGAATCCAGATTAGCTGGTTACTGAGTCTGAAGCTAACAGCCAATCAGACTTTGATTAAAGCCGACTTCCATCATCCTGAAATCACTCGCATGTCAGAGAAGTCTTTGCGGTTTATCTGAACTCTAGAGATAGACGATAAAAAGAAATGTTTCAATTCTATAAAAAATGCAGATACAGAAGATTCTAAATGAATGTACGACAGCCAAAGTTACAGTCTAACTGTTGACCTGACTCAGAGGAACAGAAAAAGTGGACCTGGAAGCGAGTAGTCGCAGCACCCGGACAGTTTATGGTAAACACATAACGCTCATGAAAATATGACTGAAGCAGCAGGGTAGTAATCAGTTAACTGATCAAGTCCTACAATATGAACCACAGACTGTGTTCTACACCCTTCATCCCGATACACACAAACTATACAAAACAGAGGCGACAAAAGCAACAAACTCTTCATGCTTTTTAACAGACATACTCAGTTTCAGACTCCAGCGGAGAGCGAGGAAGGCAGGGAAGACTCCACAAATCAGAAACGAGCCGTTGAGATACCAGACATTCTCTGACAACGCTCATCCTGTTAGATTCAGACGTTCAATCCTAGAAACAACAAACAGCTGCTGTAGAGGAACACACACAGCCGACGCGCTCAGTAAGACAAACCCAGTGGGACGAACTGAGACCCCGATGGCAGAAACAGCATGTACAGCAGAACGGCAGAGGCCAGTCCGAGAACTACAAAGCAGACAAGATAAAGTTGCAAACCGTTGGCGGATAGTATTCGGTGACGTCTGTCTAAGCTCTAACAGTGCATTGTGCTCATGCTGTTGTGTTAATTGAGCAAACCTGACCAGTGTTTGTTCTCACCCAATGACTGCTGCAACTAAAGGATGGGTGTGTGGAACATTTCCAAACTATTTAAAGTTCAGCATTTTACAGCAAGGAACGTTTGGGACCGTCTTCCCGGTAATGAACTCGTCCAGTAGGTCCATCTCAGACTCTGGGCCTTTCACAGCACGAGAAATGTTACAGTTCATGACCATCTCTGCCAGCTTAAGATGATCAAATATACCGTGAAATAACATCACAAAACTAACAACACTATTCTCACCAATAGGAATGTTCATTTCATAATCGTTAAAGGTCAGTTTTATATATTTTCCAGCCACATAATATCATTTTACAGGACAATCAAGTAACTACGTTATCTTCATTTGTTAGAAAAATATTATAGATACCAAATACAACTTAAAAGAAATTTTACTTCAATATTCAACTCTTTGAAATTGGGAATGTGTCTCTTTAAGAAGCTCATGCTTTTTCTGAAACTCCGCCTTCAGGAAATCATCACAATATGGCCACTCTATTAACCCTTTAACAACGTTTTTACCAGCGTCACACTGAGAAGTAACTCATATAATAAGTTTCAGCTGATTTGCAGTTCCACCAGATGTTTGCTAATTGCTGCTAGCTAGTCTGAAGGAGCTGAGTGGAGGAGTCACAGGGGAGGGGCTGCTCTGTGAGGTGGAAGCTTGGAAACTGCAGCTCCGAAGGTGAAGCTGGGTCCACCCCGGTGTTTTACACAGCTGAGTGGTTGGCATGGAAATGAAAGGATTTCTCAAAGAATCAAATCAACACTGCAGGTGTGTTTTTGAATAACATTGTAACATGATGTAAAGCTCAAAAAAGTTAATTTTACATGATACCGCCCCTTTAAGAGATTAACTTGTTGATAGTCAATCAGTTCTGTTTGCAAGGACAGACATTCAGACATTTTGTTTACCAGCTGCCACTTTATGATCAGCCTCCCTGTCCTTACAGACTTGGGGGAGGGGTTATCTCTGTGATGTAACACAATAACTGAGATTTGCTGGAAACAAAGACAGAATTAAGAAGCTTCTACTCAAAAGTTTGGTGTTGGGTGATGGGATTCCTGGTCTGGCTGTGCAATGTGCTTCATGAAACCTAGTGGAAGTGGAGGAGCAGCAGCTCAGGCTCCGCTCAGGTGTTTGGAGCTCGTGGCCTGACCTCCGTCAGCAGCACCACTGCATTCAAACACCGATCTGCTGTTCTGGCACGCAGAATTTACGAACCCCAGCAAAGATTTATGAAACCTATTAACCAGAGGAAAACTTAACCTCTGGGAAATAAAAGCAAAAAGAATCTCGAGTTTGGAGAAATGTGAAACGAACAAAAAAAAAAAAAAAAAAAGCACAACAAATTCAAACTCTTCCTAAAAGACAAAGAAAAATATCAGCTAAGAAATTAGGAAAAATGATGTTCAGCATATGCTTTAATAAAATCTGAAGCCTTGAGATACCGGAAATGAAAACTGCATGCAGGTAAAGTTAAAAGGCACAAAGCGATGGGTGATCTTTGTCTTTCTGAGCCGAGCCTGCTGGTCATCGGAGGACCGTTTGGACCTACCAGCTGTTTCCGCAGCACCAGGATGTTCTCCTCGCAGCTCAGCTGAGCATCGCTCCGCGCCTCCTTCGCCTCCTCCTTCAGGGCGCTCAGGACCAGCAGCTGCTGCCGGTGCCGCAGGTACTCCAGCTCTCCCAGCACCGACACCATGAGCTCCAGCCGCTCCCGCACGGAGCGCAGCCGTTCCCCGTCCGACGGTGCTCTGTGCCGGCCGCAGCGGCCGTCTCCCTCCCGCCTAGAGGCTGCAAACAACGGCATGTCCAGCGGCTGTAGCTCCGTCTGCGCCCCGCAGCATCGGTGGTGTGTGGGGAAAATGTATCCACCGACACTCACCGCGCTGGCTGGACCCGATGCATAAACCCGAGATCCCGAACCAGCTGGTGATCTAACAGGAACGCGGGATCAAGTGGATCCCTTTATGCCCGTGGACAGTGGGAGGGAGGAACCGGGGAAACCACGGGGGGAAGCATCGCATCCTCCCCGCAGAGGGTCCTCCAGCAGATCTGCACGCAGACGCCCGACTTCTGGTGGACCACCCTAAGCCCCGCCCCCCCAGAGACTGACACGCCCATAAAGATGATGTCACTAGATAATTAATCAGTTTTGCTCTCAAGAACATCAAAATAAAATACAACAAAAATGCTGTTCTTTTTTTTTTTTTTTTACCTAAATAAGAGTGAATTATCTGCCTCTGCTTTCTTTTTTATTTCAATGTTCTTCCCTGTTTTACACAGAAGGGAAAGTAAAAGAGAACATGAGGAAATGAGGAAATAAACAAAACATACGAGAAAATAATAAATACAAAGTGAGTACATTTAAAACAATTGCCAGATACAGAAAAAGAAAAAAAATTAGAAATTAAACAATGTCACAGTAAATAAAAGTATATATTGTAATTAAATATGAAAAATATGAAAAAATAAATAAATGAAACAAAAATGGAAGTTAAGTTTGAAAATAAAATTTAAGATTAACTACTGTCAAATGATCATTTATTTCACACCATGTAATCAAACAACCTGGGAAAGCTCTTATTTTGATGGAATATCAGGCATATTAATTGCCTCCATAACTAATTGCCAATTTTGGCAGGTTTTGTCTTCTGTATTTCTGAAAGGACAGAAAAATCTCACTTTACACAAGCAAAGTATAATGTGCTGTAACCTAACTGTGGCACAGTCCAAAATAGTTTCCCTTCTTTTGAAATAGAAATGGTGCATTAATTATTTTCCCCTCAACATGTGGTGTGAAAAGCAACACGTACGTCGATCTGTAGCTACATGAAGTTAAGTAGCTGTTAGTGATCTGTGACACAAAGCCTGCTCTTCCTACAGCTTCAGCGTATAACTTGAACTCGCTTCTAAGACTTGTTTGCTTTCCGGCTTGCGTACGTTTGCGTTTCCGCTTTGTTTCGCTGAACATGTGCAGAGCTCTGCAGGCCTGAGATCAGTTCATGCTGCTCCGCTTCATTACGTTTAATCCTGGTTTGTGAGAACATCGATCTCTGCACAGTCACACGGGACCTCAGGGAACCAATCAACTGTGTGATCAATAGCTCTTCTCTTCCTGTGTTTTCTTGGATTAAAGGTTTTCTCCTCAGACTAATCAGGATGAGGTCTCTCTGTGTCACGTAACGCCCAACATCATCCACTTCCTGCTCATCAGCTTCCTGATCAAACTAGTCTGTTTATTGTGAACATGTTTTTGTTGTGTGGTTTCTTTTCTCCTGTTAAGGATTTTGTGTAGCCATGAAAAATCATCATCATCATCATGTTGGCGACACATTTTGTCAACATGCAGCAAACTAAATCTGATTCTTACTTCCTGACTACTTTTTTTAAAAATAAGTGAAAGACAACAAATGTGTATTAAAAATCAAATATGTAACTTTTAATCTGAAAGAACACGACAACATTTAAAACAATCAAAGAGTCAATCACTCAAGTTTTACCACAGTTAAAGGCTGCAGGGAATGATCCCATGGAGTTAAGAGAAGGAAATCATGGGAATCTGATCAGAAGACGTCGCTGGTGGAGGAGTCTGTGTCTGCATCCACTGACCCGTCGGCCTCCTTGTTGTCCTCCTTGTTTCTATCCTGGGCTCTACCAGTGGCCAGATGAACACCTGTCTTCCTGGCTCCTCCCTGTGGATTTTGTTTGTCCAGATGTCCAACGTCTAAGAAAAAAGATCATTATATTTACTGACTATAAATTGAGCAATTTGACTGGAAGGACATGGTTGTTCTAGATTCTAGACAACCCACTGGTCTTAAAGCCATTATGTTAAACAGTTAGCATAATGGCTTATGGATATCTTAACATTTTTATGTTTTGACATTAAACACATATTTATTTTTGTATTGTATACATGCAAATAAAAGTTGGTTCCATTAAGCATTTTTGGGCTAATCTGCAGTTTTTCTTCAAGTCTTTTAGAAACATTTAAACTAAATAGAACAATGTACATTACATTTCTTGTGTTATTTTCTCACAACTTAACTACTTTTTATTTTCTACACATTAGCTATTTGATTTCCTGTTTTAGTGCTTTACACTAGAAAATATTTTACATGCACTTAAAGTCAACAGAATGTAACATCTGGGTTGAAAATAATCAAGTTTTTGGTGACTGTTAAAGGCCATATTGCCTCAGTTAAGGTCAGAGTTCATCAGGATTCAACATGAAAGAGAGACTGGGGATGTGGAACTGTTTGGAAGGTGCTTGTTTAGTCACATCTGATATAAAACAGTATCCTGGCAACAAGCAGCTCCTTGTTCTACACTTTCCTTCCTGAGGGGGTCTGGGCTTCCTGGAAGCCTCTGTTGAAGTTTGAATCGATTGGAAATGTTAGTGATTGGTCAAATACACTAACTGTTTACAGTGTGAAACAACCACTCCACACTGCAAAGACAGAAGTCTCAAGCCCAATGTCTCTTCTGCCAGCAATGACCTGACTTTAAGTCATCAATACTGTGGAAGCGTGACCAACATGGACTGAATGGTGTCGTTCTCTTCATCCGCTGTCATTGCCAAATTACAGGCAGACTATAGTAGAAAATCAACATCAAAGAAATTCAGTTCAATGGGAGAAATCCCAGACGGAGCACCGAGGAGACATGAGAATCAAGTGGAAATGCTTAAGGAGGCAATGGCCAGGTACTAAAACTGTCTAACAGTGTAGTGAGATGGTCTGGGGCTGCTGTGCTACTTCATTGATGGAACCATAAATTCTGCTCTCTAGGAAGTCTGAAGATAAATGTCTGACCAGAGGTTAGGTCTTCAAACATGAGCTCACTGGGGGACTGCAGCAGCAGGTCCACCTCTGAATGACCCAAAGAAACTAAATAGAGTGTTTTTAAAAGCGTTTTCAAACTGTTTATCCGCTGTTATGTTTTTTTTTGTTTTGTTTTTTTTAACATAAATGTTAAAACTATTCCCATATCCAGACCGTGCAATGAGACAGAAAATCTGTGAAAAGATGGAGCTGTTACATCTCCTCCCAGTGCTACTACTGCCATCTTGTTTTAACAGTTACATAGTTTTTTAACGATGACCGACCGCTTTGACGTCTTTCGGTCCGGTTTCCGTGCTCACCACAGAGCCCTCGTCAAACTGCTCAATGACATCCACATAAATACAGACTGTGGAAGAACCACAGTGCTGGTTCTGTTGGACCTCAGCGCAGCATTTAACACTGTTGACCACGACATATTACTGGAATGACTGGAGAGTTGGGTCGGATTCTCTGGTCCAGTACTCAGTTGGTTATGAGCCTTACATAAAGAAGAGGGATTTCTTTGTTTCAATAGAAAACTTCTCAGTGGTCATATATGGGGTACCCCAAGGTTCAGTCCTGGGACTCCTCTTATTTAATATTTATATGTAACCAAGCAGATGTCATAGCTCTACATTACCATGTCACCAGGTGACTCTGAACCAAACCAAGCCCTGAATAAATGCTTAGAACAGATAAATGTATGAATGTGC
Source organism: Poeciliopsis retropinna (assembly GCA_010277075.1). Taxonomy (NCBI): domain Eukaryota; kingdom Metazoa; phylum Chordata; class Actinopteri; order Cyprinodontiformes; family Poeciliidae; genus Poeciliopsis; species Poeciliopsis retropinna. The sequence goes on from VMRM01000028.1 coordinate 7,707,363, forward strand.
CAAAACTTTCTCCAGCTGAGCAGAAACAAACTGAAGTTGATCAGTCCAAATATCCTTGGACAGATCAAGAGTCACAGCTTCGGTTATTACGTCTAGAAACTAGTGATCAGGTCTGAAATCTGGTTGTAGAGATGAACTCTGACCTGAACCTTCAGAGTCACATGAAGACAGTTACAAAGTCGGTCTTCTGTCAACTGAAGAACATTTTTATAGGATAGGATTAAAGGACTAATGTCTCAGCAAGATCTACAGAAACTCATCCACATGTTTATCTTTAGTCACATCAATTACTGCAAGTGTCTGCACACATTAACCTAATAAATCAATCCTCCAGCTGCAGCTGATCCAGAACGCTGCAGCTGGAGTTCTGACTGAAACCAGGAAGATAGAAAACATCACCCAGTTCTACAGTTCTTCACTGAGAGAATAGACTTTAAAATACTGATGTGAGTTTATAAATCACTGAACGGCTTAAAGATCTGCTGCTTTTGTATTCCTTCCAGAACCTCTCAGGCCTTCTGGTTCTGTTCTCCATCCAGAACCAGAACCAAACATGGAAAAGCAGCAGAAGAAACTGCCAGAAACGGAAAAATAGCTGAAACACTGAGTGTCTTTAAGAGGTTAAACCCCCTCCTGGTTAGAGCAGCTTTTGAACCATAATAAATGGAATATTAACCAACACATTTGATGTGTACTCATAATTTCAGTGATAGCACTTGACAAAATGTAATGTCTGTTACTGCTTTTCTCGACTGTTGATTATATAACGAGTTTGTTTTTTTTAAACTGCTTTTTTGCTGAAATGTGCTATACAAGTAAACTTAATTGATCTGAAGGTATGCTCTGCTCCTGGTCAAAGCCAGAAGGAGGGTTTTAACAATGTCAATCAATCTCGTGTATGTATTACTAAACATGCTAAAGGCAGACAAACGACTTACCACTCCAGGAAAACCGTTTATCTGCTGTTATCATGCTAACTAGCCTGAGCATTCATGGCAGATTCTGTTTTGGACAACCAGGTATAATGTAGCAGAGAGGAAGGGGGAGGTTGTGAGGAGTGCATACATGGTGGTGATTGACAGCGCTAAGAACGTCCACCTAGCTGTGATTGGTTGTTTCTGACAGAGCAGTGTGTTTGTTCAGGTGACAGCAGGTCCATGGGGGAAGCCAGATTTGATCACAGATGATCTGTCTCATATTTTACTGTCACAACACGGTGATAGTTTTAACAAATATGCAAAAGAAAATAAAATAAAAATGTTTTACATATATAAAAGTTACACACTGCAGCTTTGAAGTATGGACTCAAATCTGTGAAAGGACTTCAAACAGGCCGACATGTTAGAAAGTCCATGCTTGCTGAATTCAAACAATCCTGCCAGGGAATTTTGGAGAAGACTTTACCAGGAAGCTACTAACAAACTGCTGTACGGGATCAGGACTCTGAAGGCCGAGCTGGGTGGGCTCTGAATGTGTGGGGGGAGGGAACGCGTGCTCTGGGCTGGCGGCAGCAGCAGGAACCGGGGAAATGAAGACGAGCTATTCACAGGCTCCACAAGCAGAACGGAAACCGAGTTGGGCAGTGAAAGGATAGAGTGTGCAGAGAGTAAAGCTAAGGCCTCTGGAACACAGGGCTCAGTGTGCTTCACCGCCGGCCTGCACAGCCACAGAGGCAGAAACACACACATCTGCACAGGTAACATCCACGTCTTTAAAAACGACACCTGATGGCAGAGCTGGACCAAACTCTGGAGAGACGACACAGCAGACTTAACAGACAGCAGCTCAACAAAGGACAAATCTATTCATTCATTTGTTTGAGTCTTATTCTGCTTACTCTCAGAGTCTCCATGGCAACAAAGCAACAGTAAAGCCCTGCAATAGTTGGACTCATTTTTATGAAGAACATATTAAAAAACGAAAGGAAAAACTATCTGTATTTTACCTGGTTCTTATAGGTTTTAGTATTTAGTCCAGCAGAAAGTGTTGCTATGCAACAGGTCTGCAGGTTTCTGTGATTATCATCATAAAATTAAACATACAGGGATACAGTAACTTACACAAACCTTTGCAAAGAAACACACACACACACACACATCAAGCTGTCTGCCTAAAGAATAACGCTGGTGGAAAATGGCAGAATCGCTGAGTTGGTAGGTGTGAGATCAGACATGCTTCCATGGCAACCAGAGACTGAAGATGAAGCAGAAACACAATAAAAATGTGTTTTCCACACAGCTAGTTTGCAGAAAATGCTGATATGCAAAGGTTTCAGAAACAGCTAAACGCTAATGTTACACTTTTTACAACATTAGACCTGTAACACAGAGCAGTAATTGGAGTTACCTTTACTTCATGTAACACTACTGTGTAACATCAAAGCACAGAACTCTGTTTCAGGCTACAGATCGGTTGTGTAGAGCATCAACCATATAGCAAAGAAATATCTTCAAAGTGGATATTAATAAAGTTAGATATGTACTGAAAGGGATGCTGAACTCTGGTTCAGGCGTTTCATTGGATGTAGTGCCAGTAGAGTGGACTGGTACCAGTCTCTTTCCCAGTAATCAGCACCTCACCATCTCTGTCTGTCAAATTTCAATAATTTAAAGCAGGAAGAAATTTTAGGGTGTCCTAATTTATACCTTGTCAGAGGTCACATTTTTTTTTAATTTACAGAAAAATGTAAAAGATATTTTCTTTGTTTTTAATTATTTCTTCATATTACTAGAATTCTACCAGTGTTTTAAATATCCAGGTTGTTGTCTTACGTTTTTTCCACTTTGTAAACATTAGATGACAAAACACAAGTCCTTCCTGTTTCTCCAGACTGAAGGTAACAGTCTCACTCATAAGAAGCTCCATAATCCCACTCAGCAAAATAATATTATGCATTCTGTCACAACTATGAGCTCACCAGCCCAGGCATACTGTACAGACGTTCTGACCTGCAGGCTGGCTGATCTGTCCGCAGGCGGAGCTTTGATCCAGTCCCGTCGGGTCTCTGGTCTGGTTCGGAGGTTTTGCCGGCCCGCAGTCTCTCACCTCCCCCACACTCACCTCGTCCTCCATCTCCTCCCTCCCCCAGGAGCCCTAAAACGCCACAGGTCAAAGGTTACAGAGCGTGAATGTTTAACACCCTTCACTTGCCTCCTGTTCTCAGTAATAAAATGTAGCATAATCACTGAGCTGTCCATCAACTGAAAGTAAAAGTAATGACCTTTGCGATGATACATGAAAAACTTCAGGAGTTTTATTAGGTTTGCCACTAGAGTGGAATTTGATTTTTAGGGTTAACAGTGAAATCCTCAAGATTTCTTTAAACAGACTCATAGTGTGTAAGTTCATGTTTTCAAATGTGCTTGACCCTGGTTTTAAAGTGCAACTGGTCAGCAAACCTCAGGCTGTGGCCTCTGTCCTCTGTGAGTGACTCCCTGATCCATCTTGGTCAACAGGCTCAGCAGAATGCTACGACCTCCAACCTGCTCTACAGTGGACAAGTCAAAGGCCTGCAGGACGGACACAACAAACGGGCTCTTAATGACTTTTGTTACAAACAGCTTAGGAAAAGTAAATGACTTTAAATAAGACCAGTCAGTTCAAATGAGAAAACAGTAACAAACTTTCCCTTTTATTAAGTGCCATCATCAAAATCATCAATACACATCGACTATTTTGGTCAATGTTCAATTATTATGTTTCAAAAGCAACTCTGAACTCTAAGGTGGTTTTAGTCTAGATTTAAAGGTACTCAGTGTTTTGGCTGTTTCACAGTTTTCTTGAAGTTTGTTCCAGATTTGTTGTGCATCGAAGCTGAACGCTGCTTCTCCATGTTTGGTTCTGGGTGCAGAGCAGAACCAGAACAGAAGACCTGACCGGTCCAGAAGGCTGATGCAACAACAGCAGATCTTTAATGTATTGTGGTGCTAAGCTGTTCAGTGATTTATAAACTAACAACAGTATTTTAAAGTCTATTCTCTCAGTGGAAGGACTTTAGAACTGGATGATGTTCTCCATCTTCCTGGTTTTTTACAAACCTCTCTGTCCATACATGATTTATGTTTATAAAGATGGAGATGCTAACACTCACAACCAATGGTGGATGAATTGTCATACAAAAAGAATGAAAAGAGTTGTGGAAAATGCATCATCAATATCTTCAGCAATAATCAGCAGTGGTATTGAATTACATATTTTTCTGCTGTTATGCAGCCCTACTGTCCTTAATGTAGGTAAGATTCATCATGGCTATTATGATGTTTGATGCATATCAGCACAAACAGGCATGTTGGAGACATTATTGATCTGACTATGAACTCTAGGGTCAAATGTAAAGATGGAACCAAAATGAGCCATGGACAGAACAATGGCCCCAAAAGAGCAGTAAATAAGCAAGAGAATAACTGAAAAAGGAAAGAATCAAATCTTGTGAGTTGTGCAGAACCAAGTCTGAAAAGCTCAAGAACCTGAAGCAACATTGGAAGGGAGACAGGACCAAAAATCCTCAACAATAATGTAAGAGACTGAGAAAATCATGCAGAAAGTGACTGCTGAGAGCTACTGCTGCTGAATAATGTCCTACTAATGGCTGGAGGCTGGGACTGATCGGATCCGTTGAGTTTTTGTTGTTCTAACCACAAAACAATAGCCTTTTTTGGGGCAATTCTGATTTTAAAAAAATGTGTAGATTTTAACAAATATTTATGTTATTGTCTTACTGCTGATACCAAAACCACAACACCTCACGGCAGCTGGAGGTGGCTCAAGGATGCGAATCAGATGGCTGATTTTACACACTATTAAAACTACGTTACATAATTGTTTACACTACAGGGCAGTTTCTCTTGTCTGAGTCTGGAAGGACAGGGTGAGATGTGGGTTAAAGAAAGAAGAAAAAACAAATGTTGCTTTTTTTTTTTATCCGTCTAATAGCATAACATATTGTTTGATATGTATTGATGATAATATGATGACACTCAAAGAAATGTAATGTTTGTTACTGGTTTTCTCACTTGTTGACTGTGTGGTGTCTTTGCGTTTTTATGATGCACAGCACTTTGAACTGCCTTGTTGCTGAAACGTGCTATGATTGATTGATTGGTTGATTGATTAGGTAGAATTCAGAGGAGGAAGTGATCCCACAGTCCAGGCATCGACTACTCACCATGTCTTCCACCTCATGCAGCGAGCTGGAGAAGCTATAGACTTCCTCCTCTTCTGAAACATAAACAGATCAAAATTACAAAACACAGCAACAGGAAAAGGATGAGAAATCACTTCACCACACTGGATTTATGAAACAAATCAACAAAAACCGTAGGAAATATTACAGAGCCACCTTCTAATCTGTGATTTAAAAACAATATTAAAAAGCAGAAAACAAAAAAATGAGTCACACTTCCCTTTAATCTCTTTCTGCGCTTTGTTGCTGAGGTTTAAGTAAAATCTTCTGCCAAAAGCAAAAGCATAAACAAACAGAACACAAAGAATAGAACTAAACAAAATCTTTGTCAAACAGGAGCCATTCTGGGAGGAAACAGAAACTTGGTGCAGTCAGAGCAACATGATGAATCACCATGTTTCCACCATCAATGACAGCATGAAGCTGTCAGAGGAGCAGAGCAACAGCTCATCACTGCGCAGGATGTGCAGAGGAGAACACTTCAATTTTAGACACAATTGTCTCAACAAAGAAACGGATTTTTGCTAATGATTTTTTGCATTTATCATAAATCTTTTATGATGATGCATTTTTGTGGCAATGAAAAAAGATGGAATATCAGTCTGCTTCATTTTTTCCTCAGGAAATTAAAAAGATCTGAAGCAGGGCTCTGCTGGGACGCACAGATCCGCCACTGCTTTTAAGAAAAAACCCCAACAATAAATAAATAAATGAATTGATGATTATTTTTTATTTCATTACATTTATTCCCAATTATCTGTAAGTATGATAAAGTCATTCTGATAAGTTAAACAATAGCCTTTTTTAAACAATTGCCTTTTTTGGGGCAATTCTGATTTAAAAAAAAAAATTCTGATTTTAAAAAAATCAGTTCTGTTTAACAGTTCGTTGTTAGGCAACGCTTCGGATCTAAAAGAAAAATCTGTTTGTGATTTTTCTTTCCTAAATAGAAATCCCCAGATCTGGTTAATCTTTTTTTTTTACAAACAAAAAAAACAATGGCATTTATGTCCATCCTCTCACCAGGGACATAAATGCCACATTAAATCTGGGACATGCAGAATTAATGTGTCCCAGCAGCTTTCAGCATTTTAACTCATTTTTATTCATCAGTCCTCAAATATTCAGCCTGAGCCTGAAGCTTATTTATGGCTAGAAAAAAAATGCAAACCTTTTTTCTTGCATATAGAGGGAAGACGCACCTGATTTATGAGGTGAGGTCCTGGACTCAAGTTACAGAAAACGCAATGTGATGTTGCTGCAAGTTGTGCCCTGATTTATCTGTGCAGATTTCCTTCGTTTTGGGAGATCAGAAACTGGCTGATAGTTACATGTGAAGCTGATCTTATCTACCTCAGCAGAGGTCGAAATATCTTCTTCTGCTCTGCTGTGATAGAGAATTGACTGATTGATCCACCTATTAGGTTACGTCTGCATGTTTATAGATAATAATAATGACTCCACTGTTGCCAACTCATCCACTTTCTTGCTATATTTAGTGACACTCAGACAAAAAAATGGTATTGGATAAAATGGGAATCAGCAGGCCAGGCTTTTTAAAGATCTGTAATCAGTCACAAAACTGCAGTCGGTGCAGCTCCAGATGCTGCTCGTACCTGTCAGAGGGGCCAGCTGGTTGACACTGACGAGTAACTCTCCCTCTGAGATGTGTTTGAGTGCAGCTTCGGTCTCTGCAGTTACGGCGCTGCTACTGCTGCTGCTGCTACTGCTGCTGCTGCTGCTGCTGCTGGAGCTACTGGTTTCCAGATGACTGGGAGGAGGAGCAGGACTGGGTTCTGCCTGAGGAGGCTGGGACTGAACAGGAGCGGGGCTGCTGACCGCCGGCTCCTCCTCTGCTACAGACAGCGGCCTGATGGAGGAGAGAGGATGGTGTTTGATGAGCCATGCAATCTCAAACACTCCCATCCTGACCTGTGTGTGTGTGTGTGTGTGGGTGTGTGTGTATGTGTGCACGTACAGAGGGTGTGTCTGTGACTCCAGCTCTTCCAGCTCATCCAGTGAAAGTTGTGGGTTCCCCTGTGAGGCTGGGGGCGGGGTTTGATGAGCAGCAGAGGAGCTTGTGTCGGGCAGATGGGGTTCTGGTGTGGCAGCCGGCGTAGCTACAGGTTCTGAGGTCACAGGTGGAGGAAAGTACATTAATGCATGATTGTCATCAAGTATTAACCTGACCAGAATGATGTTACATGTATATCAGATTATATAAAGATAAAAAGGCTGTCATCATGGTTTGATCAGGCTGGAATGGGTAACAAGGAGACCTAAAAGAGATTACACCAAATGTGTGATCTACTTCCACACAAACCTGCAAACAGATTACAGGAGGAGAGCAGAAAGACTCTAAACCCAGACTATACAATAACCATAATCAGACTGGCCTGTTATCAGGTTTTAAAAATGTTATCAATGTAATTTGGGCTGAAATCAAATTGTAGTCGAAGATTTTATTAAAAACACACTCTTGTGAAATGTAAAAACCTGTGTCACCCCCAGTTGAAGAGACTGTAAAAATCTTTAAAATAAATTCTAAAGATCTAGAAGATCCAACAATCAACTAAAAGATACATGTGTTTGTAGCTAAATCGCCTGTAGAAAAGCGATGGCTGTCCTCTACAGACTCTTTCTCCCGCTGTCGTCACCAGGGCTCCACAACAACCATTATAGGTCATCAACAGGCCAAGTCATTAACTGGGTGTGATGCTGGAAAAATTAAACATTTCTCTCCAAAGATCTCCAAGCATCTGTTTTTATGCTTCTTAACTTTTGCCAACTACAAAATTTTGGCCCTTTCACACTTAAACATAAGATCAGTAGTGCCGTTAAAGACTGCTGGTGGTAGACCTGGAGCTGTGACTGGCTGAGGAGAGTCCTGGGGAACTGGGCTGGCTGGTTTAGATGGAAGAGGAGTGGCTGCTGGGGTGGAGTCTCTGCTGAGCTGGGGCCTGTTGGGTGGAGGTGATGGGACTGGTGTCGGGACCAGTGGACCTGCTTTGTCCTGGTGCAGAAATGTGGAACATAAGGAGGTGAAACAGCTCACATCATGTCAGGGAGCAGAGGAGTTCTTGGTACCTCCTTATTTTCTGACTGCGGTGTTTCCGGTCGTGGTTCTGGAGCCGAAGCCACTGCGCTGGTCTGGGACAGCATCTGGGCCACGGTTTCAGTCAGAACCTCGTTCACCAGCTGCCTGATCAGGGCCGAATCCACTGAGACATTGGCGTCTACGAAGAGCTGCAGACCTCCACCTCCTGCTGCTTCCACTGCAAACGCACGGCGGGTGGAGACAAGATGTTCATCACAAATTAGACAGAAACTCACCATGAAACCTGCCTTATGTAATAGTATCAGCCTTCAAAATCTAATAAAACAAAATGTAAAACTATGTAATAATAAACGCAAAATGTCACAAAATCCTTGAACGCATTTTGTTATACTTAATGCTGCAGTGCATAATAATATTATATTTTATGCATATTATAAAATATGTAGGAAACTTTTTCAGAAACAGAGCGCCAGTGTACTTTTAAATACTTTTATCAGCTCAACAGCTTATTCAGTACTCAAGAAAAAATGGATACCATGATCTATGAAAAGTGATTTATAATTATAACTATTTATAATTATGACGGCATCGACATGACCCTGCCAGCAATTAGTGTCAATATGAATGCTGAACAGCAGGGGGCGCTTCCTTAATGAAGACTGGCTCTAGAGCAGGGCTGTCAAACTCAAATATACAGTGGGCCAAAATTTTAAATTGAACAAAGCTGCAGGCCAAGGTTGAACAAATGAATCTTTTAATATTTTTTATTTATATTTTTTATTGTTAAATCAGAACTTGTTTGGGTTCTGATTTAACAAGTTCTGATTTAACAATAAATATTGAACAAGCAAGGCTTATATAACTTAAAAGTGCAGGCGTGCAAAATTGAGTTGCTAATAATAGTAATAAAACATATCAATGGCATATTAAGTAAAATTTAAATAAAAATTGAATGCCTCCTTTCTGAGGTAAATGTCAAAATTAGCTTCCTACACAGGCTAATAAATTTGAAAATAAAATAACATAACTATGAATAAATCATTAAATAAACTATGAATAAATCATTCAGGCCTTGGCGTAACAAGAAAAGGTGCATAGAAAACTTATTTATTGCTCATTTTGTGACACACTGATCTACTCTGATGCGGCCAAGTCAGATACCTGGCATCTTTTCTTGGAAGCCAGTTCATCAATGTCGGGGCTCAGGGTTTAAGCTGAGGAAACCTTCATTATCGGAAAAAGGTGTTCGCCAGTCAGACGTCTCCTGTGAGACGTTTTCGTCATTTTCATTGAGGAAAAAACTTGGCTCACATAGGTAAGTGCTATCACCCTAGTGCGCAAGAAGACGGATCACCACCTTCCTAACACATCCATGTCCGCTACCATAAGTGCTACTGACACAGAGGAGGAGGCGTGTCTGCCTCTGTCCTGATTGACGCACCAAAAAACAGCAGAGCATTATGGATTTGTAGTATAAACGGTGTCACAGCGTTGCCACCGTATAATACCAGTGGGCCGGCTCTAATATTAATTTGAAATTGCCTCGCGGGCCAAATATAATTACACTGCGGGTCAAATTTGGCCCGCGGGCCAGAGTTTGACACCTATGCTCTAGAGCAAATGTTCATTACACAGTTAGATGTCCCGTCAGAGGCGGAATCAGTCAGGTAACCGGGATCAGAACATTACATAATGTGCCACATTATTATTTAATAATCGGTGCAAAATCTAAAAGTGTTACTACATAATGCTGTAGAAAGTATTACAAAATGCTTTCAAGGATTTTTAGTACGTCATGCATTAGATTATTATTATATAATGTAGCTTTAATTATGTTTTATTACATTCTGAAGGTCGATGTTATTATATTATTATATACACTTTTAGTGTTACCAATATCTGAGGTGAAACTCCGCTCCTCAAGCTCTGATTGGTCAGTGGAGTCATTCTGGGCGGGGTCGGGTGGGGCAGGGCGATACATATCAGCAATCATCCTGGACATCAGCTGCTGCTCCACCCTTAACATAAAGCAGCAGCAGCAGAGTCAGACACAGCAGCAGCGGCATGAGTGAAGTCCAGACCCAGCCTCACCACTCCACCAGCCGGTTCTCCAGGATGTCATGCGTCCGGTCCGCCACGGGAGTCACGATTTCAGCACGGCGAGAGGAGGGGGCTTCAGGCGGGAAGGCCAGACTATGGTACCGCACTGGAGCCGGGGAGGGGCCTCCCTCCAGCACCACCACCTCCTCACCCACATCACCGTTCTCCTCCTGAAGAGTCATCGGTGCAGAGCAGAGGAAAAGCTTTCTCACTTCGACTGAAGGGAACAGACGTTGATCTGAAGTGGCAGCAGATATCCAGAGTTTTACAACCTTCACCTGATGATCAGCAAAGAAGCTTTCTCCACATTGATTTTCCAGAATGTCTCAGAAAGACAATAATATGTATGTCAGCCCAAAAATATTTAAAAAATGTAGGTCAGAAGAACACTTTGTTTTATAGCTGGGAGCTTCCTTTATAATACTGGAGAAACCGTTGCCATGGTGAATTGATGTATTCCCACCAAACATTTCCCTGTAGTAGTGTATTCTATGATCACAAGAGTTTATGAAATATAAAAAAATCACCTCAAAAACAGGCCGACCTGATCTTTTAACAAGGTAAACACAGTACGCTGCTGAGTGCTAATTCATCTGTGTCCAGCAGGAGGCGCTGTTGATTCACTAAATAAGTCAGGAAGAGAGGGCGATTACCTGGTGGACATCAGTAACAGAGAGAAAGTTATTTCCAGGGAAGCCGTTTTCTTCATCCTCCTCATCTTTTAGAGGCTCTGCTGCTTTGATCTCAATGACACGAGATGGAGAAGATGGAGGCTTTTCTGGAACCACCTGCTGCTTCTGTCAACATCAAATCACCAGAGAGAGCACCAGACATTAGCTGGAAAGAGTTAAAGTATTTCTCAAGCAGGATAAAAAAAAAAAATAAAAAAAAAAAGTTATTCTGTGCCATGGCCCCCATTTTTAATACATTATATAACATCAATGTCATATTTGACTGGGGCCCTGGGGCCTTTTCACACCACCGTTTTCTGTTTGCTGTTAGGAGTTGGGGCCGGAGGCAGCACTCCGGTTCTCCCAGGATCGTTCAGATTTTCGGATTGTGGCTCCTAATTCCAGTAGTGATCAATTCACTTCACTTCACTTAAATTCAAAAATACTTTATTGATCCCAAAGGAAACTCAATGTTTTACATCATACTAATTAATTTTTTCAAAGAGTTATAGTCGATCGTAAAGACTGTTGGCAGGAAAGATCTCCCGTAGAGGTCTGTGTAACAGCAAATCTGATGAAGCCTCTGACTGAAGACACTCGTTTTGTAAAACAGTTTTGTGAAGAGAATGGTCAGAGGTGTTCTTAATTTTATGACGAATCCTTCTTTGCATCATCACCTCCAGAAGTTAAAGCGGTCATCCACAGAACAAAACCAGAACAAAACCAGAACCAGCCTTTTTTATCAGGCTGTTGAGCCTTTTTAGATCGCCCTTTACAGGTGTGCTCTCATTGGCATTTTGGGGTTGGAGCTCCCCTGTGCCCCCCTGTGGATGGGAGATTCTGTGCCTGGTAGCTCATGTTCAGTGTTTGGGTGCTGTTTGGGGCTGGCTCTGTGAAGGAACCCATATCAAGGCTTGTGGGGCTCAGGGGCCCTCTGTGGTTGGGGCCTGCTTCTCTGTGATGCTCCACTTGTGAAGGTAAATCTGTCAGGCCTCACCTCAACAATCAAACAAAACAATCCTGAGTGCCAAACTGACTGACAGGACACTCAGAATAAAGAAAATGGAGGCGCTGTTGATTCACTAAATATGTCAGGGGTTACCTGGTGGACATCAGTGACAGAGAGAAAGTTATTTCCAGATAAGTTGTTTTCTTCATCCTCCTCATCTTTTAGAGGCTCTGCTGCTTTGATCTCAGTGATGCGTGATGGAGAAGATGGAGGCTTTTCTGTAACCACCTGCTGCTTCTGTCAACATCAAATCACCAGAGTGAGCACCAGACATGCATTTTTTTTCCCAACATAAGAAAAAATAATGAAGTTAAAGTATTTCTCACACAAGATTAAGCAAATTTAGTTATTGAGCAATTATTTGCTGTGGATCAACTGATAAATAAACCCAGAACAAACACTAAAAAAACTGGAGAAATTTCCAACACTGCCCAGTTGCAATAAACCACATTTCATCCTGTTCATGAGTGGGTTTCATGTGGAAGACCTGGACTGGTCTGCATCCTGAGATGCAAAAACACTTTGACCTTGCCAAAGTCTGGACTTAAATCCAGTTCAGATGCCATAGTATCACCTAAACAAGGATGCTCCAACTCAAAGTCCCTCCAATGCTGCTGAATTAAAACATTTCTGTAAAACAGAGGGCTGGAATCCCCCATCCCTTAATCTTCAGCTGCCTTCACAAATTCTCTATCAGATTCAAGTGGGAGAGGCTGAGCTGCTCCAAAACGCTCCGTCCTCTTCCTCTGCAGAAGAAGATAACTTTTTCTACTTGTTATCTCCAGACAGTATCTGCTGCCTCTGTGTGATGTTCCATCCGTTCACACAGACGTCCGTTTTGGACTCGTACTATGCGTCTGGTTGTCACCTTCATGGGTTTTTTTCTGTTCTCTTATGTTTAAATAGTTTATTTTCTGTCAATTATATGAATTATTTAAAAATGTAAAGACACCTTTAAAAAAAAAACCCAAAGAGAACAAAACAACAACTGACATTTAGTCAGTTATGACAGAATGAGAATTTCTGCTCTTGGGCAACATTCAGTCAGTTTATATTTACTAAATGTGGCAGATAAAACCAAACACCACAACACTTTAGCCCTTTAAAATTTTACTTGTGAATATGAGGAGTGTCTTTAACAAACACTTTAGATTGCACTGAAGTGTTTGGATGAAACATGTTGCGTACAATCTGAGCTGTATGAGCAGAATAACCATGCAGTTCACCTGGTCACTGTTGGCTCCATCGTTCACGTTCGCCTTGTTCCCTGACAGAGGAACAGGAAGTGCTGATGCTCTGTTCTGAACACGCTCACACCTGGGCAGACCTGCAAAAGCAAACATGCATGATGTCATTTTCAGATCTATACTACTTTCATTATTTCTTTCAATGAAGCTTATTATGAAAGATAAATGTTTCTTTTATTTAAAAAATGAGATATCAAATTTCACACCTGTTCCACTAACTGGATGTCCCAACTAATTCAAGCCAAAGTATATTTTTTCATGCAAATTAAATGACTTCAAACCCCAATGCACAGTCTCCACTGCATACAACAATGCATAATTCTCTCAGCTAGCATCCCTGTTATTGAGGACAGAAGATTTCTGAAAGAAAACTCTGGTGTGGCTTACATTTAAGAGCCAGGGGTCTTAACAGGCACGGAGTCACACAACAGTTGTTGCGCTTAAAAATAAAACAAAACAGGGTTCCTACACAGTTTTCATGACCATTCTGCCAGAGTTAATCCTTTGATAAAGACTAAATATGAGTTTACTGCATAAATTTAAACTAAAGGCAGGTTGTAAATGCAAAACTCGGCTGGCTGGACAGACAGATGGATGGATTGATTGACAGCAATGTGAATAATAGTAACTGTGCTCAGAGTGGAGATATCCAGTGGTTTACTGACGCAGTGGGATTGCCCTGGCAGCAGTGGAGCGCTCTGCACTGTTCACCACAGGTCGAGCAGAGTGGTGTAAGGATAAGTGGGAGTGTTGGGAAGCTTGTCCTGCCGACTGACTGAGGACCGGAGCCAAACTGGTCTGAGTCTTACAGGACTTCAGCCTCACACCTGATAGGAGACACAGACCACAAACCAATCAGGAAAAGGAACAGCCTCCACAGATAAACATAAGTGACTGAATGTGTCTCCTGACCTCTGATGCTTTCCACCAGTCGGGGGTGCTGTTTCCTGCCGAGAGGAGACACAGGAGAGCTAAAACGAGGGTATGGGCTCTTCTTCAGGGTTCGCCTCAGACCTTCATGAGGGAGTCTGCCGTACAGACGAGTCAGATAAAGCTCTCCATCCATGTCGTTCTGCTGGCTGCCCATCAGGTTACCTGAGACTCCAGCAGGCTCTGCCTCCTGCAGTCGCACACAAACCAATGATGAAGCTATCACTGACCAAAAGAACCTTTAGCACTGCCAGCAGAATGAGGAATGACCGTTCTGTGTCCAGCAGTCTGGCCTCTGCCTCCTCTTCCCATCATTGGCTGATTACTTGTTCCTCTGGGCATGCTCACTGGCCTGCCCCTGCCTGCAGCCCTCTTTGTTGCATTTGCTGCTCTGCAATGAATGGCATCAAGAGGAGGCATGGCACCCTGAGGAGGGGGAGGAGGATGACCCTGCGTCTGAAGAAACAAGACAGCTTAGAAAACCTCATCAGGATCTTATTAGGCCTGTCGCAATAAGCAATAAATGAGTTAAGTCACGTGATAAATTAAAACAAGATCAATAACTTCCATTTTTGTGATTTAGCCTTTTTTCTTCTTTCTACCAAAAACTAGATAGACAAAGACAAAAGACAAAAGTCTTCCATTTTTTGAAAGACAGTTTTGTTTACACAAACTCCATAATTCATCTTACTTGCCGTTTCCGTTGTTTTGTTTATTTATTTTGTATATTTAAAATGTCTTCTGGGTCCAATGTTACATTTTTATTAGAATTTAAATGGTAAGACTTTATTTGACAGGTTGTGAATCAGACTGTCATGACACCGTCACAAACATGACATAACACCTGCCATGAACACGAGTAAGTCTTCATAAATATTTATGACTGTTTTCATAAAGTGTCATTTGGTAAATCATGACACTTTTAATACAAATTTGTTATAAAACTTATTAAACTTTAGCTTTAATAACATAAAGCTACATATTGTTTAAAGTTTAATCAGTAATACTTTTATGATAAATTTATGTCAGATCATGATTTATTGGTTAATGTCAAGTTGTCATAAAGACATTTTGAATAATGTCAACTTTGTATTCATGTCACAGGCATGCATCATTTGTGTTGTTTTGTCACATAAACTCTGAGTGCAGTAGACTGCAGCATGTGGTTGCATAATGCAAAAATGTGAAAAAAAATGCAAGTCTTGAGACTCTGCGAACCAAGGAGAAAAAAGAAACGCAACATAAATGCAAATTATGCAGATCATGACTGATCCTGGATTTCCGAACGTTTACCTGAACGTCTCTGGTTAAAGCGTTGATCCAGGCATCCACTGTCTTCTTTATCCGCACCTCTTCAGTTAGGTCTCTGCAGGCAACAAAAGTAAAGTACTCCTCAGTTCATCCTTCTACGATTTCAGTCAATGACAGATCACAGTGATAGCCATGAAATAATTGACAAAACAGCTGGAAAAAATATTTTACATTTTAAACTATTGTTTTTGGGGTTTTTTAACTGCAATTTCAACAAGAAAATAAGTTTTTTTTTACTTTCAATATGTAAAAATACTATTCAATACATATAACCTGCTAATAACTTGTTCTGATCTTGCCTTTTACACTTCTATTAAGTCTATTATTCTGGCTCTATATAGAGTCTCCTCCTGGAAGGTCAGCCACATCAAACTCAAACCTCAACACATCATCATAGATGAGGCAGAATGGGTTTGAATCCAGTGGGAGCAGATGTTCTCCCCATGCATGTGTGGATTCTCTCCAGGTACTCCGGCTTTTTCCCACAGTGTGAAAACAAGCATTTTAGCTTAATTAGTTTCTCTGAGTTGCCCCTAGAATGAGGGTTGATTGTTTAGTCCCCTGTGTTTCCCTGGCATGGACAGTGACTGGTCCATTGACACCTGAAGACAGGCAGCAGTGACCAGCCCATCCTCCAGATTACACCAGTGGGAATGTATGTGTGCTCACACTTACCACTAAGCTACTATTAGCATTAGCTATGTAAACATTCATCACCTGTTGGCAGCCAAGGCTTCCAGTTGGCAGTGTAGGATTTCTCCGTTCTTGGCCTTCAGCAGAGCATCCAGGTTGTTCTCCAGAACTTTCTTTCGTCTCCGAGCCTGACGGAGAACCTGACCTGCCTCCTCCAGCATAGAGGAGCCACCAGGTTTCCTTTGGAGCAGTGAAAACTGGGACTGATGGGAATGGGCCTGAAGACTCTGGCTCGATGGACCCTGGACTTCCTGGGCGAGGCTGTGGTGAGTTAATAAAGGCCCTGCTTGGGGCGATGTGGTAATGGGCATCAGGTTCTGAGAAAGGGGTTGATGACGTTGGGACTGCAGTTGTGGACCCGTGTTCTCCTGCGACTGTCTGTGTGGGACATGGGACGCCTGAAAAGGGGGGTGAGTGTTTTGAGGGTCGGTTGGTTGAAGACTGCTTGGCCGGGTCTGGTGTTGATCAGAGTTTGACTGGTGGAGCTGGTTTTCATGGAACTGAACCCGGACTTCCTTTGGCTTGGATCTGCTCTGTTGGGGCTCAGGTTGGCTTTGTTGGGTCTGGAGGCAGCCTGGGGAATCTTCTTGCTGCTGAATGAACAAAAGTGGTTCATACACTTAACATTGGAAAAAAATATCTCTTAGCCTGAACCAGTGGTCTCAAACTCCAGTTCTCCTGCAACGTTTAGATGCCTCTGCTTCAGCACAGCCGGTTCCAGTATTAGCTCATCAGCAGAACTCTGTAGAGCTGGACTGAATGGTAGTGAGACAGTTTTACCATTTAATTCAAGTTGCACAAGAAACATCTAAACGTTACAGGACTCTGTAACACTGCTCTGAACTGAGTCTTCTAAAATCAGCTAAATAAAACATTTAATTAATTCTCAATGTAATTTTACAGATTATATTACATCAGCTGACAAAGTAGCAATGTTACCTTTCTACCTGTTTCTACTACAATCTTGCAAGTGGAGTTATACTGACTACTCACAGTGAGCAGCATCTTTATCTCTGTCTTCAGACACTCCATCTGCTTTAGCATATCGCTGGCTCTCCTTACCGCTTCCTGAGTGTCATTTGCTAAAGACTGAAGATGAACGCTTTCAGCCACAGGAGCAGTTGGTTGCTGCTGGAGATACAGGTTGCTCCTGAAGCAAAGAAAAAAAAAAAAAAAAAACAGAAATAAAAGAACCTGTTGCACACACAAATTCTATATTGTTATAAAATGTTGACGTTTATATAGTATGTATTCATCTAAATAACAGACAAGTGACTGTACGTTTTAACTGAATCTATAAACTACACCGCAGATGTGGAACAAAATTAATTATCTACAATATTTAAGATTACATCTAGACATATATCAAATATTCTGAGTTGTATAAGCTGTTTTCTACTCCTCTCTCCTAGCCAGCTGCACCTAGTAACTCATAGTCTCATAAGAACAGATCTCCTTTGTATCGGTAAAAGGGAGGACCAAGGCCAGCCACCTGCAAGGGATGAGATAACTAATAGTTAGTGCCCCCCCACTATGGGAACGGGATGAGATGCTCAACTTATCTGTGTAGCCTTGGAGGAAGATAGATAGAGGATGCTTCCCCCTCAGGGCTGTCTATTTGGTTCAGAGTCCCCCTGTTTATGTGATGTGTCCTAATTTGGTAATGGGCATTAGAAACGACTCCCACTTCCTGTGCGCCAAGGAACTGTGTATGATTCTGTGATTGTTTCAGCCTCCCGAGAACACACGTGGAGTTTTCTCTGATTTTATCTGTGTTGTTCTCCACTTGCAAGTGATATTAGAAGTTTTTGCTCTTTGCACTTTTGCTGTCTCAGTCCCATCTCTGGAAAAACTGTGCATTTCAACGCAGTCTCCTTAAGAACACTGTTTTCTTAAGGAGACCCCACAAATCCATTAGAAAGTTGATTTAAATATTGTCTAGTTCATCACAAAAGAACGTAGTAAGGCAAAAAGGCCAGATTACTTTCCAGTTGGGTTCACCATCAAAATATTATTAAGTGCAACACTTAATGTATGTTCCTTCCACTTCCAGATTATGGCTCCAGCATTTAGAATAACATTGACATGTACAACATTTACCTTGCCCACTGCTTTTGACCAGTAGGTTGTACTTTGAGCATCCTTGACCATCTCCACTGATATTGTGGTAATGGAAAGAAAGATAGGAAAAAAACAATACATCTACTTTTTTGTGACATTCTTTAAAGTTACCTCATTTATCTAAATTACTGATACCAAATTTTAATGTTTGAATAATTGGTTGAAAGATCTGATAATCAGGTTTGTATCAACTATACTTCAGACAGATATCATAATGACAGCAGGGCCTGATGGTTTTGCCAGAAAGGTTTTGACTTTAGTCGCAGCCCCTGGTCTGACACATGACACCTTCAACATCTACAGCATTTCACACAAGACTCAAACCACAGTTGGGTGACGTGGGTTGATTTTCCATTTCACGAGACGGAGAGGAGCATCGGACAAAAGCTTCTAAACAAACACAACCTTCTATCAGCTATGTCTCACTGCAGATTGAGGGAAAACACAAAGTGTTAGGCATTTAAAGGTTGGAGTCTGAGAATCCATTGTGTGAATGCAAACGTGAACAGTTCTCCGCCTGCAGCTGTAAGATGAGTGGGGATAAAATGGCTGCCGCTCCGACCTCCTGCTCTGTCATAAAGCTGCTCAGAATGATCCCAAACAGCTGTTGAAGGCGGTCTGCCTCTGCTGTTGCTAAGCAACACAACTGGTGGAGGACAGCAGCCGCTGTTCACAAAGGGAAAGCCGTTTATTTACCATCTCGTGCTGCCCCCATCTGAGCTGCCCCCTCTGACCTGGTTTGCATTAACCTTCCTAAGACTGATCTGAAGAAGGTTCACAAGGAAGTGCTTTGGCGAGACTATGCAGCAAACATTAAAATGATTAATATGTGTAATATAAATTCCTGACATGGGGCAAAAACATTAAAGCCAGAAGAAGAATGTTTATCAGTTTGTTTCTTCAGGTGACAAAGACTGAAGAAGATCTCAGGCTTTGTCCATCCTGAAGAAGCTGTGTGACAAAGGAAACCCTGCTCCAGAGAATTATTAAATCCAAATATGAAATGATTGCCAGGACAGTTTAACATTCCAGAAAGTTCCCACTTCTTTTCAGTCTAAAACACTACAATAACAATAAGGTTTTGATAAAAAAAAAAAATAATAAATAAAAAAAATCATAACAATCACTTAGTGTGATTGCTACATAAATAAACTCAGCTTCTTTTCCCCTTTGGCATCATATTTAACTACATGAGTTCTCATTTGTACTACTATCAGATTACATTTTAGTTCTTGCTAATCATTTCAAAACCTTGTTTAGATGAGAGTCTTCCAGCAACACCAATTGAAGTAACACCAGGTTGGTTGCTCCACAGTGAAGATTTCTGCATGAAGGAAACTGAAACATGTCCTTTGTCAGACAGGCCTTGTGATCTGCAATGTTTTCCTGATTGAGGTTCAAGTCATCAGGTTAGAACTGCAGCTCATTAGACGCCCCTTACAACATCTCCACATAATCCGCTGCGGTTCCATACCTGCTCCATCGCTCTGGAGCAAAAAGCTCTCCAGTTAGAATTCCTAGTTATTGCAAAGTCTAAAGTCCAGTTTGTAGTGTGGTAGGATACCTGGTTTCACAGGATGTTTTTTGTTCTTCAAGCCCTTCTCTCACAGAAGCATCACATGACCGTTGGGCTGCAGGTGGTTTCAGTAAGGGCTTTCATTTAGATGAGTCTGTATCTTTACAGAAAGCCTGTTTGATCCTCCAGCTCAGCACAAATTACATTTTTTTAAATGTACCACTTGACTATTTTTGTCTCGTATCACTAAGTACAGTTTAAGAAATGCAAAATAGTCGACCTCCAGCATCTAACCTTGGCAGTGATGGAGCCTCATAACCTGCAATTTCATCCTCATTTGAGAATAAATGTCTTCAACAAATTGCCTGCTATGTTTTGTCTCTAGCTCCTGTTTCTTCTTCTTCCATCTTGAAGAAGAAGAACCTGGTTATGATGCACAGCACGAACTGTAATATTTAAAAATTTCTTCCCCGGCATCGAAAGCGCAAATGAAAAATAAACGGCTTATTTCTGCTTTTTGGCCACGACTTGGAGTGTTTGTGTAATCTATGTGTTTACAGAGGCGGTGAAAATAGAGAGCAAAGCAGGTAAACTTCATGTGTGTTGGTGAGAGCCGTGCTGATCAAGGACAAAAGGTCAGACTCAGAAATGCTTCATTCGTCAGTTTTAAACATTCAGAGGAATGTGATCACATCACGAGGGGGAGGGGACACAGCTGAGTCTCTAGGTGAAGGAATGTGTGTGTGCGTGAGTGTGGGTGTGTGTGTGTAAGGGTGCAGGGGGATGCTTGGTAAATGATGTTAATGTTAAAAAAAAACATTTTAAAAAGAGGAGTCTGTGGGGAAGAATCAGCGGCTGGCCAAGTTGCTTCACTGACACTGCCGAACGGCAGAAAAACCTTTTATTCAGTGCCGTTTTTACTGTAATAAATCAGCTCAGCTCAGATTATACACAATGCATTCTCTGCTTCCCCGTTTCCGCTGCACATTCCTGAATAAATTACGTTTGCAGTCAGGAAGTTGTAACCATGGCAACCACATCTTCCTCCACAGCAACACAGGAGGAGGAGGGAGGGTTGAAAACTGCAGCGATGTACAGTCAGGAAAGGAGACAGATCATAGTAAGAAGAACTGTATAATAACGCTCTCCGTCTCCACGGTAATATCAACAATACAGTTTCCATCAACAGTCAATGAACTTGAATGCGGCATTCAAAGTCTCTGTCATATGTTAAGACACTATCCTGTCTTTCTCTCCTGTTTATAGACATGGAATTAACATGCACCAGAAACCAGCCAATGACTATTTGAAGAATTTTGAATTAACATGAATGACAACAATATTTAATTTCCCTCTGGGATCAATAAAGTATTGCTCAATTTAGAATCGCACTTTCTGCATTTTAAAGGTTGTCTGAATATATAACAATCGTGCGTCTGCATTTACTCTGACTTTACTCATCAGTCCAACCATCTCCACCACAGTTCGACGGCTCAGCGAGAAGAACATGTTCAGGTGACAGGAAGTGAGCAGGTCTCAATCTAAGTCCAGACAGAAAAAAAAAAAGGAGTGCAGCATGGAGACTTTGTGTGACAGAATCGCTGAGCCAGCAAACTGAAAACCATCACATTAGACACCTCATCAACCAATCACATGACAGTTGAACTGAAGCCAGGGTTTGATATGATGTGTTGAGTTTCAGAGGGAAATGCCTTGCTGCATCACCGCCACAGACCAGAGGAGCCCGGAGCCGCCATTCTTCACTAAACTGCAACAGGATCAGTGATCCTGGAGGACAGTACAGCAGCTATCTATCCTGTCAGAATAACAGCAGCAGGCCTGGCTGTGCCGCTTCCAGCTGCATTGCGGATCTTTCTTTCTGAGCAACAATTCACCTGAACTGTGTGTAGCAACTGATAGTTAAGGTGCCCTTGGCTCAGTGCTTCAGCTCATAGCCTGCATGCTAATGCGCATGCACTGAGTCGTGTGCGAAATGTTTTAATATTCCTGGGAAGAAACCTTCCAGAGATTTATTTGTACGGATGCTTCAGTTTACAGCAGAGTCCTGCTGTATAAAAAACACATTTTTTCATTATCTTAAAGATCTTCGTAACAAGCAAGATAATTATTGATGAATGTAGATGAATAACAGACTGTAGCTTTTCTGCAACTTTAAACTCTTTAATGTTTAAACTATAAAAATTTGTATACTAATGATTGTTCTATAACAGTGACCTTTCTGCATGATTATGTCTCTTTAAGAAAAAAAACAAACAAAAAACATATACGGCACTCTTAAAAACAGTGGTTCTCCAGCTGCAGGATGTGTACTCATGGTGGTACTTTCGATTTCTTCCCATCGTATCTACAGGTTTTTTTAGGAGGGTTCAAGTCAACCCATTGCTTTTCCACCATTTCAAAACCAGCCAAGGTAGGAACAGTTCCATGTCAGTCAAGGATTAGCTGGCTTCCCAGCTTGGCGGTGGGATACAGCAGGGACTTCGTGCCAGTGGAAATAACTGAGAGGAAGTTATTTCCACTGAGTTATTTCCACCAAAGGCTTTAAGATAAAAACCTGTTGTGAGGTCGTTGTGTTACATAATGCACATCATTTCTTGCCATTAACACAGACTTGCAAAAGTGAGTACGTAAAGCCAGAACTGGACTTCAGCAAAGAGTATTTTCTCCAGGTGCTGTGATGACAGAAAGTAGAACTCTCAACGCCGCCGGTGTTTAGTCCACTTAAATTGGTGTCAGGAAGTTTACAAGATGGAGGAAATTACCTTCATTCTCAGACTACAAGAGATTTTAATGAATAAGTGGGACTATACAACACCCAGGAAGAGATTTAATGAAACCAACACTGTTGTCGAAGGACCGTTCTAAACACTTGCAATCAAGATGTTCAGTTTCCTTTTTACTATTATTTTGTCTGAATACCTGTTCACCTCTTCTCTTTATGTTTCCTATTGTAGAATTTGTGTTTACAGGGGCCACAATACTCTGTAAAACATATGCGGTATATTTTCACATGTTGGTATTCACTGTAAATGTTAATACAAATTCAAAAAAAAAAAAAGATAATATGGAGGTGTCTGACAAAAATTTCAGCCATAATGTGGAACTCAGCGGAGTTGAGTTCTGCTAAAACCCCTTTGGTCCCTTGATTTTTAAAAGCTCTTGTGTGTGGGGAAAGTTTTGATTGGTGACCCAGTTGAGTAACCACCAACAGTTCAGAGAGGGCTTTATATTTATGTGGCTTTATAAAGGAACAGTGATGTGAAAGAATAAAATTATTCAATAGATAACATCCATTTGTGAAATTGGTCCTTCAGTATTTTAACATTTTGAATCTTATCAGGATTCTTTTTGTCACTGTGCAAGAAATTCAATTCATTTCAATTCAAAAATACTTTATTAATCCCAAGAGGGAAATTAAAAAGAAAAATTTATAATGCTAATAGTCACTAAACTGGTCAATAGCCACATCCATTAGGAAATCTTACTGGTTTTCCAGCTTGCAAATGGGAAACTGTCAAGTTGGATGTTATGTCATTCAGAGGACTGACTTCCTGCTTCTGAGGCCTATGGAAAGATGCCCTATACTGTAATATAAGTTTAACTGAAAAATTAGTGTCAAAATGTTATTTCGTTTAAGTTATTACATTTATTATTATTCAATTGTTCATTCAAGCGTTCATTCAAAGGAAGAACAGAACCTCTAGTGGCTGTCACAACAATGACTGAAGCTCAAGCAGACACACAATGCTTGATAGGAATATTACAGTGAGTCAACAGCAAGAGATTGGATAACATTGTTGGGTTGCCTCAGGTCTGCTGGTTGTATTGTGCCGTGATTAAAAGAGAACACCCACAGACCTCTGGTCAGTCAGCACAGTGTTGTAAAGCCTGGTATGTATGTAGCACCTCAGTAAAAACCTTAGAGTGTTTCCATCACATAGAAAAGATGCATTTCAATGAAAACTTTACTCCAATGGAATTTATTAGAACTCACTCAGCCCCAAGGCACATTACAATATCAAATGTGTTAGTTTCATCATATGTATGCATCACGACAGAATAGGGCATAACAAAAAGACACAGTCCGTAATACAGAAGAGATTCCCAAATGTACAAAACTGTTTTAGGACTAACTGAAAACATACTAAAATGACTAAACAGTTGGAATAAAATATTGAATGAAATCATTAAGCTTATTGACAGCCCCTTATGATGTGATGAAGTCTGTCTAGCTCTCCAAAAACATCACTGATAACACTTCCCTATAAAACACAATCACTTTCTTCTTTTTTATTTTTATTTTTTTTAAACTTTGTTAGATGAGTTTTTATGAGACATTAGCATGTGGAACATTTACGTTTCACTGTGCCTCTGCTACAACCTCAGCTCTGGGGGTGGAGAGGAGTCCTGGACGATTTCATTCAGATGTGTCAGCTGGGGAAAAGGAAGACTGACTGTACTGTACGGATAAATCCACCCAAAACTGGTCATTTATAACCTATCCAAACTCTTAATTTACCTATAAAGACAGTATTTCGATGTACACATGTATTTTTATGATTAAATTATGAATCTGTGATAACCCTTTTTAATATCTTCTTACTGAAAAATTCTTCCTTTAAACAGCAGATTTGGATAAACGTTCGAGAAAAACTTACATTTGTTAAATTATTTACACATGCAGTCTTTAAAAATGACCCGGCTCTTTATGTCATAAGTTTTGAAATTCATCAACATCAATATTAGTTTTCCATTCGAATTCATAAAGTATGAGAATACTTGTTATGACGCTAATACATTTCTGTTTTTTAAGTTCAAAATCTGGTGAACAGACATTATAAATAATTTACAGTTTAAAATTAACTCATTTTAAAAATTCAGCAGAAAAAAAAAAGTCAAATATTCTCTCCACTTCCTTTTTTATATTAGTACCACGGACGGAGTGATTTACATTTAGCTTTAATTACGCCTGTTTTAACCCTTAAATTATATAAATTAAAAATATTTTCCTTAATTATTTCACAATAAAATTGTAACTAGTAAAATTGATAAAGAAAAATCTTGAAATGAGGTTTAATGATTTTAAGGTGCATTTCACTATAAAATCTGAAACTATGTTTCCACTATAAAGTCCAAAACAGGGTTATTGACAGCAGTAGCCCCTCCCACTGTACACATAGCTCCTCCCACTGTAGGGGGATCAGCCCAACTCTTTCTCTTCATAGAGTGAAAAAGAGAAAGAGTAAATCCTATAACAGGGATTTAAAACAGATGATTTTAGCAATAAAATTATAAACTTTTTTTTTTTTTACAGCAACTATGCTTTATACTTTATGTAGAGTCACAGGAACCTCCACGGAGAAACACTTCTCAAAAGTGTTTCACCAACGCAGACATTGGTGTTCCATTACTTCAGAGGTAAGGGAAGGAGATGAGCAGCCATGATTGGGACGAAGTCCTGTCATGGCTGCTGACATGACAGGACTTAGCCATATCTCGTATGAGCATGAATCACAAACACACAGCAGCAACAAATAGTTCCTTTAAAAATCTGTCACTGATCCTAAGGTGTTGTGGTGGTTTGAGCAACAGAACATAAACCACTCCGAACCCTACAATATTCTCCTGAACAAATACTTCCTCTTTTGGCAGAAATGAAGGAAGATAATTTAAGATATTTTTCAGCTAATGTTTAAAAAAAAAAAAAAAGTAGGAGCTTTAGAATATTTTACATGGATTTGACTGAATTACATTGTTGGAACAGGTAACCAGTGCAAAATACTCAGCAGTCTTCCCTCACAACGCTGCACTCAAACTATTACTTCTTTACCAGGCTCTTTTCTGGAGTCATTTTCTAATCTGGTCATTTGTTTTTGCCTTGGCTCCAGCAGAGACAGTCAGACATCAACACATCACCACCCAGTAAGTTTGGAGCAGCGCTACCTTTTTCCAAGACCAGACAAGAAAATTAGAGCTTTTCTGATCCATGAAAATACTGCAGGATAACAGCAGAACCAACTGGAGAGAAATACTAATATGAAACAGGAAGTCAACTACCAAACTCCACCTTTATTTTTATACTGTAATCTAAACATCCAAGCACTCTTTATATACTTATTAACATGTATACAAAGTAGTGGAGGAAGGGTTAATAGGTCCTTCACTGCAGTAATAGCACTAACACCACATTTTAAACAGGAAATCTGTTGTATATATTTAAAGTGTTGGAAGGTAAAGCACCAATAAACAGATATCCTGCAAATATGACATGATAAAAGAATTATTACAACGTCATTCATTGGTACATAGTATTTTATCAACTGTTTAGGTGCTTTCTGCAAGAAAGCAAAAAGTCATTGTTTAAGTTTGAAAAAACCTGATGAATATTGTTTTTTTGTTTCAACAGATTTGCTCAAACAAAATGCGACATAAAAAGCACATTGACACACAGATTTCATTCAAACAACAAAACAACCTACAAAGTTATTTTAATCATGATAGCAAAAGTAATTTTTGTGTCATCTACTGAAACTGTCAGAGAAGCAGCTTCATTAGGTAACTAAAATGCATTGATCTAAAAATTAGGAGCAAACTGATTTTATTATTATTATTTATTTGTTTTATTTTTTTGCTTTTTTTTTTTTTTAACATTTTCCTCTAATCATGTAGAAAAGAGGTTTTTGAGGCTCAGCAGCAGAACCACTGTGTGGTCATGATATGTTACTTTTTCTCTCTCTCAGTAAGGTTGACATTGATGGCCCTCTTTCAATCGCCTCACGGGTCCCTCTCCTTCTTAACCTTCACGTCTCCAGCCAGGATGGTTGCGATTTCCCCCTGCATAAAAGCCCAGGGCACGTTGGAGCCCAACAAGGGACATTTGTCCCCGCTGGGGCAGTACACCTCCCCAGACGCCCCCTGGGCCTTGATGCTCTCTCTGGAGCACGGGAAGCAAAACTTGTGGTTGGGGACGGAGGGACATTGGACAAAATGCGTGTCCTCTAAGCGTTCGTGGCAGATCGTGCAGCACAGAGGTCCGCTGTTGGCCATCGGTGAATCGGGCACGCTCTGAGACGGGAGCTGGTCCATGGCACCGGCGGACTGCGACGCTGCGGACAGCCCGGTGTCTCCGGTCCGTGAGGAGAGGCGCCTCTGGCCGGACACGGAAGGGGGAGACACTGGGCTGCTGCTATTGTGTCTAGACGAGGAAGTGGTGGAGTGAACAGAGTCTCTGTCTTTGTTGGGAGAGTACGCGTTCCCCAACGTGTCTGCCACTGACAAAAGCGCAGCCATCGGGGACTGCCTGTTCTGAGGTGCCGCGGCGTCTGGAGGTGTGGTGCGGCCGGAGGAGACACCGGGGTGCCCGGGGGTCAGCGGGGGCGGAGGCCCAGCAAATGAGCCCGCAGCCATCGAGAGTTTAAGAGCTTCAGCTTGGCTGTTGATCCACTGCTGCCTCTGCTGCTCATCCGTCAACTTCAGGCTGCCTTCAGCAGAGTCCGGCTCCGGGGAGGCTTTTCTCTTCCTCGCCCCGGCCCTGGTGCTGCTGCTCCCACTGCCGGAAGCTGAAGCTCGACCTGGAAGAACGAGTGATGTTGGCAGCAGCGGGCAGCTGCCGTCGATGTAAGGCTGCGGCAGCATATCCTCCCCCACTGCCTCCTTAAAAAACCGCAAAGACTCCGGTAATAAGTCTCCGAGAAGGCGCCAGTCCCCGGACCCGTGTTTCTTTTCGTACTCCAGATACTTAAACCCAGAAGACAGGCCTCTGCCGAAGTCCTTCATGCAGTCCTGATACATCTGCTTGGCGACCCCCGAGGCGCTGGAGAACACGTTCCCGGAGCCGCATGGATACTCAATAAATATTTTAAGCTCATAGTCCATCCCGGTTTTGGAAACAGCGTCGAAAGCGAACACCCTGCCGACCAGACCGTGGTCCTTCTTGAAGCGGACATCAAACGGTGTGCACCCGGAGAGGAGGACAAGTGTCTCCCGCACAGGTTTCGGCTTGCTCGCCCAATCTTCTTGTCGGTTCCGCAGGCTCTCGCTCAGCTCGGTCAGAGCCTCCGTGTTCCGCTGCTTCTCCTTAATTTCCCGCTCCTGGTCTGTGCTCGACACGGAGGCGGGTCGCTTTCCACCCAACTCGGAGTGTCCCACCTGGCCGGGCAGAGAGACGACCACCATGGAGCTGGTGGGGGGTCTGCCCGCCAAGCTATGCGAAGTCGGTCCGTTCATTCCGGTCTGAGGCATGAGGTTCGGCGGTACGGTCATTTGGGCTGGTGCCGACACCAGCCCGCCGTTGCTTTTGCTCCGGGAGTTTGGACTCTGCCGGTTCAGCTCAGGTGGTCCGTCATCTGTTTTAAAGCCGTTCAGCCCTCCGAATCCATTCGGCGGCCTGCTGCTGCAGCTGTGCACCGTGTAGTCGAACCGAGCCCGGCCGTCCGCTACCTGTGCGTATCGGTCCAAACTGGGCTGCTGAGACTTCCCTTGTCCATCCGCCTGGTAGTGGCTCAGCTGCCCCAGAGGTTCCTTCCCACTCAGTAAAACCGCCTGGCTCTTCGCGGCAGCGGACTGCTGCTGCGCGGGCAGTCCGCCTGCAGAGGACCGGCTGTCCTGGAAGCCCTGAGCCCGCTTCAGATGGCGGGCCGTCTCGATGACGAACTCGATCCGGTCCGCGCCCTCGTAGTTGACGCAGCCCCGGCACACGGGCTCGGTGAAGTCCCATATCATGGCCCAGGGCATGCGGGGCAGGTCGCATAAATAGCACGATTGTCTGCGGGATGAGGAGACCTGCGGGGAGGACATCTTCCCTCAGTCGGTCTCCCTCCCTGCCTCCTCCTCTGAGCTGCTTACCCCCTCCGCTGCTCCACTAAAGCCGAAAAAGAATGAATGAGGAGGACAGACTGCGGCGTGTTATTGTTCCTCCCTTGTGATGTTGCAGCAGAGATGGTGGGGGTGTTGTGCTTTTCCTCCCGCATCCTCTCAGGGAGGCTTAGGAATTTGGTTTGCGACACCCCGCCCCTCTGCAACCTCCCAGCCAGGCCACCTGGAAAACTAAGGGATTCCTCTTGGCAAGCAGGAGAATACTGCTGGTCCTTTCGCTCTCATTACTGTCAGGAAGAAGCAGCTGCAGTTTGTGGGATGGCGACAAAACAATCCCAACAAAAAGATGATGGCGAGAGAAAAAAAAAAAACAAAGCTGGGCTTGCATGTAAAAAAAAAAAAACAAACAACAAAACTGCAGTGTAGAAAAAAAAAGGTCCAATATCTAGCAACAAAATGTTTGTTGAGTGGAAGAGCTCAGACGTTGTAATATTTCAATATTAGCCGAATATAAAGCAGCAACCTTCTAAAACAACTACATCAACCAATTAGCTCAGCATCAATGTTAAAAACAATGAAGGTTTTGAAACTATGAGCTCTAAATTTGATGGTGGTTAGAAACAGGGATGCTGCAGATGTGTCGGTGTTGCTAGGCAGTTTTACTGCACTTCATCTGCAGAACTACAAACACACAAAACCCTGCATGTAGAAACACTCCGATCAGGCTTTTCCTAGCCAGCTGTCTTTGTGATCCTGAGCAGGGACCACACTGTGGGATCATCAACCTCATAAACACAGTCTTAAATTCACTGTAGTGAACTGTAAAAATGTTGCTGAGACAGAAGCCAAGTTTATGTCATCTTTTACCTCAAAAATCACCAGCGTTCTTTTCCTCCCTATTTTCAGTTTGGTTCTTCTACAAATAACTATATCAACAAATAACTAAATTAACAAATAACTATATTAACAGCCAAAACTTGCTGCCTGTGCACTGATGCTCTGATATCTCCGCCTGATGTGATGCAGATTGTGATTGGAGTTACTGACTACATTTTTAAGGCTGCACCGATTGCAGCTTTCTGACCGATCCACCGATCAGACAGACTGATTCCCGTTGATTCCGATTTTGTCCGTGTCAGTCAGTGTCAGTCTTTTATAACTGACACTGTTGCCAAAGTAAGTAACACAGAAATGAGTTATTAGATCTGTCAGAAGTTGTCTGACAAGTCTCAAAACATAGCAACAAAATGCTGACTGCTGTTAACAGCTCACAGGCAGAGGTGACGTCACGGTCAGTCTGTCTGTCAGTCTGTGTCATGCAAAAGGAGACAGTGTCGGATTTTCAGACCTCTGTGGAGGTTCAAGTATCAGCTGATTATCAAAAGCAAAGGAAATTGGGATTGGTTGATCAGCCGGCTGATCGATTTTTATCTGCAAAGTTTTACTTCCCAGTTTAGATTTTGTTTCAACTATAATATGTAAGAAAAACTATGTCTTTGTTAGAGCGAGTAGTTTTAAATCCAACAAAAAAAAAAGAGAAAGAACAAAAAATTCCAAAATCCTTCCTGTTTTTGCTTCACAGCATGAGTTTCCGACCTCAGACAGGATTCAGATGCAACAGGCTTTGGCTCGTCGATCACTCAGATCGATGGGAAACTGACTGACTGCCACCTCTGCCCAAATTATTGTGCATCCATTTGGAAATCAGTATACCTGCTGCGAAACAGTACATAAAATACCTGAAAAAATAAAAATACCACAGGAAGACATAAAAAATATAAGCAAGCTATTTTTTATTCACTGTGTTTTTTTAGAATCACTAATATTAAGACATGTATTTTTTGTCGACATACCATAATGTTATGCTGATGCAATCTGAGGACATCACACCTTCAGCAAGGTAGTGTTTTCTCACTGCCAGCTCTTCTCACACACTCACACACACACACACACACACACACACATCCCTCTGATGGGTACTCTGTGTTGCCCTAGAAACCCGTCTGCTGGCCACAAAGAAAAGGGGAGGAATCTGCTGAACATCATGAGCTGCAGCCTTGTTTGCCCCAACTCTCACTCTCTATGCATAAATATGCAAATCACCTAACACACACAAACACACGCATACAAGCAGAGATGGGTTCAGTTAAGACATCCTGGTGTTCTGAATGCAGATTCTCTCCCCTACGTCTCCATCCTTTCTTGGTCAAACACAAAGCCTGACATGCACAGGTTTACATCTATGCAAAACTATTCATGCTGAATATGCACCGTTTCATTTAATAATGGAGTTTTTGCTTCATGTGTCTAACACAAAACTAGCGTCTTCTTCCATTTGCTGGAGAAACTGGTGAGATGTTTGAATTGAGGACAGCTGTAAGAATGAAGTCTGTAGAACACAAATATTCTTATTTGTGTTTCATTAAAATCCCTCAACTTGTATTGTCTGGTGTTATGGACAATACAATAATAGAATATTGTGATGTTTATTGTCACAACAATAAAATAGACACACAAAAAAATCTATCATATCTTTACAAAGTATTTGGTAATATATCTATCATTACATACAGCCAAAGCCCCATAAGCGCAATTCTAAAAATAAAACATATGGATTATCATATAGATGACATCATTTACATTAATTAGAAATGTGTTGTCAATCAGCACACAATAACTGCATTCAATTGTATGATAAAATGGATATTTATAGGTATCGATGCTCTCATTGAACCAACAATGAAAAACCAGAATTCAAACATATAAAGTAATCATTTTTTGGGGGGGGTTTCAAACGTAGAATCAGAACAAACAATCAACCTGACATGGGTGTTTGGGACATCTGAGGTGCATAAAGCAAACCTACAAAGAAAACAGAGACACCGTAAACTAACAAAACTCCAGAGCCACCACAGCACCGAGGCAACACTGGCTCTGAGAGCCGTTTATTCATGCTGCAAAACGCTTCTTTGATTATAAATATATAAATATATAAATATAGGGGCGTTCACTGAATCTGGCTGCTTTCCAACTGCAGCAAACTGCCTTTTTACAGTGAAGCTGCTGCTGCCTTCCACACAAAGCTAAGCTGAACAAATTCAACAAAACAGAAGTGATGAGGTACCCTCTGTAAGCGGGTCCAATTTTACCTGGATTGCTCTGGCCTGGAGTCACAGTGGCATGTTTCCATGGCAACTGCATCTGTCGGCATGACAGCGGGGGCAATAGCAGGCCCTCCGGTTCCTGTCGAGCTTGGCTTCTGGTCCTTGACTTTGGCTGGTGGAAGACAGGAGACAACGTTTCTGTGAATGATTGGAAATTTTGAAGGCATTCTGTCATTTTGAATTCAGGATCCGGAGTTAGGATTCTGTCCATTTTGCGACAAAGTGGACAGCAATGCAGTAATGTGTGCAAACAAAGGGGCTGTCAGTCAAATTCACATGCTGCTGAGAGAAATTGTAGATTGTCCAATAGAAAACCATTTACTGTATTTTGATGTGGAACAAAACAATGAGCTGACTTCATTTCAGTCTGGTCGTATCATCAGAACACCAGGCAGCCTGAAGTCACTTTCAATCCATTTTTTTTTGCCCCTTACAAATTTCTTCTGTTTTTTGTTTTTTGTCACACTTAAAATATTTCAGATTATCATTTAATATCAGACAAAGATAACCTGATTAAGTACCAAAAAAATCTGAATTCATTTGTTATGGGAACAAGCTGGACCTCTAAACCTGATAACTGACTGTTAGCATTCCAAAAAAGAATATTTTATTTAACTGACACCTCAAAGTGACATAAATCTGTCAGTTTAAGTTTAACCCATTTCCATTCACCTTTTCTTATTCTCATCATTGAAATGAAAAACAGAAATAATCCCAGATGTAGTAAACAAATCTGGGTCGAGGTTTTTGGG
The DNA here is from genome assembly GCA_010277075.1 of Poeciliopsis retropinna. Lineage (NCBI taxonomy): Eukaryota > Metazoa > Chordata > Actinopteri > Cyprinodontiformes > Poeciliidae > Poeciliopsis > Poeciliopsis retropinna. The sequence goes on from VMRM01000028.1 coordinate 7,739,952, forward strand.
TGTGACAGTGTGTGTTTGCAGGCAGCCACCTGGTGACAGCAGACTGACCTTTAGAGGCTGAGGCGATGGAATCCTGACCCGTCACTATCTTGATAGCTGACTCCAGCAGCTGGCTCTGATTGGACAAGAGGAGAACCAATAATCAGTGAGAAGGCAGAGGGAGGATGGAGGATGCAGCAGCAGCAGCAGCAGCAGCATCTGAGCAGGTGAAGCAGTGTACCTGCAGCTGCAGCTGCTGGCTCTGCAGCGTCTCCAGGCGATGCAGTGTGTGTTGACTCAGACTCTGTCTTCGGCCGTCATCCTCCCTTATATCAGAACACACAGTCAGGCCACACAGCTGTCACAGGCAGTTTGCTTCAGATACGATGAAAGCGCAGCAGCTTGTTCGCAATCCAATCACACAGAACAATCCGTCAGGTATGATCCACCAGACCACAATCTACTCCTTAATATTTTGAGGATTTATTAGTTTTTTCCTATTCAATCAGTTATTCAAACACACATTTTGAAACTTGTGGTAATAATAATACAAATAATAATAATAATAATACTTCCTCGTTTTTTCAGGCTACAACAAAAAAAATAAATTTCTGTGTTAAGCTACTGTGTTAAGCCATCTACAGGCAAAACATGGTTACTACATGTTCAGAAAAATAGTTTCAACCTTTGTGATTTTTGTTTTCCTCTGCAAGCTGCAGAATCTCCATCAGTTCATTAGGGCCATTGTAGATAGAAAAATAAATAGTAAATTTCCAGCAATAATCTCAGAAATGGACTTAATGCCTTCAAATTGAGTTTTAAAAATGAAAAAGTTTCGACTTTTGAAACTCAGAAATTTCAGTCTTTCTAGAAAATTTCTGATTAAAATCTCTACTTCACCGTTATTCGATACTTTGTGTTGGTTTTTCATGTAAAATCCCAAATGCGTTAACATTTGTGGCTGTAGTGTGACAAAACATTCAACGAGTGTCGGTTCTTTGTTACAAGGTCCTGCAAAAGCCAAAAACGCCTACAAAGTGTTTGTGTACCTGTCTGTGTGCAGCAGCTTCTGGATGCCTTCGGACAACTGAGACATTCGAGCTTCAATGTCTGACTGGGCCTGAACACAGAAACACAAGAACAACTTATTGTAGCTGAAAAATTAGATATTAAAAAGCAATTTTAACAATTCTGAAAAATCCAGGTAATATAAACAAACAATAAAAAGACACTGAATTATAGTTTAAAAATACAAAAATTGAGTTGAGCTTTACAGAGGTAGATAAGATCAATGGGTAAAATCAGCTTGTCATGCACCAGTTGACAGCCGATCCCCTAAAATCAATCACCCCTAAACACCTTTAATCGCCTCCAGTTTCAATATGTGTAAAATCTTATGTATCAATTTCTAGGGTGCCATTTTTGGTAGTAATTTTCAGTCACCATGCAGTCAAATTGTGCTCACTAGTTGGATGGATTTTGGCCATATTTAATGCAAACACCTGACAGAGACCTTAAACACCAACAAGAAAGAAAAAAAATGAGGGAAAATCTGGGATGATCCAAAAGATTAGCCATCGGTACCAAACGGTGGCATCACAGTTTTGTATTTTCCAGCCCAGCTAACTACCTTGATGAGAGGAGCTGCTGCAGCCACAGCTGCCGCTGCAGCAGCTGCTGCAGTTTTGCTGACGTCTCCCAGGCGACCAGATGACGCCTCGGTCGGAAACCCGACATGCTCGCTGCATCATCAGCGTTCTGCTCAGGGCTGTTCCACCTGTTTGATGTGTTGGGAGTCAACCTTGGTCGCAGCAGCTGGACGCTGACTTCTCTCTTGTGGTGGTTGTTGTGGCAACTGGGCAGAGGGACGGAACTATATTAACTATTAAAAAGACCAAACTATGAAATTGTGCTGTCACTACAATGACAGCCCAATTTATATAAAGTGAAGTTTTGGTGAATCTTCTTACCGCTGTCTCAGCGCTCCCAGCACCACTCCTCGCTCCCCGGCCTTGAAGCATGATGTCCGAAGCTCCTGACCCGAGGAGGGCGACGGAGTCAGGGGTCCTGGAAGAAACATGTCACCATTTGACATTTGACACACTTCCTGTGGTAGTTTGACCAGCATCTTTACAACATGTCAAAGGTCTTGGGAAACCAGGTTTGTTCTAAAATGTGGTAGCGCATGGATTCACCTGGATCAAATTCTGGAAAAAACACAACAATCTATTAGGCACTTTTTGATATTCAATTATTAATTTTCTTAATCCCAAAAAAGATTTTTTTTTTTTTTCATTTTAAGATTTGTTTTCTTATTTAAAAGATTATTTAAATTCTTTGGTCATTTGCATTTTCCATCCATCCATCCACCCTATTGGGGTCGGGAGTTGCTGGTGTCTACCTCCAGCTGCGTTCCAGGCGAGAGGCGGGGTCACCCTGGACAGGTCGCCAGCCTGTCGCAGGGCACATTTGCATTTTGTTAATATAGATTGTATAAATCAGGCTTATACGAAAAATATGCAATCTGCCCATTTTTTAAAATCCGATTAATCGCTAGAATAATCAATAGGTGAACCCATTACTAACATAATCGGTAGTTGTGGCCCTGTCAGAGTATTTTGTTTCTTGCTTGTATCTCAGTGTTATTGAATGCAACTCCATTCAGGTGCATGTCGTAAAAGTGGAATTTAATGCGTTCTAGGCTCAGAGTGGATCAAGTGAGAAGTGTCACAATCCAACCTCGGAACGCTTACAGTTGTGTTTACATCTCACGTTGCCATAGTGATCCGTTTGGAAGGTTCGGAGAGTACAGAGCCTTGGTTTTATTTTAGCAAATAAAGCTTGACGGACTCGTTTACAACATTTTGGGACAGAGCCCGAAAACTGGCCCCCAGTTTTGTTTTGTTTCTTTTTGTTTGTTTGTTTCTTACCGGTTTCAGAATCCTTAGCTACTCGAGCTGGGTCAACAACCTCCGGTTTGTGTGCAGGACTCCGTGGCCTCTGCGCTTCCTTGGCCCGATGGGACTGGACGCGCACGGGGTCCCCCAGCTTCTGGACTGTTATCTGAACGGGTTGGGGTGTCTCACTGGCTGCCAGCCAGCGCTCCGGGAGAACAATGCGAGTGGACCGGATTAAAACCTCCCCGGTGTCCGGACTGAAAGCGGCTGAGTCAGAGGGAGCCGGAGACAACATGCAGCTAATGTACTGAAGCTTTTGATGGAACAGTTTAGTTTAAAGTTACAGCAGGTTTAGCAAGTCTCAGTGAACACATTTCAAATTTCCCGCTTGTGGACTTTCTGCTTGGAGAAGGAGCTGAACGGAAACAATCCAGAGCATGAACTGCACAGGAACAGAACGCGAAGAGCGCCTACTAAAAACAGCTGTAAAATAATCGAACAAAGTTAGGAGGCGATGTATACCTCGCTGTTAGGGAAACTCTACTTTTAACTTCCGCTTTTCCCCCGCCTCTTCTTTGTCTACTGAGTATGTAGCAGTCTGCAAACTACCAGGTGCTACACTGCCCTTAATGGACGCTGTTATTACTTCCTTCTTCTTTAGGCTCTTTTTCGGTGTATACTGCCACCTACTGGAAGAGCAAAATCATGTCATCAAGCCGATTTCTTACTCAACTCCCTTTCTGCACCTGGCACTTTATCCGATCATATTTTCCTTACTGCTGATATAGTTTCTTTCCTTTAAATATACAATGTTTATATGATATTTAGATGTCCCTCTCCTTCACTTTAAATAACAACGTTGCCTCAAGAATTCATCTGTTTCACTGTCATAATTTAAAAATCAAAGTTATGGCAAGTAATGTAGAAAAACCGCTCTACATTAGTTGCTTCTGTGTATAAATACAATTCTTTATCATCAAAATAATCTCTCCACTCATAAACATAAGTTTTAGACTCAATTAGGGATTTTATTTGGTTCTCTTTTTTTCTTTTTAGTTTTAAACCCTCGTGCTAATGTTCCCTGGTTAAGCTTTTTGTTTGCTACTGTTTCTTGTTCGCCCTCCCTTCCAATAGGTGGCGATAATGCGGTCATAGTTGATTTGCCATCCGCCGTAAAACACAAGAAGACAACGGTTTCCTCGCGGTGTGCCGTCAGAATTGTAACCTTGCGGTAGCTCTGTGAGTGTGAGGCCTTCACCTGGAGCAACAGTGTGTTTTATTTGGAGTGAATGTGTTTAAAGCTTTGTCGAGAATCTGCGGCCGTGTTTGTCTTCTCGCCCTTCATAGATTCCGCATCACACACGGAGAGTGTGCAGCGTGGGCCCAGCGCGGACACACACGCACACACACACACACAGGTAAACAGCAAACCGGGAATAGAGAATAGAAAATATCATGAAAAAAATACCCAAGTGGAAAACAAATCTAGTATTATTTATATAATATTAGGATTTTATGTACAGTTTTGAAGAAATTAAGAAACTTGTGTTTTTCTACCATATGTTGTATATTTGGCTATTTAGAATTTATCTTAATACTGAAAAACTAACCCATTAGAGCTATCTTTTAAATTTAGATAAAATTCTTTAAAAATGCAATTTCTGGGGAGAAATATAATTATAGCACTCCCACTTTTATTAGCACTGAAAATGGCTAAAGTGGTGTATTTAATTAGGAGCACTAGGTGTTTGTGTTAATCGAGTAAAGACACTGCAATATTCATAAAGATGTTCTAAGTTTGAACCCAGCGGTTTCTGCTCTATTTATTTATGCGTGACCGTCTTGACTGATACATGTTTAGACCCGCAACAACACAGCTGGAAGTTATTCAGTTTTAGATCAAATATATGCCAGTCTGACAACAAACCAAAAACAATACATGAAACCAACAATAACACTATTTACAAACTAAACCATAAATAAAATAGATTATGAAGGCTCTGCAAACAAAATTGCCCTTGGAAAAAAAAAACATTAGTCATAAGAATTTAAATTTTCAATCTCAGTTAAATTTACCATGTAATTAATTGATTAATTGATTATTGTGATTGGCTTACCAACTAGTGTAGATGTTTTTGAACCATTCAGACACTGAATAGACCAGTTCATGTCTGCACGGGTACAGTGAAGAAAAATCACCCCACTGTTGCCCACTAAGTTTAGTGATTTTTAAAAAATTGATATTATTATTTTCTTTCCTGACAAAATCAGCCAAAATCGGAATCAGCAGGTCGGGCTTTTTAAAAATCGGCGGTCAGACAGAAAACTGCAAACAGATCCCTGCATTTGACCTAAAACTGCTCACTGGGGTTAGGTTGACGCTGAGCAGAAATCAATGTTTTATTCACTCGACATTTTAAAGAGAAAAAAAATTATGTGAAACGTGTGAAGACATAATCTGTATGAAAGTGATCAGAATATCATACATCGGGTCAGAAAGCTGATGCTCGTGTGGAATGAGGATATTTACAGCTTTTCCTCCTGGCAGCAGTGGAGTTACTGTGTGTGAACGTGCAGGATTGTTATTGAATAAGGCTGGTGTGACTGTCACATTTTTTTCTTCAGACTGAACGATGGCCATCCAGGTGACTGAGTCTGACCAGATCAAACAGGTAAGTTGAAATAGTACCACCTCATCATGGAATAGAAAAACGTTATTACATCTATAAGCAATATGATCATACACAGACCACAAGTCCTGTTGTTTTCCACTTGTACTCTTTTAACTAGTTTCCAGTTTAGCAAAATAAAGTGTTGTTAGTTGGGTATTGTTCTGCAGACGGTCAACTAGATGTGAACTGCTGTGTGAGTCAGACTGTATGATGACCTTCAGCCCTTCACTAAAAATGTGTGGTGCACCGATTGATTGGCCCTGATTTCTTTCATTTTGGGTGCTGCTACTGACATGATTCTATCCACTGGTCTTACCTAAATCTGAAAATGACTGGAAATCAGCAATTGTTCCCTTTTTAGGACTGACAGTCAGACCTGCCCACCAGACCATGTCTGCACATGCTCAGTTAACAATAGTCGCCACACTGTTGCCAACTTACTGACTGTCTTGTCAGAATCAATATCAACATATCAACTTTTCAGACAAAAAAAAGTTGTCTGAAAACAACTTTTTGTTTTCAGACTAAAGGTTGTCTGATTTTATTGACCAAAATCGGAATGGGTGGGTCAGGCCTTCAAAAATATCTGCGGTCGGCCAGAAAACATCAATCGGTGCGCCCCTAATCTTTCCTGCTCCAGTTAGAGGATTGACACGCTGGGTTCTGAAATTACTCTTAGAAGTTAGAATAGAACAAAATAGGTTTGTTTTTTGTTTTTTTGAAAAAAGAAACTGAAGGAAATAAGGTTTTAAAGTTCTTAGCCTGTCACACCTCCTGCCCCTTTTTCCACAAAAGTACCAAATCTTTTACAGCTGAAGAGCAACTCTTCCCACTAAGAGAACGTTTTGGAGAAAATCACTCAAATGTTCAGTGTTTCCTTTTTATACAGCCACTTCACCCTTCTCAGCATGAGGTAAAAGTTGGGAAAATAATGGTTTGTTTCTGACAAGTGTATTTTCTGCTTAACTTGCAGTTCAAAGAGTTTTTGGGGACTTACAACAAAGTAACGGAGAACTGCTTCATGGACTGTGTCAAAGATTTCACCACCAGAGATGTGAAGCCTGAGGAGGTAAAAAAATAAAATAAAAAATATATATATATATAAAAGCTGACATTTTTTACTTGACTTTTTGTTGCAAACATTAGCAGACGAGTATTAAACCTTTTCTTGTGTCAGCTTTAGGGGTAGCAGATATGGGGGTCAAAATATCTCCATATTTTATGTCACTTGTTGTGGACAAAGCATTTCTATTGGGGTCACTAGACACATCAATGTTGAAATCCCACATATGTTAATTTATAATAATTAAAGGGGCAGTAAGTGATAGAATGTAAAATGGACTTTATTTTAGCATTACATCAAAAACATACATGGAGTGTTACCTTGATTCTTTTATTCATCTCTGAGGAATCCTTTTATCTCTCATGGCAGCCGTTCAGCTGTTCACTTTAGGTTGCACCAAGACGCAGCTCCTGCTCAGAGTTCCAGTTTCTGAGTTTCTCTGTGAGTTTCACAGAGCAGCCTTCTGTCACTCAGCTCCATCAGACTAGCCAGCAGCAATTAGTAAACACCTGTTGGAACTGCAAATCAGCTGGAGTTACTTCTCAGCGCAACATTGTTAAAAACGTTGTTAAAGGGTCATTAGAGGAGTTTTTAAAGAGACAGAGACCCAATTTCAAGGTGTAGCATTTTTTAAAAAGTTATAGGTAACATAGTTACTTTATTGTGATATAAAATGGTTTTCCAGGGACTATGTGCCACATAACACTATCCCTTTAAGAGTTGCTGCTTAAAGGCTTAATTCAAATTCAAAAATCCTTTATTGATCCCAAAGGAAATTAAATGTTGTTGTAACTCATATTAATTCTAATTCTTCAAAGAGATTTAGTACATGGTAATTGCTGTTGGCAGAAAAGATCTCTTGTAGAAGTCAGTGTTACAGTGATTTTGAAGAAGCTTCTGACAGAAGATGTCCTGTTTTTGTAAGACAGTCTCATAAAGAAGATGGTCAGGGTTGCCCATAATTTTCTTGATTTTACATAGATTTTGCATTGTCACCTCCAAAGGTTAAAACAATCATCCCCAGAACAGAACCAGCCTTCTTTTTCAGGTTGTTGACTCTTTTTAGCACCCTGGCTCTGAGGCTGCTGTCCCAACAGATGATGGCAGAAGAGATGGCACTCTCAGCAACAGACCGCAGACCTTTCAGCAAGATCCTTCATCTTGCTGCAAACTTTGAAGGATCTTAGCTTTCTCAAGAAGGACAGTCTGTGAAATTACCAAAGCAATTCGGAAGAATATTTGAACTGTTCATCCCCAGCCCCAGGTAACTTCCTGTCTTCTGTAATTTGTTTCCTTTTTGTCTTCCAGTCCAGCTGCTCTGAGTCCTGCCTGCAGAAGTACCTAAAGATGACCCAGCGGATCTCCATGCGCTTCCAGGAGTATCACATTCAGCAGAACGAAGCTCTGGCTGCTAAGGCAGGACTGTTGGGACAGCCTCGCTGAGCTGCTCTCAGGCTGAAGGGAAGCATGGTCAAACTGATCCTGGTCCAGCAGAACCTCTGTCATCACAATAAAAACTGAAGACTCTTCTGATGATGATGAGGAGGAGGAGGGTAAAACCAAGGCAAAGCTCCCAGTGGAGCCTGAACCATCAGTTCCTGAAGCTCAGCAGGACACAGAGTAAAACCCCAGAATATGATTTAAGATTCTTGTTTACTGAAACAAAGCTTTTATCCTTTAATGTGCACATGTGGGGTTTATAGCTTGTGCCTGGATGTTTTGATGTTTGTCTGAAAACAATAAAGTCCAAGATTTTACAGGTTTGGTCTGTTTATGAAATGTTTAACTTATAGATTTTAACCGGGTTTCTGCTAGACTGTGTTTGATTTAATCATTTTCTGGGTTTATGTCACTCAAGTCCTATTTACTTCCTCGTAGAATCTCATATATTTTTCATATTTCTGAATTAAGGATTCTAAAAGCTGGTTGAGGAGCGTGTGACGACACAAGGAACACTTGCATTTCTTTACCATTACTTCCTGTTCCCACCGCTCTGGAGGAGCCGCTGCATCCCAGTCACTAAGTTCAGTGTGTGGGCATTAAGTGAAGCCACAGTCTGTTCTACTGGCCAAAAATGGTAAAGCTATGCTACTGGAGGTCCAGCATGAAGTTTCCCCAATCAGCAGTAAGCTGAATCAACAAGTTTAAAAACAAGTGCTTTGAATTACATTCTGTGTATTAAATGTGTAATATATGACTATGAAATTTAAAGTTTACTTTTTTTAAACAAAAAACCATCTATGAAAGCCTACCTATCAACTGGAGGATCTTACAAGGTTTGTTTTTTTTCTCACTTATTTTCTTTCAAATGATCTTCACCTGCTGGAGATGACTTTTTGTCAGATCACTGTCATTCTAATTTGTACACGTACCAAACACAGACTATCTAAGCAAGTCTGTCTTCTGTGTGTTGGGGTAAAATCGTTGCTGAACTCAGTAAGTTCAGGCTGAAATTGTGTGACGGGAACACCCGCTGTCCAAATAACAACGTTTGACCCGCAGAAAGTGTGAAGAACTTGTTTATTGCCGTTTTAAAATGCGCTGTCCTTTTTCAAATAACACGTCATTCCTAAATGTCTTCAGCTCCTTAGTGAAAATGACACCAGGACCTTTGTTCAGGACCAGGATCAACATTCACATGGAGTCAACGCGCCCCCCTTGGCTGATACTGTTACGATGTCGTATGACGTCAAAGTTCCGCTCTGAGCGCCACGGCGCCCGCCTCGCCACCAATCACGAGGCTCAGATACCGACGGCTAACCGCCGATATTCACGGTGATTCTACCGTGCCGACTCCTGGTACCATTCATAGGCAACATCCAGACTAAAACCCGACGGGCTCTTAAAGCGGTGTATACCCTTAATACTAGCAGCCACTATTCAGCGGGTCACTGACGCGACGTCAGGATCAGACGGTCTTTAAGGTCGTCTGAAGAAATTTCTAAATATGTTTAGAGAGTGTCGCTATCGACTCGTGTGTATCTTTAATGACGTGAACTACCTAAATTCAGACATAAGCCTTGTCAAAAACCAGCTAATACCGATTATCTTAGTATGAAGTATAGTGCGCAGATCTCTAGCACGTAGATGGGATGGGCTTCAGACGATGTTGGTACAAACAAGGAAGACCGCGCCGCCAATAATAACCCGCAAGTGCTGGAATGAAAAGTATTTGACCAATTAGCGCTCTTCTATTCTGTATTATTTTGCGTTTTCATTTAACCCCTCCTGTGATTGGACAGTCCTCCAGCAGTTGTCGTCATTTCCCTTGTGGCGCCGCGTTCGTATCCACCAATAGGGGTCGCGCATGCGGTACGTCCTATGGAAATGGGAGAAATGTTTCACCAATTATATCTCTCAATTGTGACTACTGCTGTCACTGTAGCCAATCACATCTCGGGAAACAGAGCTCGGGGCTCAACAGCTTGTTGTTCGTGTGTCGCTTTTGCAGCCCGAGCTAGAGAGGAAGCAACGGCGTATGATAATGTAAGTAATAAACCTTTATGGTGTAAACCTGAATAACAGTTTACTTCGAACGCTAAATTCATTCATTGAAGGTCTTCGGAGGAGCGAGTTTATGTCAGTAGAGAGGTCGACTGCCTGTTACAGAACGGGGCTGGCTGTGAAGTGAATGGCAGTGAAGCAATGTGAAGCTCCTGTGCCTTTGTGGAAGAGCCGCTTATTAAATAAATAACTTCCCAGCAGTTTTCGTTCTGGCCGTTGTCATAGCTCATCTGTTCACCGGTGTAAAACTTGGTGTGCGTTTAGAAACCAAACGGAGTCCCGTATGCTCTCGTGTCGGGGTTGCCCTTCTTCGGAGCCAGTTTAAATCGCCGAGATGACAAACTGGCTAGTTGAATCGCCTGATAGCCAGCTAGCTAAAATGTCGCTCAGCGCAGGCGGACGGGAGGGGGGCGAAGCCCGCTCGGTTCTCCTGCTGCTGGGACTTTGTTTGGGTTGGGACTCGGCTCTTTAGCGGGACTTTTCCACCCGGCAACAGTTCACCAGGCGGCTTTGATAGAGACGGACATGGTAAAGATAGCCGAGCTAACTGACATGGCGAGCAGTGATGGCGACGTGACTCAGAGGCGCTGGGAGCGAAGCGGGAAGTGAAAAGCCTACTCAATGGCCGCGCTGCAGTCAACCTGCGCCCTCACCGAGACGTCCACGGAGCCCAGCAGCCCACGCAGGTCGTCTCTACATGATGGGTTGAAGTAAACGTTTCTGGATAAGTTTTGGGAAGTGATCCGGATGAAGTGGGGGCGGGGGCAGTTTTGAGAAAGCAAAGAATGCCAGAGCTAACACAAGTGCGTGGCTAGTTGGTTAGCTTAAAATGTTCTTTCGGGACAGAGTATTGTCCATGGCAGCAACAGCTTTAACCATCTCGTTGTTCTGTCTTCCAGTGACCCGAAATCCTTCGAGCTGGAACCCCTGGACTAGCCGGAGAGATGAAGGTGAGTGCTCGCCTTGCGCCATGAACTCTTGTCAGTCTTAGCTCCATGTTCCCATTCCGATGAGAGATCCTGCTGGAACCAGCTACTGGCCTGCACACCGGTGTTTATCTAGCTCACACACTCCAGTCCTTTATCAGATTTTTATTATTGACAGTCCCAGTGAAGGCCGTGTCTGTTTTCAACACCACATCCTTCAGATTTTCTTCCCAACATTCAGTGGTGAAAGTTGTGACTTATTTCCATCTTTACAGGCGAGTCTCCTCTTTACTGCAGAATAAACCCAAAACAGAAAGATGGCTATGGATAAAAGTCTTTCATTCTGAAAGAAATTCAGCTGTTAGAGTAAGAATCCTCTGAGTCAGGTTTAACCAATTACAGACATAATAAACTGACATCAGATCTAACCAGGGTTTACATTGCTAGGGAGCATATTAAGTAAAATTAAGACCAAATGCATACCTTAAAACAATTCATTCTCCTGGCAAAGGAAGAAGTTACTACGTTTGTAACTTCAGATTGCATGATTTGAAGTCGGACTTTGCCACATCTGCCTTACATCCCGGCACCCAACTGACATGGTTTCACACATCTGAAACTTTCATTATGTCCATGATACAGATAATAGCTGAAGCTTCTTCATCCAAAACTCAACAACTTTACCTGGACTGAACGCCAACTCTGCTGCAGTTGCGTCTTCCAGATGTTGTGAGAGAAAATAAGTCACAAAGGTTTCAAAAAAACATAAAGAAGCGATCAAAAGTATTTGATAGGTACACTTTTTAAGCAGACCTGACATATCTGGGATCAAATGAGTGCATTCTCACTCAGCACGTTGTGTCAAAATGTGACAGAATCGTCTAGTGACGATGCATTTATTAGCAAGTAGTGTAATTCATCTCTTCATATAACAAGTAGGACCCAAAAAGTATAATTATGTTACAATAGTCAGACAGAACCCTTTTTCAGTCTTTGTTAAAGTTCCTCTTGTCACTACAGAGAAACTAGTCCTGATAGACGACATAAAAAGTTTTGCTGTCAGACTTTTTCCATCGGCCCTGCCTCTGGCGAGCCGCACTGCTTCAGTTTTCTCACCTTTTTATTTTTTTCTCATTATGGCTTGTTAGTGGAGAGATATTTAATAGTAGGCCATACATATTTTATTGATCTAACAAGTCTATGCGTCCTCTAACAATATGTTCCTGATATTTTATAAAGTTTTTCACAGATTACAAAATATGTCGCAGCGCAGGATGAGTGTGTGCAATATCCAAATCACAAGACTGTTTGGATTGCAGTAGGTGATATGAACTTGCATTTTACTATCAATGTAGTATTTAAGCAGCAGTTTTACACTACATGCAAATGACATGGTTCAGTTAAAGACTAAAGGCCACAGAATGACAGAACACAGAGGAGAGAGAGGAAAATAGTAATCTATCAGACTCATGATATTACTGTCGCAAGCTTTTCTAATATTGCACAGCTCTGATTTTCTCCTATGTTTGCGTCATGTGGCCTGGTCTTTACACTGTCAGAGATGAGGAAAGCTGAGCAGAGAGCAGCCATAACACTTTTCAAGAAAGTAGATAATGTTCAAAGCATTATCTAAATTAAATTTAGATAATGTAGAATTTAAATTTGTAGAAAAGAATAACAATTTTGTATGTTTTGTTGGCACACAGTAAGGTACTTTAAATGTTAAAAGCTGAATTTTCAGCTAATTATATCCATTTGGAGGGAACGCGTGCCAATGTTAGCATAGGACTTCAGTAACACACTAAACACAAAGACTTTCTTAGCAGGAGGAAGACTGGAGTTTATTAAAGTATCAGTCTGACGACTCAGGACAATTAAGCATAGACAGTAGTAAAAAAGGTAATAAAATATACTAATATCAACTATGAATCTCGGCATGTGATTTTAGTATCATAATTGTATTATAATTACACCATGTTTCCGCCCCACTGTGACTTTTAGCATGTTCTTTAGCATTCAGTTAGTCTGTCCAACTGACCAAACATACCCAATACTGCATCTAAGCAGTCCTTTGCAATTGTGATTTTGCACACATTGATATTGCAATGTCAATTGCGATTTGGGTCATTTTGCAGCTCTACTTTTAACCAGCAGAGCAATAGAACCAGAACCACAGAGCACATTTAAACCACAGTGAAAATAGGTTGGCACCAGCTGCTGTGAAAACCAGTTTTCACAGGTGTGTGAAAACTGGTGCTAAGATGTTTGCAAGGTTAGAAAGAGATTTTTGACTTTATTGTTTTTCACTTTTATGTAAAATTAACAGATAGAAAATAATTCAAACTATGTCTTGGAATGGATTAATCTTATCTTGTAATAAGTATATTTAAAGTTGTGCAAAAAAAATTCTCACCCCTTTTAAAAATGAAACAAAAGTAAAAACAATGTCCTAACTGCTTTTAGTGATCTTGAGCCACTTAGTTGTGAAAAGTTTGTTTGAACTACTGCTATCAAAGGCAGTGAAAGTCCATGCAATAGTTAGGCATCTCATCATAAGTAATTAAGCAATTGATTACATAATAAATTAAAACAAACGCAATATTTTTTATTTTTATGATTTATCGTTTTTCTTTTTCTACCAAAAACTAGACCATTAAAGTCCCCGGTCTGGTGCTTCGCTCTCAACTGGCTCTTTTCATGAAGGACAGTTTTATTTACAGAAACTTCATAATTCATTGTATTTGTTGTTTTTATTTACCTTGGATATTTAAAACATCTCCCTGTTCCAGTGTTTAAATGTTCATTAGAATTTAAAGTTTATCGATCTTTGAGAATGTGATCTTGTATTATTATGCCATTACCATAATATTATTACAGTGTTATTGTTTATTGTAGTAACTTCTGGGACAATTTATGGTCCAGAAAAATTTGTTATGACAGGCCTAGCAACAGACCAGATATGTGTGGTATGCAGAATTTGCATACATGGTGCTAGAAAATATAATCTTGCCAAATATTGCAAACGCACTGTCTATTGCAGTTGTGATACTGTTTACATTGGTATTGCAGTGAGGATGGTGATCTATGGTGCAGCTTAGTTTATGTGAAATAGTTGCTTAAAAAACAATAATTAAGTTAATTGTGGATGGGTGGGGGTTAAAAGCAGCAACACGACTTTGTATATTAAAAAGTTGATGTTAATATAGCATAACTATTGATAGAATATATCTGTAAAACCACTGAGTCGTCGCAGGAACTGCTGCACTACATGCTTAACACATTAACGTGTATGCTAATAACCTGTGTATTTCAGGCAGCAGACGAGCCTGCCTACCTGACAGTGGGGACAGATGTCAGTGCCAAGTACAGAGGAGCTTTCTGCGAAGCCAAAATCAAGACTGTTAAACGCATGGTCAAGGTCAAGGTAAGAGCTGGAGCTGCAGGATCACATTCCACCACAGCACCACCTGGCATCCACCTCCTCTAGAAGCATGGTGCTGTTAGAGTGCCATGCTCTGCTCTGAGCTGTGAGTGATCCATCACAGGGCTCTGAACTCCACACCAAACCTCCCTCATTTCTGGACTCACAACTTTATTCTTTTGTGTTTCTTTTCCCTCAAGATGTTTTGCATTGAAACGCTCCCATATTTATGAAATATGTAGAAAAGTAAACCTCTTCCTTTATCATTCGGTGGTTTCTTAGTTTCATCTGCAGACGTCAGTGGGAGCAGCCGTATGAAGTGTGTTTCTTTCAATTTGAAATTTATTTTCTAATTATTCTTTCACGGAATAGAATAGAAATAAACGCTATTGTCTCTCAGTGGGGAAATTCAGGTCTAGCAACTGACAGAAGGCAAGTTTAGGCATGCAGATTTACATAAAAATATTCAAATAGAACTAAAAATAAGATGCTATCTAGTAAGGCCAGTTTTAAAACCTAAAAAAATACTGTGCAGGTATTAACAAAAGCTTAAAGAAATGTGCTGCACAGTTGTTGAAATAATCATGCTATAAAAAAATACAATTTTTTATATTTAGTTGTATTTGTGAATAATCAGTCCATTTTTGGTAGTTTATGTGCAAAACCATTTAACAGAGTTCTTACTCACTCTTGAAAACTCTGGAAAGTGATTTCATAATTTTCCAAGTCTGCATATGTATGGAAACATTGCAATCTGGAATAGAAAACAGTTTCACAACTTTATATCTTATATCCTTTAGTAAAAATATAAACATCAAAATGTATTGAAATACAAAGTTATTGAGCTTTGTCTTTGGTTCGGTGCCATAAACCATAATTTTTTTCTTGTCCCAACTCGTTGATCACTTGGGTTTCTGAATTTCTAACAGATAAAACACATACTCACTGAAAAATGACAATTTGCGTTTTTTGGTTTTAGATCAGACCCAAGGCTCTTCAAGCATTGGTGAAATAATACTTTTATTTTTATTCAGCTTAATTGTAAGTCAGCTTTGGTTAATAAAACCCAAACTGGCAAATGTTTTCCACTCAGCTGCTTATCAGATCAATAGAAAATGATGGAAAAAATCTAAAACATGTGGAACAGTTAAATAGAAATATCTTAGCGTTGATTGCTCTTAATTTTTTTAGTGAAAATTTTTATTTTTATAATATTTTGTCACTAACAGAACAGCTGCAGAACATCTGGGCCTGGCTGTGTGTGAGGAGTGATGATGCTGAGAAATGGTTTCGCTTTTTGAGCTGATGACATCATGTGATGTCACATTTTCTCTTGGCTGTCTGACCAATCCGCTGCCAGATACAGTGACGAAACACAGCACACAATATCTTCTTTGATGAGAATCACCAATCAGATGTCTAAAACTGCAGCTCTAGGGGTACACTACTGGAGCAACAACAAAGTGAAAATGTTAAACCATAAATTCAGTTTGTGTGGTAATAAAAGAATGAGTGAGTGTTTTTATCTGTCAGCAATTCAAAACATGAAATGATCAGGCTGTGATATAGCAAACTAGATCTAAACCACCAGACTGTGATAGATTGGTTTGTCTCAAATGTTTACCTTCTCATAGCTCTGTAGTTACAGTCCAGCCACAGCTGCTGGTGTGGTTAAAACCAGCTCTTAGTTGGTTCAGCTGGTTGAGTTCTCCCAAATTAGAAAGCCACCTTAGATCGACTCACCTGAAAGATACACGATGAGGATTTGTTTCCGAATGCTTTGAAACAAATCTTATCGACATGTTAGTCATTTTGAAGTACTACTTGTATTTCTAACTGTTCGTAGCGCATTTGGTCAGTGTTTAGACAGGAAGGATGGAAAAACACTTTGGTTAATATTTAATTTATGTTCATTTACACATTGAAAACCAGTTCAGACAAATGAATACTTCAGGGGAACAAATAGACCGTTTCTAGTATTTTTAGTATCCCTCTAATGAGTTTGAACTGTTTCCTGTTTTCTAACTTCATATTTAGGGGGATGTGGCCGGTGTGTTTGGGATTAGGACATGCAGTGAAAATAATTAATTTGAACGTCTCTCCTCAAAGTGGATATCACAGAAACTTTCTGTATTCAGACTATTCCAATTTTGTCCAAAATTCTTAACTAAGCTGGTTCTGAGTTGGACACTGGCTCTAAACCTGTATGAAAACCTGCAGCAATGATCAGACTTCCTGGACTTGGGACGACATTTAGACTGAAAGCAGGCAGAGACCCACTTGTCTTGATTTCTTTGTCAGACGATGTTAATCATCTGCAAGGAAAAGTTAAACAATCTCACATGTTTCTTGACAAAAATGACATAATAAAAGAAACATGAATCATTGTCAGCTTTTCATTTTTCAGTTTAAAAATGTTCTCCGGTGAACTTTGATCACTTCCTGTTTCCTGTCCAAGTGAAGGAGAGCGGAAGATGTTGACCTCCTGTTCTCCGTTCATCTCTGTCCCCAGGTGACTCTGAAAGGTGAAAGCACGTCCCAGGTAGTGCAGGACGACCAGGTCAAAGGTCCTCTGAGGGTAAGCTGCTTTAATGCATCAGACGGAGAGGTTTTATTTTCTGTCTGCATCAGTCTTTCACGCAGAAGCTATTTAAAGAATCAAAGCCGCATACATCACATGAACATTATTTTTTGATCGTGCAAAGATAAAAATGGCCGTGTTGATTTCCCTCAGCCTCACAAAAATATTCCTACCATGTGAGCATTAAAAAGGCTCACATAGTAGGAATACCTTCCTACCATGAAAGGTAGGAAATTGAAGAAAACTTCAATGTTTTCTGGTGTCATGTGATAGTTGGGGTGAGTTTTTATCATATTGTTTTTTTTATTATAAGAATTTTGATTTATCATTCTGATAAATTTGAGTTCTTGATGGTAAATAAGAAACTAAACTGACAGTATCATTGGAAATATAATTTTTATTATTTTTTTCACGTTCTATGAGAGCATCAACTAAATTAAATAAATTTAGAAATATGATGCCGTTACATAGTTTAGTGATATAAATCTTGCTAATTTGAGTTATTCCTTAAGTAGCTTCCTCTTATTGTAAGACCGGGGGGTCGCAGCTCTTTAGCGCTGCCTAGTGGCTCCCTGGAGCTTTTTCAAAAATGTTTGAAAATGGAAAAAGATGGGGGTGTTAAATATATATTTTTGTTTTATTATGGTTTCTGTAGGAGGACAAACATGACACAAACATTGTCAACGTGTTCCAATGCTATAAAAATGTGTCTTAGGCCCATATATTTAGTATCAATGTTTTTAGAAACTGATAAGTAATTTTTGTCAGTATATACTTAGAATGACACTTAGTGATATCATTGTGTTTTGGTGCTCAGATCCGAGGATGGTTGTGTGTCAAAAGAGAAGAGGATGCTGCTATGTTTTACCATTGGACTGACTTGCCTGGCATTTGCACAGAAATAAAACTTAAACTGTATTAATTTCATTTCGTTATCTTTCCAAAAGGCTGCTGTTTTATTTGTAGGTTGCGTTTTAGTGCACTCCATTTGTTTTTTTGTTTTTCTTTTCTGCGGCTCCAGCGCAGCTGTTTTTTTGGTCCAATATGGCTCTTTCAACATTTTGGGTTGCCGACTCCTGTGATAGACTAACAGATAAACATAAAGGCGGAACGTGGTACATGGTTTTATACACGAGAATCTGAAAAGTGTGGAGCATTCACTTTTTTTCTCTTCATCATTATACACAACTATGTTGGTCTTCCATATGAAATCCCAATAAAACAAACTTTGAACCTTGTAGATGAGTCTGCTGTTCAGGTTCAATACAATGATCTGCTGTGTGTCCTTCAGGTGGGCTCCACTGTGGAGGTGAAGACCAGCGAGGGTCTGAGCAGTGAGGCCATCATCAGTAAGCTGACAGATGCCAGCCTCTACACTGTTGGTGAGTGTTGACAAGTTATCTACAGAGGACTGCTGTCAGTATGCTGGTCTGAGGGGTGGACAAATGAGCTGCTTAAATTTCACAGTTTATTCCAACAAATCACTGCTAATACACATAAAATCATAGTAAGAGGGGTGACTGTTAACCGTCCACCTGCAGGCTGAAAGCATCAGCCGATCCCCCAAAGTTGAGGAAATGTGAGGCGGTTAATCGGTGGTTCCCTAGCAACGGGACATTATTTTCTGACTAACAGAAACAGCTGCAGAACATTTGGACCTGGCTGTGTGTGAGGAGTGATGATGCTGAGAAATGGTTTCGCTTTTTGAGCTGATGGCATCATCATGTGATGTCACATTTTCTCTTGGCTGTCTGACCAATCCGCTGCCAGATACAGTGACGAAACACAACACACAATATCTTCTTTGATCCAAATCACCAATCAGATGTCTAAAACTGCAGCTCTAGGAAAAAACTACTGTAGCAGCAAAAAAGTGAAAATGTTAGACTTTAAACGGACATATTGTGATAAATTCAGATTTCTTACATTTATTTATTTTTTTGTTCGTTTTGTTTCTACTGCTTCTAAAAAATACTCGGACGGTTATTGGTGTCTGGAAGATGAGCCATTTCTAAAACCTTTGGAATAATTTCACAAATCAGCAGGCACTGCCCTTCACCTAGCAACCCCAGCAAAGCCCAGCCCGTTACCTAACAAACCCAGTAAAACACAGCCCGTTCCCTAGCAACCGAAGCAGAACACGAGCATGTTTGGTCAGCTGGTTTTATGCACTGCTTCTTGTCGTTGACGTAAAACCCAGAAACCACTTGCTGAATTCTTGATGATTGTGCAGGAGGCTCCACTTCTGCATTTTAAAGATATACGACTATATAATTGCGTGTCTGTTTGCAGCCATTTATGTGTGAGCATTAACATTGATATGGGGGGCGTGGCCAGCACCAGCTTATTGGATTTAATGGAGCTCAAAATAGTCAGGACTAAGAAGACGTAAACCTCATTACCTAAAAATGATTTTGTGCAAAAAATGTGGTGATCTTATTTTGTGCACCCCATAAAGCCACCCTAGCCTAGTCAATGAAGCATAATCACCTGTGAATCAAGTTTGTGCTACAGTAAAAGAAAAATCATGTTCCTCTAAAGTGGTCTTCTTAGGGCCTTAGCTCTAGATAAAAATCACCTACTCTTTGCTAGATTCTAAAATGGTCCAAGTCTAACCTGAACTGGACAAAGACACCACAGAATCCACAACCGTACTGCTCATTAAACACAGATGGAGCCAACATGGAAGAGCTGTGTGTGAAAAAAGACCCACCCTCAGCAGCAATCAGGCTCAGTAGCTTTCTGTCCAATTGAGTCTCAGTCTCCTAACCAGCGCTGCTTTATGTTTCTGTGGTTTGCAGACATCTTTTCATCTGCACTGCTCTGTTAAGAGCTTGATGTACCTGTCTGCCTGGACTTCAGAACCAGCACGTGTCGTTAGTCACAGTATTTATAGCTCACCCAGAAGAACCGCCCTTCTCTCAGAAGTAAACAGTCTTCACTGCAGGCGCTGAGGGTAATGATGCACAGGTTTACAGACTGTCTGATCAGAGATGGAGAAGAGGCAAAGCAATGGAAAAACTACTTCTCTCTAGAATATCAATAGAGTTTTGTAACTTTTTTGTTCCTTAGTGATAAATGATCCCCTGTGAGAAAGCAGATTCCTCCTCACTGTGGGGATCTAAAGTTCCTATGGAGCAGATCCCTGCTCCTGGCCATTACTCTAAATCTCATCCTTCAGTCGATGGCTTCTAATGACGTGTTGACTGCTCTGTCTCTTTCAGTCTTTGATGACGGTGATGAGAAAACTCTGCGTCGATCATCCCTGTGTCTGAAGGGAGAGAGGCATTTTGCAGAGAGCGAGGTGAGTTTTCTGATGGATGACTGTCACTTCCTAAAAGAAAAAGTTCAGAACAATTGAAATGTTCTGAATTTCTCCCACGCAGACATTGGACCAGCTGCCGCTGACTAACCCAGAGCATTTTGGCACCCCGGTCATTGGGAAAAAGTCGAACAGAGGCGGAAGACGCTCGTCCCAGGCAGTGTGAGTTTTTGCTCTTCGCTTTAAGCAGCCGGACACAAGCAGGGCGAGGTGACAACAGCCACAGCGAGATCAGAGACATGTTTGTGGCTGCTGTTTATCTTTCCAAGTTTATCTGGAAAAGGGTCACCAGAATGAGTTCTGAGCTGTTTGTCAACACATATTTGTGATTTTTAACACTACAAAAGCACAAAGAAAGACAGTCAGCTGTTTAATATTGAGGTTTCTCATAGATTTGTAAAGCACTCACTTTTCATGAAAAACAACTGCAGCGGGTGCTGTGGTGGCGCAGGGGCAAAGCACGACCCACGTATTGAGGCCTTAGTCCTCATGGCGGTGGACACAGGTTCGATTCCCGGCCACATGTCTTTCCCCTCTCGCATTACTCCGTTTCCTATCGAACTACTTTACTTTCAAATAAAGGCCACTAGAGCCAAAAAAAACCCCTTAAAAAATAAAAATAAAACAGCTGCTCACACTGTGACTGGATCTGGGGAAGGAGTGATGACATATGAGAAATGGTTTCGCTTTATGTGCTGATGATGTCATGTGATGTCACAATTTCTCTTGGCTGTCTGACCAATCTGCTGCCAGTTCCAGTGATGATAATATTGAAAATGGCCACTTTAAGAATCTGCTTTATACGGCTGAGCACTTCATTTTGGCACCAAATCTGGATAAACGTCTTCTCACTGTGTTCCAACAGAAGAGGACAAAATAAAATTGGGCTGCAGCTTGTCTGATTGACTAAAACCACTGCAGTCTATCAGTTTCATTCAGTTCAGAACAAATGTGATACCAGGTGTGTCAAGAGACCTGCTGGTTAGCTGCAGGTTGTAGATGTGAAATGCTTAAATATTATAGCTGACAGATAACCAACTCTGAATTCAGTCTTTTTTGTAATGTCATGTTAAAAATGTGTGTTCATAATTTGTAAATCATAATCATTAAAATGACAAGAAATAAAACTTGAAGTATTTTAAAGCTGTGAATCTTTATAATCCAAGTTTCACTTTTTGAAATGAGCGACAGAAAGAAAAAAAAAGATATCTTTTCCTGTGATGTTCTTATTTGTTTCTGAGATGGTCATGTAAGTTCAGCACTCATACAATAAGAGTTCCTTTCAGGACTTGAAATTTCAATTTACTTTATTGATCCCAGAGAGAAATTAAATATCAGAAATGAAATAAAATGTAGCTAAAGCAAGTTTTCAGATTGTTTAATTTCTGTGTTGGAGTTGAATTTCTCTTTTGATGCTTACCATAAAGACTTAAGAAAACTATATCTGTAGCTGTTTGTCAATACAGGTGCTTCTCAATAAATTTTAAAACAGAAAAGCTTCAGTGTTCATCTACAGTATTATCTCTTAGTGATTGCCTTTTTACTGAAGTGTTTATTATTCTTATTTAAAAAACTGTCACTGCAGTTCTGAAAATAAAGAAACATTTTCTCTCTTCAAAAGCTTTTCCTTTTTGATTTATTATTTTTAAAAGCTGATGTTCTGTTATCACATGCAACATTTGCACATTTAGTCTTTGGTTCACTTCCTGTCTGCTAACCCTGAGGTTCAACTTCCTCTTATCTATTTCAGAGCTGATGAGGAGAACGAGACTTCATCGAGCGAAGAAGAGGAGGACGACAAGAAGAGGCTGACTGATGGGCTGCTGGGTCAGATCTGCAGCATAGAGAACACAGAAGAGTCCACTGATTGGTTCATGGCTCTGGTAAATACACGAAAACAGTTTTCTGATTTCTGATGTCAACTGTGTAACAGCGTGTTTAATATTTGGAATACAGACTTCTTTAGAAGGTGATTGGTCCTTGCAACATCTTCAAGAATATGTTGCTGTGTCTTACTGCAAAGGATCAGGAGAATGAGATCTGCTGATCCTTTGGATTGAGCTGTTTGTCAATTCACAAAGAAAGTCAGTCAGCTGTTTAATATTGAGGTTTCTCGCTAATTTGTAAAAACACTCGTTACTTTAGCTGCTCACACTGTGACTGGATCTGGGGAAGGAGTGATGATACCTGAGAAATGGTTTCGCTTTATATGCTGATGATGTCATGTGATGTCACAATTTCTCTTGGCTGTCTGACCAATCTGCTGCCAGTTACAGTGATGATATTAAAAATGGCCACTTTGAGAAAATGCTTCATAGTGCTACATTTCTGTTTTTAATAAAGCGCCAAATCTGGGTAAACGTCTTCTCACTGCTGTGTTCCAACAGAAGAGGACAAAATAAAATTGGGCTGCAGCTTGTCTGATTGACTAAAACCACTGCAGTCTATCAGTTAGGTGAAGACCAGCTTCACATAACTAGTTTAGTTTTTGTTATAGTTCTGGTTCTTGCTCGGGATGCACGATCCACCTTTTGTCTTCTGATACCGATGTGAGGTTTAGTACCAACCGATACAATCCGATACAGAAAAATAATGCAGAACTGACTCTTCTTTTTTAAACAGACACAAATAGCAGGTTTATTTGCTAACTCTGCACCTGAAATACACCAATATGAGATTAGTCAAACATGCAATAACAACTAACATAAATTACACAGAAACTGAAACTCACTAACCAAAGTAGTCAACTTGTAGTTTTAAACATGACCAACAAACCTTCTTTCAAATGGTTCAGAAAGTGCATTTAGGAATTTATTACTAAATGTAAAATAAATAATAAAGCATGATGTCACTCAGATCACAAAGGATAGAATTTAGACTGAGTACATCTGCCCTCATGGATTGAGCACATTGTCACAATACCCGATTCATGCTTCTTCTTTTTTTTTTTTTCCCAACATTAGAGCTGATACAGATATTATCAGATCAGTGGATCTCTAATTCCTGCTCCATGTGTAAAATCTGCAGCTGACTAGCAGAGGTTAAGCTGTGTTGCTTCTGCAGGTGGTGTCTCCCAGCTGCAGTGATGAGCTTCTGGTGAAGAAGGATCAGTGTCTGGTCAGGTCCTTCTGTGATGGCAAATTGTGAGTTTACTTTTTATTATCTTTGTATACAGAAATCTGCTCCTCTTCAGCAGTCATACTGATTTATTTATTTATTTATTTTCTTCAAATGTGTCATTAAAGCCACAAAAAAAAAAGTCAATGTACTTTAATGTGATAGATCCGCAATGACTTGGATTGAACGTTTCTCTCTTCTGTCTCAATGATGCAGCTACACTGTGGGGAGGAGACACGCTCACCTGGTCAACGCCATCAGCGTTACCAAGCCAGATTTTTCCAACAGGAGAGGTGAGACGACCTTCCTTACTGCTGTTCTCACTTTTTCCACATCTGGCTCACGCTTGGCTTCGTCTCCACGCCCTGCAGGTATTGAAGGAGCCCAGATGTTTCTGAGGAGCAGAGAGGTTCCAGAAGCATGGAAGATGGACATGAGTCAGATTCTAGACTCTTCCTCCAGTGAAGATGACAAAGATGACAAGGAGAGTGAGGCAGAGGAGGAGGAAGAAGAGAATGAGGATGAAAAGAGAAAGAAACACATAAAGGAAGAGGCAAGTGTCTTTTTTATTTATTTATTTATTTTTTTAAAACATTTTTTGCATGATTCTTTGGAAACAAATAAGAAACAGAGCATGTTTCTGCTGTAATCCTATAGAGAAGACAGAACATAATGAATGTCATCAGTATGTAAAAGAATGAGGTTGTGAGGATCTGGGGAGCTTTTCACTTTAAATCTATTATAAGATGCTTCACCGTAGAAGTGAGTTTTTTTCTTCATTAAAGACTAAACCAGCTGGTAGTGACTTGCACTAGAACTTACTTTTTTAGAAGTTACTTTCTTGCCTCTCTATGGATTGTTTTGCAGGGTTTTTTTTTTCATGTTTTCAATACTTCTCGAGGTTTGCAATGTGGACTTGTAATTCTATCAGTAGAAGTAAACTGCTTTTGGAAACCAGTTACATAAAAAAGTGGAGAAAATATTAAAAGTAATAACCCTGACAATATTTTTAGTTTCGGGGGCTTTTCAGACATTACTGAGAATTTATTGTCATAATAAATTCAGATTCTTAATTTTTCACTATAAATGATTAACAGTACGATAGATGCTCACCCAAACTGTCTTATTCTACTTTATGCTTTTTGTTTGTGATGATTGCTTTTTACTGACATCTGGTGTTAATTTCATATTAATGAATCTTTTTATAAATAAATTACATTTTTGGCTGATAAATCTTTTTTTTAAATTTTTTTTTTATTTGTAAAGCCTGACCTGGTGCTTCACATTTAGGCAGCTACCAATTTTGTTCTTTTTTTTTTGTCTCAAAAGTTGCTAAAAATAGCAACAAAGTTGCTAAGCTGGCAACAATGGGTGACAGTAGATGTAACCTGGTGGTCAACCTCAGTCAGTCTCTCTCATAGCAGAGCTCTCTCTCTCTCAGACTCTGGGCTTTGTGTCAGAAGATAAGGTTAGTTTCTCCAAAGACTAAGGAAACTGAGGCACCCATAAAAGCCATTATAGGAGTATCTAGTTATTGATCATAGTTATATCCCAGCTAGCGGTTAACAAACAAGTGAAAGTCTGTCTAATGAGCTGCCTCTCTCTCATCCTCTGTGTGTCTAGCCGGAAGAGGAGGCAGACCCTGAGGAGAAGGAGAACTTCCTCCAGCAGCTCTATAAATTTATGGAGGACAGAGGTAAGACTTGATCATCTGTGGTTTTATTTAAGAAAAGACATAAAAGCTCCTAAGTAAGTGGAAAAAACCGTAATAATGTCATGCATTAGTGGCTTCTCTGGCATTTTAACTGAAGGTCAGTAGGAATTAACTCTTATATTTTTCTGTGGAAATGACAGATTTATCAGTGTCCTTGTGATAAACATGGTTTGATTGAAACAAACATTTTGACTCTTAAATCACCGGATGTGATTTGCATTTTATTGACACTTCCAGCCTGACTTGGTTTTAACTAGAATGTTTTGTGATGAATGAAAGGAGTGACGTCTGATCCATGTTCTCTGTCAGGCACTCCCATCAACAAGCCCCCAGTGTTGGGCTACAAAGACCTGAACCTCTTCAAGCTCTTCAGGCTGGTCTACCACTTAGGAGGCTGTCGCAAGGTGAGGAGGTCACTGTAGAGCTGCAGACTGATTATAGTGCCGGGCCGTGTGAGTGATGATCCTGAGAGAAGTTTCGCATGTTGGACTGAAGTCCTGATGATTCTCTTGGCTGTCTGACAGAACCCATCAGTATTATCCAGAAGCAGGAGGCCCACAGCAGCTGGCTGACACTCCGCTTTTCTGCCTGTTTCAGATCGAGTCTGGCACAGTGTGGAAGCAGGTCTACATGGATCTGGGGATCCCTGTTCTCAACTCAGCTGCATCCTACAATGTCAAGACGGCCTACAAAAAGTAAGAAGTGCCTTAATCAGGCAGCAGCTGAGGATTAGAGCAAAGTGCAGCTTTACTGACAAAGCAGAAAATGAATTTTCTACCAGCTTGGCGCAACAAATGCGTCTCTGATTATGACAAAGATCCCATCATTCACATGCACACAAAAGCTATAAAACGTGCAAAGTGACAGCTCATCTATTACCTTTATTGAAGATAAATATGTGCTGTCTTATTATTTTTAATTTCAGTATTAACATTTATATAATTTCAGATTTTTGTGTAATTTTTGTCCAGGGTGACTTAGAAAATGAGCTTTTATTGTTACAGGTTAATTTTCTAAGCTACTGCAGGTAATTGTTTGGAATGCAGGGATATGCTGCTGTTATGGAAGAATTTAATTTAGCAAAAGAATTGTATTCGATTACTAAAATAATCGTTTACCACAGCCCTGCTCATGTGTGCAAACTTTGTGCAAGTTGAATGTGTAAGCTAACTCCATAAAGCTAAGATCCATAGAGTTGGTTTGACATGAAGTGAAGAAACTCAGTGTCAACAAACATGAAGTTATTCTTTTCAGGTTTTACTGTAAGTAAACCTGTTGCAGTAAGTAATCCATCAATTAACCACATGATGAATTAAAATGAGCTCAATAAATTCCACTATTTTTTATTTTATTTTTATTATTATTATTTTTATTTTATTTGCCTGTTTTTGTTTTGAATATTTTAAATGTCTTCCAGTTCCATTGTGGAGCTTTCTGTACAAAATTAAAGTTTATTATTCTTCCCAAGGGAATTAGCATGCCGTTATCAATATATACATTGAAAATTGACTTGAAACAACAAAAGTATTGTTTCTGGTATAATTTATCATCCATTAAAATGAGTTATTATGCCTGGCCTAATTGTGATCACTAATTACGGCTGTTGGTGTCAGTGACATGGTAAACTTGTGTCCTGCTAACAGATATTCTGATCAAATAACTTGTGGTGAAGTTCAGATCCTCCCTGCTAATACCGCTCAGAAAAAAAAAAAATCACCTTTCCATTAATGGCAAATACATTTTTTTGTACTTTATGAATCAACTGACGGTTGAACAGTTTTATGATGTTTTAGAAAATGTTTCCAGTAAAAGTTTTTAGTTAAGTAATGCAGTGATTCTAAAATAAATAAATAAGTATACTGTGTTTTTAGTACTCTTAATCTCTAATGGGAAATGTCCAAGAGCTCATTGACTTTAAGGATGTAATGGTTTATCTATCTTTGACGCTGAATGTTTCCAGGCTTTATAAGTTTGGATGTGTTGTACTTTTTGTGAAGAAATGGCTGGCTGCAGCCTGGATGAGCATTTATCTGTGATGTGTGCTGTCAGGTATCTGTCTGGGTTTGAGGAGTACTGCTGCTCTGCCGGTATCACCTTCAGAACCATCCACCACAACAACCCCCCGCCCAATCACAAGAAAGCTAAAGTTGAGCTTAAGGAGGCCTTCACAGCAGCCATCAAGTCAGAGTCTGCTGATGACAAGAGGGAGGAGGCCGACTCGGAGAGCGAGAGCGAAAAGGAGGTGAAGGAGAGACATTCGTCACCCAGGGTAAGAACTTCTCCTCTTTTTACATCAGGTTTGCTTGAAAAATGAATCACCTGAATCTGAAAGCAGACATCTGATTGGTCTGACTGTAGGGGAGGAGAAGAGGTGTGGGTGGTCGGGGCAAACTGCCCCCCAAGCCAGAGAACCCTGGACGGGGAGGGGCAGAGAACAGTGAGGAGCAGCAGAGAGAGGTGAGGAGGCGCAGCAACAGACGACTGGACGACTCAGAGAAAGGCTCCGACGAGGAGGAAGAGGACGATGATGACGAGGAGGAAGAAGGGGAGGAGGAGAGAAGACAACATGGGTAAGATTTCTTTTCTTGTTTTAAGTATTTAAATTTTATTCATGACAACATTCAATTTAACCCTGTAAGCCACAACAATGTCATCTGAAGACACTTTGCCTGACAAACAGCCCGGAAATAATATAATCAAGTCAATCAAGCAAATGATACGGCTGGTGGCATCAACTAACTAACTCTGTGGTTACCTAGCAACAACCTGTTGAGTAACTTACAGCAGTTTCACCACCGTGCCTCATAACTGCTTAACAATAAAAAACAACATGAAGTGGAAACTGTGGATTAAATAGGGAAGGTCTCGTCACTAGTTTGGCAGTATTTAAAACAACAAACAAACCAATAATCGACTAATATGAAACGCTTACGTTCTTCAGTAAGAACGTAAGCCTCAAAATAATTGTTTTAGGTCAATACAGAGCCAACAAGAGACCTTTTCTGCCATCACTATCTACAACAACTCCTTGAAGACTTTGAATTAATGACTTACAACATTACAAGAACATCCTTGTAATCTCCATTTCCAAAACAAACACCAGGGAATATTTATTTAAATGAGTTTGCCAGTAGCTGTGCTCAACATGAGCAGATTGATCAGAAACAAAATCCTGATTTTTACTCTAGAATAGTGTGGATTATTCAAAGTGAGTGTTAGCTTGGAGAAATTAGACGTACTGTTTATGAATATGATTAAGATAACAATGCTAAATGTGATAGAACTGATATGCCTTGCGCTTTTTGTTTGTCTTTTCGTTTAGAAGTGAAGATGAAGAGGATGGAGACTCTTTGGCAGGAACCAAGGTCAGGGTGAAGTATGGCAGAGGAAAAACCCAGAAGATCTATGAGGCCCACATCAAGAAGACAGACATAGACAACGGAGAGCAGTTCTACCTGGTTCACTACTACGGCTGGAATGTTAGGTCAGTGTCACTGTTCTATCAGCCTCTGAGTAAAGGTCTAGTTCTGCTTTTAGAAGTGTCTAATATTAGTGGCAGGTGGGCAGTCTGTAGTGATTGGTAGTAGCAGACACAAAACTGATGATTAAAAACACTGAATGTGTGGTGATCCACAGGTATGATGAATGGGTGAAGGCTGACCGCATCATCTGGCCTGCAGAGAAAGGAACCAAGAAGAGACAAAGAAAAAAAGTCAAGGTAGGACTAGAGATGCACCTCTATGCTCGCTGTATGCGTTACTGCCACCTTGTGGTTCATCAGCACATTATTAGTAGGTCACATGCATAACTGCTTAACAATAAAAAAACAATATTAGCTTTGTTTTTAAAGGGGAATTATGTAAAGTCAACTTTTTTGAGTTTGACATCATATCATGTTTTTTTCCCTCATCAAAAACATACCAGGAGTGTCACCTTGATTTTATCATGCATGTTTGAGAAATTCTTTAATCTCCATGGCAACCATTCAGCCGCGCAAACACCTGAGTGGACCACGCTCCACCTTCAAGACACATCTGGACGTCAGAGCAGCAGTTTCCAAGTTTCTGGGCTTCTACATTACAGAGCAGCCCCTCCCCCACTCTGCTCCTTCAGACTAGCGAGCAGCAATTAGCAAACACCTGGTGGAACTGAGCATCTGCTGAGCTCATCATACAAGCTACTTTTCAGTACAATGCTGATAAAAACATTGCACTGAGCAATGTTGTGACGGCTTTATGAAGGTGGAGTACCGGAAAGAGCAGAAGTGTTTAAAGAAAGTGTGTGTGTAGTTGGTGTAGCTTCCCTGATTTTTGCTCTCAGGGTGTAAACTCAGTGCCCGTATGAACGCTCTTCCTCAAATTTTCTTCTAACAGAACAAAGACAAGGAAGACCCAGAGAAGGGAGAAAAGGATGACGAGAAGCCAGTTTCCATAACGCCTCTGAAGCCAACAGGGCTGAAGCGTGGCCGCCCTCAGACCAGGCCCACTCCCAGCGGCCCGGCAGGACGCAGTGTGTCCAAAACCCCCAGCAGCGAGGGCCAGGCCAATGGGAAGAGCTCTCGTCCCGACGCCACGCCCAGCCTGGCCAATGGGAACGGTAGGAGGCCGGGATCATCCTGAACTCTGAAGCTTTGCTAGGTTGTGTGCTGAATGGTGGTGTTGTTTGTGCAGACACGCCTCGCAGGAGAACCAGGAGGACCTCTAGCCTGTACGAGTCCGACCCGCCGTCTAATGGTAAGAAGACCGCCGCTCTCCGCTTCCTGCTGCACAGTTGGCCCACCCTGCTAAAGCCACTGCTGTCTGACCCTACAGAGGATTCTGGGAACTCCTCTGATGATAGCGACGCAGACAACACCCTCGAGAAAACTGACAAAGCGTCACCGTGGCGAGGGAGAC
This sequence comes from Poeciliopsis retropinna, assembly GCA_010277075.1. Taxonomy (NCBI): domain Eukaryota; kingdom Metazoa; phylum Chordata; class Actinopteri; order Cyprinodontiformes; family Poeciliidae; genus Poeciliopsis; species Poeciliopsis retropinna. The sequence goes on from VMRM01000028.1 coordinate 7,770,043, forward strand.
CAGAACTTCCAGCCTTTGAGCCAGATGAGGAACCAGCCCTGCCTGAGGAGGAAGAGGAGGAAGAGGAGGAGGCTAGGGAGCAGTCTGTGGCTGAGGCTGCTGCTGCCGACGGCAACATGGCTTCCTCAGGAGCTGGTGCTGTGCTGACGGATGTCCCCAACTCCCCGTCTCCCAGCATGCCTCAGGAGAAAGCAGACAAGCCTCTGAACCAATCAGAGAAGCAGCAGGGGCCGGAGCCTGCAGAGGAGCCCCAGGAGTCAGCGGTTCACCTGGAGAAGGAGATGAAGCTGTGTGCCGGGACCAGAACGTTACCTGGACAGGAAGTGGTTCTGGACACGCCCCTCAGCAGGACGTCACCCCCGCTGCCATCCCCCCCCTCTACAGCAGAGGACGAGAGCCGCGTCACACCCCTGCTGACCCCTAGGGGCAAAGGTCGCAGGGTTAACCTCAAGGACTCTGAGACTCCTCCCACGATCCCTCACTGCAATGCTGGCCCCGCACCGACCCCCTCACCACTGCAGGCCACGCTGCTGTCCACTCTGAAGAGACAGGAGGAGCCCATGGTGGTCCTGCACTGCCTGCCCTCCCAGCACCTCCCACCCAAACCCCCCTCTTTCAACTCCGACACAGACTCTGCCACCGAGGAGGAGGAGGAGACGGAGCCTAAAGAGAGGGGCAGCACGCAGCTGAAGCGCAAGGCAGCCGACCAGAGAACAGCAGAGAAGAAGCTCTGCACCGGCGGCAGGCAGGACCACCCGTCCCCCCCTCCTGCTGCCCAACAGTCAGAGCGGGTACCAGAGAATGCCCCCCGTCCCCCTGCAGAGGACAAACTGAGCTCTGTGGCCGAGGAGAAGCTGACGCCTCATCAGGACACAGAGGTGCATGCTGGGACAGCTGTCCCTGCCGCAGAGCCCCCAGGCCCCCCCACAGGGCCCTCCCCAGTCGAAGAGCCAGAGCCTCAGATGGGCCCTGAAGCTCTAGTGTGCCATGAGGTCGACCTGGACGACCCAGACGAGAAGGACAAGCCCCCCCTCTCTTCAGAGCCCCTCCTCATGATGCGGGAGCATAAACAGGCTCCTCCCACTCTGCCCCTCGCCATCCACCCCCCCCACCCTGCCCAGTCTCAGGTCAGACCCTTCTTGATGACTGCCACTCCCGCCAGCTGTCCAGAGGAGCTCCACCCTGCGAAGGACCAGACTGAGACTGAGACTGAGGAGGAGCGGGGGCCCGTCCAGGGCGAGCAGGGGGGCGACTCCAGCCCCAGCTTCGAGGGCAGCACCTCCTCCTCCTCCTCCCTGCTGTTCATGCAGGAGCCCAAGGACAGAGGTAAGACCGCGACACTGCAGCTCCGCTGAGTCCTCAGTAGAGCCTCTATGTTTCATTTGTGACCCTTGACCCCTCAGGTCAGAAGAGGGTGAATGAAGTAAATTCCAGCCCAACTGCCAAGAAACACAAACGGAACCAGAAACGGACCCTGACCCCAGCCAAGGCCGACAAGGACGGAGCAGGTAGCGTGATGTCATGATCTCACCTTCTGGCTCCTTCTCCATTCATTTCCTATGGAACTTGTGTGATGAAGTGACTGTCGTTTGTCCTCATCCAGCCAAACAACCAGCAAAATATGTGCATATGAAATTTGAGCTCATAAACATAGACATGGATATGCTGCCTAGCAACACAACAGACGGTTGAAAAATGTTCAACTTTAATTGCTCTTGCTGCTTTCATCAACTGTGTTAGTTCACCAAGAACAGAGGAAAACTGTTGCTCATCACTCTGTGTGTTGAGACCAATGTTTCAGAAGCAGAGTCCCTGTCAGTGTGTGTGTGTATGTGTGTGTGTGCGTACACAGTTGTATAATGCATGTAGAGGATCACTTTCACTACCATCACCCACGAACAGAGGCCATTGGTGGACATTTTCCCTGAGGTGTGGGTGAATTAAGGTTTGGTTGAGGTTAAACTAGTAATGGTTTGTGAAAATGTCTGTTTAACCATTAATGAAGTTACTAAAATGAGAAGAAATCGATAAAAAGTCCTCAGTTGGATTGACGTACAAGGATGTGTGTGTGTGTGTATAACAGCAGTTGCCAGAATCTGTTCAGATTGAACTAAAAATCAACCAGTTCAGTTCTTGTGACTCTTGGTGTGTCTTTGCTTCTCTCCGTCTCTCATGTTGGGAGCTAATGTCTCCTCCTCCCTCCTGTCCCCAGGACACAGCAGTGACAGTGAGGACCAGTCTCGTCTCTCATCCTTGTCCAAATCCCAGAAATCTCGTTGTCCTGGTCTGTCGTCTCCATCTGCTCACAGTAAAGACAAACACAGCTCCCCCTCCCCCCAGCGCTCCTACAAGTGGACCCTGCAACTTGGTAAATACACACACACACACACACACACACACACACACTTTCATTAAAGTTAGCTGTGGTTGGACACATCAGCTGCTTTCACACTGCAGTCAGGTTTCGTTGATAGCCTCAGCCTGAGCTCCATGAACCGTTTCTGTATCAAGTTGCTGATTTTTGCCTCCTGTTCCTCAGACGAGCTGGACAGCATGTCGAGCACAGAGAGGATCTCCTTCCTGCAGGAGAAGCTGCAGGAGATCAGGAAGTACTACATGAGCCTCAAGTCTGAGGTGGCCTCCATCGACAGACGCAGGAAGAGACTAAAAAAGAAGGAGAGAGAAGGTGGGAGCAGCACAGCAGCATCCTGAAGGAGATGAAACTGCTTCTGTCCTGATCAGGATGTCATTAGTTCACACTGGGGATGCAAACTGTTAATTGTTGACTAATGGTTCATTAGATGAAAATGAATTCCAATTAGATTAAATAATAGATCAACCATAAGCACCTGCTGAGAGGTGCTACAACAGGAAGCTGAACAGGAAACGCATCATGTCTCTTAATGCTATTGCTACACTGAGCTGACCACACAGAGCCGCATCACTTCCTGTCCATTTCTTTGACATAGTGGAATATAGTCTGCACTCCTTTACATTCACAGCACATCTCTGTCCATGGGGAGGTTGAGGTTTTTATATATTTTAATTATTTTGGTCTATTCAGCAATCTTTTAGGTTCCTGTTTTGTTATATTTTATAAATATGTCAGCGTTTAATAATGTGAGAAAACCAGAAATTTCTGTTTGTTCAGTTAGTATTTAATTCAGCTCACAAAATGTTCAAGTTAATGTTTCTTTTAAAACTAAGCATATTATGATAACTGTACCCCTTTGATCTGCTTGAAACAAGAGGAAACTCCAGGTTTTAGGAAAATGGCCGCCTATCAATTAACCGCTAGTGGATCGATAAGATCAATCGACTTTATATGAAATCATTAATCAATAAGTGGTGTTCCTGGTTCAGCAAATGGAGACTGACTGTACTGTCTTTGGTCCTCAGTGTCCCACACGACGGCGTCCACCTCCTCAGGGTCCTCAGACACAGGCATGAGTCCGTCCTCGGCCTCGCCCGCTCAGAACACGGTGGCGGTGGAGTGCAGGTGATGACACGCCCACTCCCTCCCCCTGACCCTTCACCCCACAGACTTTCCCCACTTAAGTCAGCTGTGAGGACACTGCAGAGAGAGGACGGCGTGTCGCTGTGACGTGGGACTCCGCCCTTCTTCCCAGCTGTGGAGGAGAGGCTGCACAAGGAGGCCCCGCCCACTTCACCTGACGGCTGACGTTGTTTGAGGAGCCGGCCTTTTGTTGCACTGGTGCAGAACTCTTCCTGTCTCCCCTCCCCTGCAGGGTGCCAATACTTATCCTGGTTCCAGAACCATCTCTCCTGTCCTCTTTGTTTTCAGGGTCAGCGGTCAGTAAAGAACCGACGGCTGGCCGCCATTTTTAACCTTAACTGAGAAATGTAGATGAGGAAGAAGACGGGCTTCCAGTTTCAGTTTTATCTTCTATCCAATCAAAGTTTTTATTTTAATAAGACGGTGGGAGAAAAAATATTTGAATTTTTAGTTATGTAAATTAAATGTATTATTCTGAAGCTCTTTTTGTATTTATTGGCTTTGTGGACAGAATTTCTTATATTCAGGGTTTTTTTCCCCTCTTTTTATTTAGATAATTTTGGACAAAATTTCTTACCAGGTTATAATTTAAGTTGAAACTCTTATGCATTTCTTTTAAAAAGCCTTTTATGCATTTCTGAGGTACAATTAGATTTCTTGAAATGAAATCTCATAATTGACCCAACATCAGTTCACAAAATTTCAAACGGTGTCAATGAAATGTGACCCTAAGCACCCAGAATGCATAAAATGAGAAGTTAGGAATCTTCCAGATTCTGGACCCCAGCTTGGCACTGACCCGCTCCTCTCCTGTTCGGTTCTGCATCAGGCTCAGACAGACGGCTGCTAGCAGCTCCTCAACAATTGCTTGTTTTGTACATAAAATGTTCAAGAAAACAATAAAACCACACCTGTATTTGAGAACTACATTTTACACACCCCAAAAGAATAATTTCTAATATTTTCTAAGAGACTGTTTGTACTGTAGTTATTGTTTACTCCTTGGTTGTCTTTTTGTTTTTGGTTCTTATGTGTTTTGCTGGCGGAGATTTGAGAGCAAAAATGTAAATACAGAAACGCACACAAGCCATGCTACAAGTGTGTGTGTGTGTGTGTGTGCAACAAGCAGCGCTCTCTGTTTCTAATAAAGTTTTTAACCAGGTCTCTTGTGCTGCTGCATCGTCTCATTTTCCAGATGCTTCATGTGTGATAACGGCATCATGGAGGCCATGTTTCCGGCCAGCCCTGCCGGAGAGATCATTCAGATCTCTCCTCTTAACTTTGATTCCCTCACAAACTGGTCTATGTGAGGTAGTCATAGATCCAGGTGATTGTTGAGGCCTCCACCTGTCTGACAAAGCAGATCAGACTGAATGGTGTTAAATGAACATCATCCTCACAGATGGCAGTGGGTTTGTTCAAGGTGTGTCATGGCATCTTCAACTCCATCTCCACGGCGATAAGCAAACTGCAGGGGAGCTTGATATGAGTTTGTCTACTTGTTCAGGTGGCCCACTCCAGGACCTTCAGGGCAACATGAAGGTTCTGGAGTCAGTAATAACTGATGGCTGAGTTTTATTTGGTACTGGAACCAGCTAAGATGTCTGCTTGTAGTACCTCAGGTACCTGGAACCTACTCTTGGCTCAGACTAAGGTTGAAGAATCCCACAGACCCTTTCAGGACTCTGAGCCTGACACCATCTGGACCTGCTGCCTTGTTCTGGTTCAGTCTCTCCAGCTGCCTCTTCACTTCTAGATCCAGAAATGTGGGAGCAGCAGCAGCAGCTCCTAATTCGGTTGAAGACAAACTTTTAGAAGCAGAAGAAACCATGGAAACTAGAACATCTGAGGTTTGGCAGGAAAGCTGTTGGTCAGAGGAAGATGGGATGTGTGTTTGGCTGTGGCTGATGATGATGATCTTGTTCCTGATCTGAACCTGATGTGTTCAGCTCAGGCTTCCATCTGATCTTCTCTGTGAAACCTGGACAGTCGCTTGGAAGTTGCTTCAAATTTCACCAGCTGCTTCATGTCAAACTGAACATATTTTAAAAGTTTACATGATGATTTACCTTCTGTTTACAACTAAATGAAAGCCATGCAGTTCCTCTGCTGAGGTGTGTGATGTTCCTGTTCTTATTGCTGATTTCACTTTCTACAACCTCATCAGAAACAAGTTTAGGTTTATTTATTTAAGCTCAAAATCAAGAATGCAAAAAAACCAGACATGAAAAGTCAAACAATATAAAAATAGCTCAGATGAGTCAGAGTAGCAGGATGTGATGAAGAGGAAGAGCACCGGTGCTGATTTACATGTTGTCTTCATCAGAGTCATCCTCCTCCTCTAGAGAATCCTGAAAAAGAAAACATGTCCATGTTGAGTTTCTGCAGCAACGTTTCCCACAAACCACCTGGATTCAGACCGGACCCTCAACATGGATTCAGACGGGACCCCCAACATGGAGGCAGACCGGACCCCCAACATGGAGGCAGAGGGTCCCGTCGTTTCACATGAATTATAGAATTCAGAACATTCCGTCTCACCTTTGCATATTTCTCTGCTTCCTCTTTGATGTCTTTGGGAACCAACTCATGTCGTCCATTCGTCACTGAAGGAAAAAGAAGAATCGGCTGTGGTTACTATGGTAACCATGTATAATAAACGTGATGTGCACATTAATTCAGGCTCTTGTTGAAGGAGTTTAATGGAACAAGCATTTTTCTCCCCCGGACGCACCAATCAGGTTTTTACTGGTCAATTCTCAGGATCCCAGTCTGACCTGAACACTTGGATTTTTTTTCCCCCGTCTGTCTCACACACAGCTTCACACACTCATCAAAATGTAGTAAATAATACTACAATAAACTGACTGTACAGACAGACGGATGTTGATGCTCAAAGGTTTTGTAAAATAAAAATATTTGTTGCATTGTAAACATTTTTCTCACAGATTGATAGATATGTAGTTTAAAAAAATGTTTTTCTATCAATAAAATAAAATAAAAGTGCTTAAATAAAAAATGGTAGGACCATCATCAACACCAACGATGCGCCCTGAACTTCTGACTGTCCTTCAACTCCAAACAGTTTTTCTGAAGCGTTCACTGAACCCACAGCAGGTTGGATGTGATTGGCTCTTACCTTCTCCCACCCAGCTGAGCTCCAGCTCAAACGCTTTATCCTTCACCTCGTCATGTACGATGTAGATTCTGGTGAATGAAAAAAAACAAAAAAAACAAACAGTTGAAACTGGGAACTATTTGTCTGGACGTGGAAAATCCATTTCCAGCTAAAAATCCTGACCAGGATGATTCCTGACAACCTCGTCTGGCTTTTACTCACATTTTGGCGACTTCTTTAACCAGCTCTCTGCACGTCATTTCTTTCATCTGATGGGTGATAAAAACAAAACGCTGTGAACATGAAGCTCTTCTTTCTGTGTGATGTGACACAGCACTGATGTTGGGTCAGAAGACGGTTCTGGACTGTCCTACAAACTGACCAGCAGCTCATCCTCCGGGTTCACTTCTAGACATGCAGTAGGAACCAGAGCTGGATCACATGCAGCCCACAATTATTCTACCCATTCATTTGGCACATTCTGCCAAACACTCAGGCTTATTTCACAAAGTATTGGAAATACATAAAAACATACAAAACAAATAATTCAACTCCTTTTTTAAATAGCAAGAAATTTCCTAATTATGTTCCAACAGTTTCAGTTTCTGTCTGCTGTAGAGGCGTCTCACCTGCAGCTTTTCAATCTCTGTCTTGGCAGCTTGTTTTGCTTTTCCAATGGCACATCCCCAGTAACCCTAAACACACACACACACACACACACACACTGCATGGTTAGTCGTGCTATCAGCAGCGCTCCCTCCCTGCTGTAGCTCTGACAGACTCACGTATGAGATGCCTGACGGGTCGACCATGTAGAGCTGTGCCCCGTCGTCTTTGTCGTACGAACCCAGGATGAAACTGAAACCACACAGAGCTGTTAGAGCCGCTGACCGCAGCAAACAATCACCTTCCTGCTCCAAACACACAATGACCAGAAGCTGGGCCGTATCCAAGGAGCTCACCGTTTCCTCTCATCATCACAGCCCAGCGTTACAAACATGACTGAAAGTTGTGCATCTTAACGCTGCACATTTGTTCAGACTGTCACCATGTTGTGTCAGAATAATATAAGAGAGTCTGAAGGAGACAAAAAAGAAAGAAAAAGAACCCAGCTTCTCTGCCTTCTCTCAGTGCCAATCAATCAATCAATCAATCAATCAGTGGGGATTGTCAATCATCCTCTCTGTCCTCCTCTTGCTCTCTTCTTCACTGCAACTAGCACAGCATGAATGCTAATCCAGTTAGCATGGCCACAGCAGATAGATGGCGTTCCTGTCACAGTAAATTGTTTCTCCACCATTTGCACGTTCACCAGCAAATACATGAGGATGATTGGCCGCGCTAAGCCCCTCCCCTGGCTCTGATTGGTTGTTTCTGATCAGGAGTGGAGAATTTCTTCAGACTGCAACAGCAGCTCAGAGAGAAGGTGGAGGAAACGATCTATTCACAGATCAACTGTCAGGTCAGCCATTGTTTTAACAAACATGTGAAACTCAGGCTTGTTGCTGCAGCAGAATCCCCTCAGTGGAGAGCAGGCTGAGGGGTAAATCTGCTTATTGTTGGTAGGTCCAATTTAAACAATAAATCAATTAATCACATGATGAATGAAAATGATCACCCTCATTTTAATTTGCCAGCTTTATTGTTTCTTCCTGCCTTTTTCTCTGTCTATTGATGACACTGGATGAAAAAAGGCTCAACTCTGGTGCTCTGACCTCAAGTCCTGACCATAAGGATCTGGACTTATGGTTAGGGTCAGGACTTGACCATAACTGATGAATTAGGTATTTGGATGTGCCCATCTTGTCTTATCTAAATCTAATGGTTATTAAAGGGCAGTATACTGATTACATAATCTGTACTCTTCTGGTTGAATGCAGTTTTTATTTCCACTTTGGTTTCATGTTTAGTTTTAATTCATTCTATTTATTCTTTTGGTTATTTTGTTTATTTGTTTAGCAGTTCCAGTGTTAAGTATTCTTTTGAAAATAAAGACCAATAAATCCAGGATGTGCTTGCATTATTACATCAGTTTAAAATGGTCTTCAAACAATATTATTTATCACAATCATTTTTGAGACAATCCCTCAGCACAACCTGTCATTGTGACAGGCCTAATCGTTTGGCTCAGATGTAGAAGTGAAGCAGACGTGCATGAAAGCAGGAGTCGGCTGTCAGAGCAGCAGTCAGTATTTTCACAGTGTGGATAGAAACAGCATCGGCTGCCTTAGCTGACTCACCTGCAGCCGAACGGCCTCACGGCGCTGTACAGCGTGTAAGCGTGGACGTACATGGCCACTCTGTCCGACAGGTGCTGCAACGACACGGCACGCTCTTAAACTGAGCCTGAGACATGGAGACATGATGCTTCGCTCCGCAGAGAGGCTACCTTCAGAGGAATGTCGTGTCCGTAGTTGGATCTAAAGTTGGAAGCTTCTTCTCTGGCTACCTCAGCCAGGGAGCGAGCGTCAGCCAACAGGCCGGCCACCGCCTGGAGGAGCAAGGCAGAACAACACCTCTACCTTATGGAGCCAGGCTGGAACGTTACACAACCGGCTCCAGCCTGATCCAGTCCCAAACTAAAGACATATCCACCACATTGCTTAAAAACATCTATCAAACACACCGGATCCGTTTCAGAAACAAATCCGCCCCACTGTTGTTTTAAACATGCTAAACCCACAGGGGGCAGTGTAGAGCAAACCTATTACAGCCAATCAGATTGCTTCAAACCAACCATGACTTAAACATGGCAGCAGGAGATTCATTTGTGTGGAACAGATATGAAGGTTCAACTGTTTTTAAATAGATATAAAGATAAAGAAAAACAATGTTGACTGGGAATCATGTCAAAGCAAATATTATCAGTCACAGACTGTAATGAGCAGGACCATAATCTCTGTTTTCTGATACACACAAACATAAATATTAACAATTTTTAGTGATATTAAAACAGAGTTTTTGTGTGGCTAAAAGGCCAAAAACACATAAAAATATATTTGTTATCCCAGATATCCAGCTATGTGTGGACGAGGACTATGTTTTAATGTTTTCCTACAACCTTCTCTGAACAGCTAAACACTAATGTGTGTCACGTGGTTCTTTCTCTGATTTATCATAAAATATAAAGAGCATGTGACCATCAGGTCAGTGATGACAGAGTTAAGTTTTGTTGAAGGATTTATGGACTTATTGAGGCACAAATAACACAAATTATTTCTCTCCTATTGGCCAGCAGACTCATCTGTTCATCTGTATTTATGTTCTCTATAATTGTAATTATGGGACAAAACAATTAGCTGCTGCTTTACAATGACAAGATCTCTTAAGGCAGATGGTTGTTGATTTATTTGTCATAAAGTCAACAAATTATCAGAAGTTTTTTTATTGATCCAGACTGGATCCTCTGATTTCGCCTCCATCAGTCATAGAAGCAACACTTGATCCCATCACAGTCAGAAGAATCCCACTAACTTGTATTTATCCTCTCCAGTGCATCATTTGATCTGAAGGTTAGGGCTCTGTCTACGTTACCATGCCGACGTGTCTGTCAATGTTGAAGATGCGCTTATTGGAGCCCTCCTCATACAGTTTGGACAGAACCAACTTCTCCACCCCAAACACAATCCCGTCTTTACAGCGGATCCCGATGGCCGTGCTGCAGACGACACACACGTTCACAGTTCACCAACAGAAACCAGCAGCTCATCACCAAAACTCGAACCAGAACCAGAATCCACAACCTTTCATTAGAACAGAGGAGTAAACTGACCTGCTGTTCTCTACAGCCTTCATGGCGTACTCCACCTGAAACACTCGGCCATCTGGAGAGAAGGTGGAGGCCGAAAGGTCGTACTGCAGCCCACACACACACAAAGAGTTAACATTAGTGTCTATTAAAGGGCAACAATAAAACATAAACTTCTGTGTAATTATTTTTGACATGGACAAAATTAGAGAAAGAAAAAAAGCCAAAATGACAATTAGACAAACTGAAGATCCTTGAAGGTCAGTTTTGATATTTCAACATATAGGTTTTCATTTTTTATTTGAATGAAAGCAAACTGTAATTTCAATGGTATTTTGAGGTGCATCTCAATCTTTCATTATGCCAGTGTGTGTGTGTGTTCAAACTTTCAAATTATGTTCATATGTTAGCGATGTGAACTAAAGCTTTAGGTAACCTTTAAATAACATTACTGATTCAGTTGTATTTGCTGATAATTTTTCTAAAATCAAACACAAATGAGTGAATAAAAATCCATTAACGACAGACAGCTTATACTGGATTTCACCCCAGTGAGGTGTTGGGGTAATAATTGAGACCCCGAATGAAGCAAAAATGTTTGAACAGTGAGTTAACATGTTAGTGTGCTCTTTACTGATTGGTATTTAACTGACAACCGTCAATTTAAAGGTAGATTTCTGAACCAGTCTTGATGACAGCGCAGCTAGCTGTTAGCATTAGTAAAGTTACATCTCAATATGAGAAGGTTTAAAGTAAACTCATTTAATGAGATGCATAATTACGCTCAGTATTTGCCCTTCCACAAGCAGTAAAAAAAAAAAAAACATATATAATGAAACAAAGAGGGATTTTACTTTCACTTCAATGTGCTAACAGGCCTGCCTGTGACTCAGCAGGCTAACACGGCAGACGACAAGCTACATGTTGCTATCGGACAAATGCGTTTTAAGAGTCAAATATGAAAATAGTCAGAAACCTGCCAACAAAGAGAATGTCACATTTATGGAACAACAAAACCACAAAGTAACACAGACTGTAGACACTCACCCCGGTTCCAATGGAGCTCATTTTTGACAAGAACTATGACTTCAGCACACCTCTCCACCACTCAGCCCGCTTTTCCGGAGAAAAGCTTAGCTTTTCCGGTGTTGACCCTTCACAATAAAAGCGTCCGATAAAAAAAAAAAAAGCGCCCTATGTCGGCTTATTATATATATATATAATAATGAGTCATTGTTTTCGTCAAAAATTTCAACCTATATGTTGAAATACCAAAACTACAAAGTTTTGGTATTTCAACATATAGGTTGAAATTTCTGATTTGAATGAAAATTCAAATAATTATGAGATTTTATCTCAAAACAAATTTCCTTTTGATAGAATAGTATCTCATTATAATAACATATTTTTATAATGAGATACCTCAAAATAATGAGATAGTAACTCAAAATAATGACATAGTATCATTATATTTGAGATACTATCTCATTATTTTGAGATTTAAAAAATAATAATAAATTTAACAGAGTGGCAGAAATGGGCTTCCATACATCACAAACTAGACTTGAAGATTTCACTACCAAACAGTCAGGTATTATGCGTCTTTAGAAAATCATGTAAACCCAGCACTTGTAAGAAAAGTGTCCATAAAGTTTTATTGAATCTCAGGATGACCAGGGTGGATTACAGACCTGCTGAAGATGAAACAATTTAAAATAATGTGAATTTCAATATCATTCATTGAACTCTTTTCTATTTCATCACACCTCCATTTTTAATTGTTCATTTTTAATCGGTAATGGAAGCTTTGGTCACATAAGAGTGAAAAAACATTCATATACAGTAATGCTGAAAAAAAAAACCCGAAAACATTTCTTGTGTAGTTTTCGCTCTTTTTTTGAAAAATAAAGTTAAACTGAACGACTGACATTAAGGCAAAAAGACTGAAGCTCCACCATCGACTGGAATGGAAAACAAACCGAAGCAACAGACGATTAGCATTCATTGGTTAATACAAACAAGTACAAGTAAATTTTTGTAGATTTTTTTTTTCTTTTTAAATGACACTTAAAACTAGAACAGGAACCAAGAGCTGACTTCCGCCTGCACACACCAGCAGTCACACACGTTAAAACAGATCCAGACATACGACCGTCACCAAAACAACAGAGGAGGAAGATATGAATGGCAACATGATGGGTAACAAGCAAACTTCTTGTCTCTGAAACAATGCAAAACATAAACGTTTCAGGATTGAATTAGTTTTGTCTTTTTGCTGATTTGCTTCCCAATAATTTAGTAAATGGACAAAACATCCTGGCGTGACACACACATTTTATCAACTAAGATATGTGTCAGTAAGGAGAAAAATCTCGGCAAAGTGGAAGGAGAGTGAGAAGCTAAAAATAGTTCAGATTTGTGTTCCAATGATGATGTTTGCTGTATTAGTTGATGTGTTTTCTTATCAATTGTTGTTTTGAGTCACTTAAGAACAAAATACTTCCATGTGCCATTTTACACACTGTTGGGTTAATAAGTTGATGGTTATTTGACAAACTGGAGGCATTTAGTACAGACCAACATGCTGCTTTCACTATCAACCTTCCATTGGTGGCGTTCATGTAACTTTATATACTGCATCAGGTTACTTTATAGTGTGGATAATTATGGAACACATCAACAAATCATATTTGTCATCTCATTGCATTTATCTGTAGATTATATGGTGAATTTATTTCATGTAGAGTATTTAAAAGAGTTCTTAGTGCGGTGCTTAAACTCAGCACAACTACTGATAAATGTCCAACTAGAGCTGAGAGAGCTGAACTACATCCAGACTGCAGAGCCCATATGGCCCACAGGATTGTTTTCTCTGGGTGATAATAAAGACTTTCAAATGATGGATGTTCAGGAGAAATCAAGTAAATATCTAAACTGACAGACTAGAATGAAAGCACGCTAAACGTGTTGCAGGGCTTGCATTCGGCCAAGAGGACCAGTGCCGGTGCTGAGGTTCTGATGATGAACCAGAAGGACAAGCATGGGTGGCTTTAGGGATTGTGAGTAGAGTGGTGAAGACTGTGTTTGGTTACTGATGAAGAAAACAGACTTCGTGTCATTTTTGACCCCCAGCTGTCTGTCTGGTCCACATGTCAAGTGTTTTGTCCATTCTTACAGGCTCCGTCCTAACAGTGGGCGTGTCCAGCTGGCTGCAGGCAGGATGAGACGGTTAAGTGTTACCTTTCAGGACGCCCACACAGCTCTGCAGTAGCTGCAGGTTACCCTAGAGAAACAAGGAGACAAGAAGTCCATGAAAAACACAATTCACTCTGTTGTGGCAGTGACAAAGGAAGGAAATAGAAATATCTGTCATTTAACCATAAAACATCAGGGTTTTTTCCTTAGGGAACCCAATACCAGACCAATAATAATAGCTCTAACAACCCATGGGCTCTCCTCCCCACTCTCTGCAGGAAGTGGACCCCAGAGTGACATCGGTACCTTGGCATGTTTGAGCTCTAGTTCTGCCAGCTCCACCAGGTTCTTCCTGAACGCTGCCACTCTTCTCGTCTTGAAATCTATCAGCTCTACGTTCAGAAGGAGATGCACCGTTAGACTTTCCAACAAAAGGACCAGTTCAAAATGTTCAGGTCTGTTTTAATCAGTTTCATCAAACTTTACAACTGACATCATAATGTTGCTTCTAAACTCAGTACATTTCTGATGTAATGTGTGCTCACAGTCTTTTGTTTTTAATTTAAAAAAGCAAAACTTTGTTGAACCCAAAAAGGATCATCCATACTTCCATCATATATGTCTATATGATGGAAGGAAATTGACAATTTTACAACATGAGCATGTTGTTCAGAGGTCATGAAAAGGCTGCATTAAGGTAAAAAAAAAACAATGGGTCACTTCAGGCTGTAGTAAAAGTAGTATAAATAGTTCTCCTACTGCAGATGTGTTGCCATGTTCTATCATAATGTTTTATAACAACTGTATAGCTGTCATACCATCAGCATACCAACAACAGGGTTTTGGGGGAGCAGTTTAGTTGGAGGCTTCAACATCTCACACTACAGCAGTGACTGACCTTGCTTGGCAGATTCAGAGATCTTCTCAAACTTGTGGCAGCAAAGCTGCTGGTTTGTCTCTGCCTGTAAAACATCTCTGTTTTTAGCTCGTGCTTTATCCAGAGCTTTATTAGCGTTCTCATAGTCCACCAGACCCCGGCTCCTCCGGTAGAGCAGGTCCTGTCAAGGGTGGCACATGGAAAATCAATATTTCCACTCAGCCAGCTCATTATTGGTGACTCGTCTGTCAGCATGTGTTCAGACCTTAGCAGCCTGTGACTCCCTCAGGTAATATTTGAGCAGGTCAGCCAGCTTCAGGTCCTCATCTGCTGCAACTCGAGCCTCAATTTTCTTTAAGACAAAAACCAAAATAGAAATGATCAGTTTCAGGAAAAAGACTTTCAGGTAAAGGTCCAGTTCACAGCAGCACTTATCTTGGAGTTCTAAGTGGCATTGGAAACTTCATTCCCAGTAATGTTTCAGTAACTTTACTATTTACTATTATTCTACTCCTGAGTTATAAAAGTAATTTGTTTTTTGTTACTTGCTTGTCGCCTTTAAAACACACACATACATGAAGCGAGTGTTGTGTAATGATCTTGGATAAGTAGGGCTTAAATGGATTCAAATGTGTCACAGGAGTAAAGCTACAAACAAATCATTTGCTACACAGGCCTGTCACAATAACGATAAATTGTCCCAGAGTTTGTTTACGATAAACAATAATATTGTTGTTTTCAACTAATTCAACTTTCAACTAATACGATAGTAACAATGGAAGAATAATGCAGGTCTCAAAAATCAGTAAACTTTCAATTTTGATGAACATTTAAACATTGGAACTGGAAGACATTTTAAATATCCAAAATAAATAAAATAATGCAAGAACACAGTCTCAACAAATAAAATGAATTCTCTGTAGACAAAATTGTCTTTCAAAAAAGGGATAATTGAAACCAAAGCACCAGACTGAAGGCCAGTTTTGGTGAAAACAGAGAAAAGAGAAAAATGATGAATCAAACAAATGAAAATGACTGAGTTTGCTTTAGTTTAGCATGCGATTCATTGATTTATTTATTGTGACAGACCTATTGCTACATACCCCTGCCATGCTGATGACACCCAGCCTGTATCTGCCATTCCCACCCAACAACCACAAGGCCTCAGCACCGAATCACCTCCAACTAAATCTTTAGCAAACTGAACTTCTTGTCAACTGTAATCAGGCCTACGAGTAGCCTCATCTAATCAGGATCACAAATCAGAGGACATGAAGATACACTTACTCTAGTTTTCTCAAATAGCTCCGATACCTTCAGGAAAAACCTTAAGGAAAGAAAAACAGAGAGACATTATGCTGGTTACATTCTGACGCCCTCAGACTGTAAAAGTGAAGGTACGTCAGGATATGATTTTATTGTGGAATTACAAAATTCATCTTCCATTTTCATCCAAATGCACACATTTTTCTCTAGCAACAGAAAATGTTGAAAAATCAACTGGGTGTGGATGTTTGTGCCTGTGATTTCATTAAAGCAGCTCAAGTTAAAGGAATAATACATAACTGAACAAACGCCTGTGCAGTAGGCGTCATGTTTAACTGCAAGAAGGCGTGTCATCAAAAACATTTAAAAACATCTTCAAAGCGTTATATTTCTTATGAATAACGTAAACTGAATACAAAGCTTGAAAACATAATTAAACTGGGTTTTTGGATCCTTTTTTCCATTTGTAGTTTAGGGCTGCAACTAAACTATTTTAGCAATCAATCTATGGATTATTCTGACAATTAATCAGATAAAACCTTTGGCACAGTCTACACATTTATCCACATAAGTCTTTTCATACAATATTAGAAATACATTAAAAGATGCAAAATTCCCTTTTTAGATAAGAAAAACATTTAATTGCATGAAATGCACTAACACAGCATTCCTGTAGTGAATCTGAAGCAGGTGGAGTCAAAACCACGCCACCTCAGGAGTTCTGGCTAAAACACATCGACAGACAGATGTGTTTTATCTTCAATGCAAAATGTACAAATGTTTTGTCAAATTTTGACTTAATTACTGCTCTAAATATGTTGTGGTGTTTTTTCACCAAATTGCCTTTTTTAATTAATCAATTAGTAAATCTGTTGACGATTATTTCAACAACTGATTAATCAGGATTAATTGTTTGAGCCCTGAAATAGCTTTGTCCATACTTGCAGAGATCTGTGGAGTCCTGTGTTCCTAATGTGTACAGAGAGGAGGCGATTCTGTTCATGTCATCAGCAGCATCTAAACAGGCAGAGATACTCATCAGACAGCGATCACAGCACAAACCCACCGAAAGGAAAACAATGACAGCATTTCAACCTGCTCTCTCTGCCAGAAAAACATCAATAAAACACAAATAGGTGTTTTTGTAGGTGGGTGTTTCCACCATGGAGCTTACAGTTTCTTAATTGTAGCCGGTACTAGCGCCTAGTCGTTATAAAGGTCACATTCATTTACCGTTTGATCCTCCTCCTGTTTTATTCTGCGCTTTTCTAAAGGTTGTTGATGCCTGGACAATTTAACTACACATATAATATTTATGTCAATATTCCTTTTTAATAGATGCCTTTAGATAACCACCTCAGTTTTAGTTTAGCTCAATGTTTTCAAGGCTAGGGACAAACAAGAGCTGGTGCTGTGAAGAACTGGTGGAAAAAACACTAACACACTTCAAGGAGTCAGCAGTACCAAGTCAAAAGAGTAATATGGAAACATGAAGCATTCATCTAGAATACTTCTAAATGACTACATGGTTTTGCATGGCTGGAGCTTACTTTTATGTGAGCGGATCATTCTGTCACATTTGGCCGAAGCGTCTTTGACTCTGTTGTGATATTCTAGTAGAAACGTCTTTTCGTGCTCAAAGAAATCATCCACGTCCTGAAAGACAAGCAGGAGACGACAAGCTTCGATAAAAAGCCAAACATGAGAGCATGAAAGGCTCTCAAACATGAGTAGCGAGCTCTACTTCTGGTTTTACCTTGACTCCAGCCACGAGAACACCATCAGCCGACTTCACAACGTTCTTAAAGAAATCCTCCAGTTTCTCCTTCTTGTTCTTTCCTCGTACACTCAGCTGTCAGGGACAACATGGTGGTGATCACACACACTACTTAGGCATGAATATCCTCAGCTATTCCTGACTTGTCCCATTACTGCTTATGAATCAACTCTGAAATATTAGTATCTATTAAGACTCAGAGACTCAAGCTGTGCCTGACACTCACATCCTGATTGTACTCCAAGAAGACGTGGAAATTGAGATCCTTCCTGAGGATGGGATGAGCAGCCACACGACAGAGGAAGACCTCATGCATGGCAACGGTCTTCTTAAAGATAGCCAGGTACTCTCTGGATGAAAACACACCAATCAAGTTCATTCTTTAAAGGGCAGTGTTATGTATTTTCCAGGCACATTGTGCCATTTCATAATCACAATCAAGTCAATATGTTATATTCCATTGTTATAAAAATGCTGTATATATCAAATACAACTTAAAAGACATTTGATTTTTATGTTTAACACCTTGAAATCGGGTCTCTGTCTCTTTAAGAAGCTCCTACTCTTTCTGAAACTCTGCCTTCAGGAAGTCATCACCCATGGCTGCTTTATTAACCCTTTAACAATGTTTATACCAGCGTTGTCCTGAGAAGTACCTCATATAATCACCTTAGCAGATACACAGTTCCACCAGGTGTTTGCCCATTGCTGCTGGCTAGTCTGAAGGAGCTGAGTGAGGGATTCAAGGGGGAAGGCTGCTCTGTGGGGCGGAAGCTCAGAAGCTTGGAAACTGCAGGTTTGAGGCGTTTTAGCTGAATGGAATCATGCATGAGAAAACATGCAAGATTTCTCAAACAGGCATGTAAGAATAAAGGCGACACTCCAGATATGTTTTTATGGGGGAATAAGATTACATCATTATGTCAAGTTCAGAAAAGTTGGTTTTACACAGCACTACCCCATAATACGTACGACTATGCAGAGAAGCTGTGTGACTTACGCCTCCAGCTCTTGCTTCATCTTGGTGAATTCCTCCTTGGTCATGGATCCTTCTCCTTCCCCCAGTTTCTGCAGCTTCTCTCTGGATGCATCAAAGTCAGGTCTGGGAGGGGCTGGAGGGATCTGCCAAACACAAGACACTGACACTGATAAATAACTCTAGTTGCTACAATCAGTTAAACTGGATTGAACAAAGTCAGCGCCTCCGTTTGAATGCGTGTGCTTCTTACGATGTATCCTGCATAGTCTTCATTTTCAACGAATGAGTCGTGTAGCCAGATGAACTCTTCATGTTGTCGGACCACAGAGAACTCGTTCTGTTTGAAATTGGGGAGCGTACTCTGTGGAAACATGGAGCGCATGACTTAACATCCTGATACAACCAAGCAGCCACTGCAGGGGAGTGAGGGTGAGAGAATAAACTGATGTGTGTCTCACCTTGGTGTGGACGGTAAACTTCACCTTGTCCCTCTCACTGAGCGCGTCAGAAATGTCCACCTGTAGCGTGGCGTCCATCTCCAGATCCACGTTTACCGCTCGCGGCTGCAGGACGACACAAAGCGCACATCCCATAAGCCACCACTGTCAGAGATCAACCTGAAGGCTGAGAGTCATGGAGCCCTGCCATCCACCTGCATCAAACTGGGAGTTTGTGGCTACAATCCACATGCCATCTTTTACTGCTGATATTTTTTGATTAAAATATGAAAAAACAAATTACAAATACTTTTTGGTGAAAATAAACAAAAAAAAAAAAAAAAAAAACAGCATTAGATATTTCATCAAGGCCTGTCAATACCAAATTTTGCTGGACGATAAATTGTCCCAGAAGTTATTACGATAAATATAATATTGTTATTTTGAGACCATTCTGAAGTAATGTGCTGACAAGGGCACAACAATGCAAGACCCCCAGACCCCCGTCAAAGACCAATACACTCATATTGTAAAGAAAACTTCACACGGAACCTGGAAGACACCTTAAATATCCAAAGTAGAACATGACACCAAAACACAAACTAGTCTCTAAAGTCTCTAAATAAAATTTTCCCTCAAAAAAATGGGCTAGGGTTAGATGATGTTCAATGTGACATTGAACATTTTTTCATTGGCACTGAAAAAGTGTTCAGTGACCATTTATTTTTCTTGTTGGATCTCATAGCAAGTCCATCTGACTCCATCTATTCTAAACTGCTCAAAACGCTGAGAGACAAAATTAAAGATATCCAGTAACATGTCAGTAAAAGTCTGTTTTAAAGATGGAATATAGAAAAAAAATAAACAGTCACAATCTTCACACTAAGAGATTACATCTTCTAGCAAATTTAGACTTCAGGTAATCTGTTCAGTTTAACTACATGTGTCTTTTGACTCCATGTAACAGAATTACTGGTAACAGTAGCTGTTAGTCTTCCAATCACTTGGTTGGTGATTACGACTGACTGGGCCAGCCCATCAAAAACAGCTACTTTATCAATTACTGGAGATAACAGTTTTGAGAATTCTTGCAGATAACAAAGTTGATCATACAAAAATATTATGGAGTATTTTTGTTTTATTGCTGTTTGTGATACTGACGGACAGTATTTTGAAAGTTTTGTTTGGATAAAAAGTGTGTTCAATTTGTAGATTCTCCTAAATCAACCAAATAATGTCTTCATTCACATATTAGGGCTGTCAAAATTATATTTATGATGCTACAAAAAAAATAACTATGCAAAAATACTAATTTGTTTCAAAAACTGCCTAGGGCTTTTATCTCAATTTCAGCATTAATGTACATTGCTTAAACAGATAAAAGAGTGTCTGAGCAGACTGTTGGAAATTAAGCATTCTTTTCACATGTTTTAATGTAAATCCTGGAATATTAATTACTCTAGTACAGTTTTTATATGATGCTGCTGCAATCTAAATAGTGAACTGACATATAGAATCAGATCAAGTAAAGGCTCTTTTAATGCTCTTTCAGAGTAAATACTTCTCTACAAAAACTAAACTATACAGCAGTAGTTCTCAAAGCTCTGATCAGGACCCCAAAGATACGGAAGAGCAAGAATATGATGCGTTTTCAAATCTCACTTAAAAAACATTGTTTACAAAAACTGCTCAGATATGTAATCATTGACTGCATGTGCATGCCAGTGATTAAGTCTGTACGTGTGTGTTTGTCCGTTTACTGTGATTAGAAAGCTACTTGTAGTATTATATCTTCTGTTTATTTTATTACTGTACTGTATATCCATTTTGGAACCTTTCAAGAGACTCCAAATGCAAATTAGCTTCAGTGCAGTGAATGGTGACATTCATGTTTGAGCTGTACATATTCCCTTTCTAAATAAAGTTTATTGCCAAAGATAACATATTAAGCAATAAGTTATTTTTATGTATTCAAGTTTCAAGTTTTTTGTTATTTTTGACCTGATTCTGTAATCAATATACCACTTTTTAAATGACTCGAAATGCTTGAAGTCTCAACTAAGAGTCAGGGTCAAGAGCCTCTTACATTTTCATTTTGTGGGTCAGAAGTTGGAACATTTGGAACTTCTTCTTTTGGGAAAGCTAAGATAGCAGCCAAACCCCACATCTGTAGACCTACTTCACTAGAAAATGAATCCGTTCCCACAGTAGCTAATGTGTCTAGTGCACATTTTCCACTGTGTTGGACAATGATGTTTAAAAGTAAACCGGTGATAACACGTTAGGATCTTCTTTTAAGTAAAAAAAAAAAACAATGCAGAAGAAACACAAAGAGGAGAGGTGTGTCAAATCATGTGACAGCCTGATTGCGAACAGGACAGCACAAACCGATAATGTCAATTCAAAATAAAAAAAGAAAAAAAAAAAGAACTAAACACCCCAGCGAACTGTTAGCCATCTCTTTAGCTGTGTTAGCATGTAAAGCTAGAGGCCCATCAGCCACTGTCTTTATTTTTGACTCTCGGCAGTGGTAACCAGTCTGACCACAACTGACAGACGGTAAACCAGTTAGCATTAAGCTAATATTAGCCTGGACGGCTAACAAGGCTAAAATATATTAATTAAAATTCAGCGGTTAAGCTGAGTTGAACAAGAACAATAATTCTATCATAGGTCATACTGGAACATATAGTTGGGCAAGGGGGAACAGATTCACTGGTATACAGACAGACAGGCAGAAGGAGGGCACTCACTCCCCGGTCCTCTTCGGAGAGGAAGTCGGGTCCGTCGTCCAGCCCTTCCTGCTGCAGAGACACAAACACACAGTTATTTTAACCGCAGCTCGAACAGAAAGGGATTACTGCAAGTGTACATCACGGTGCGGGCCACCACCAAGCTGAAAAAACCACACGAAAACAAGAAATAGGGCGAGGAAAAGAAGAAACCCACCATCATGGCTGCGAACGGCTGGTGACAGGAAGTGGACACAGTTGCCAAATCTCGTGAGAATATAAAAAAAAAATCATGGAATCGTTCGGAAACGTAGGAGTCGGTAATTAAAAAAAAAGAGGAACAGTGAACACCTAAACACCATGACACTTAAAAACTTTGTGATTTTTAATTTTATTGTTTTAAGTCTAAAGACACGGACTGTTGAAGAAGTGTGGAGATTGTGACTTCATGAAGGAGCTGCCGTCTGTTTTCTTTAAACTATTTATATAATAACCACCTTTGTTGTGGAACATTCAACACATCTACAGGTTTACGTATTTTTCCTCTTCATCGGGTTCCCAACTTTGGTGGCTCTTATTTCTCAAAAACATAGAAGATGGATAAACCTGCTCTGGGAGAGAGACACATTTATTCCCTCTCATTTTTTCATTCTGCCTAGATAAATCTCACTCTAACCAAGAAAGATATATATAAAAAAGTACCTTGTCCCAAGTTACATAATACTATTTTTCACACTGCTGTTAGGGATTTTGTTAAAATGGTGGTTTTTGAAGCGTTCCCTCATAGGCCTTTAGGGACCATACCTTTGCCATGGATGGATGTCGCCAGGTCTGTCCGGATCAGCCCATGGTTGTTTATTGAGCCACTTGATCAAGCCAGAAGACAAGAGCCATGTTTACAAACCATAACAATGAGGGGCTCAGAAGAAAACATATGCCTCTATGCTGATGACGTACTGGTTAGTCTGAGAGATCCAGAGTCAGGAGCTCCCAGATGAGTAAAACTGTTTCAAACTTACAGTGACTTGTTATAAAATTGTTTATTTATTTTCTTTCTTCTACGACCATATTAACAAAAACACACTGTGTACTATGAATACCAAAAGGACTTTTATTTTCACATTTTATTTTGTTTCTGTGTTTGTTCATTTAATCTTAACACCTATATTTATTTATATCACTAAAAAGGAAATGCATAACCGCATTTAGCAGTTGTTTTTAATGTTCAAAGGTTTTGTTGTTATTTTTGTTTTGTTTTCTTAGCTCCATTTTTTGCTTCTCTTTTTTTATTTTGCAATATAAGAAGTCTTTTAGCAGTAAATCAAAATGAGCTATCATGGTTTATTGTTTATTGGTTTTAAAGGACCCAAATGCAGAGAGACAGAGGCAGCAAGTAGATGAAAGTTTAAGAAAAAATTATGAACAAAAACTTACAAAAATCACAGAAAACTCCGTGAAGTCGGCCCCCAAGCTTTCTTCAGATCAGACAAAATTGGTGTCAAATGTTTGTGCAGCAAAATTTTTTATTTGTGCCGTTATCATTTGGAAGATATTAATAAATGTTTCCAGAGGTAACGAAAGGTCAACCCTCCACCCCCACTTTCTTGAAATTAGACAAAATTGGTGTCAATCGAGTCGACCACATTTGTGCAGCAAAAAAATTTGTTTGTGCTGCTTCAGCTTTGAAGATATTAATGAAAGTTTAAAGGTCATTTTGATTTTGTAAAAGTGAGCGGGGGGCTGGTTGATCTTCAAAGCCAAAGCAGCACAAACAACACATTTTGCTGCACATAGTTCAGTTGATTGACACAAATTTTGCCTGATTTGAAGAAGACAAACAGCCAGACAGGAACAGGGTGATCCAGGGATGTAACGTGACACAAAAGCAGGAATCACCAAGGAATGAGAGCAGGAGATGTGTTTAAATACTGTGAGGGTAAACCTGGAACAATAGACCTGGGCTGGTCAGCTAACTGGTTGCAGGTGTGAGGGCAGAGAGAGCGGTCGTGAGGAGCGAGGGAGAGCAAATGTGTGTGTTATTGTTCTTCTGTATTAGTTTTTCTCTTATTCCCAGGACAGAAGCTGCATACTTTGAAACAGTTTTTTTTTGTTTTAAGAAATAAACTTTTTTTTCTCCCCAAGACATTAAAACAAACAAAATAAAACATCAACAGATTCACATCTTTAGGGCAATAAAGAGTGGCAAATTAACCTGACAGTTGTGCTTTTGAACTGCGGGAGGAAGCCGGAGTATACACAGAAAGAAACCTTACTGCGCCACCATGGAGACCCAATAACATTTATTTATTTATTTATCCTTCTGTGCAGCTTTCGTAAATATAAACCCATTTTGGTAAAGGTCTTCCACACAATCCTCATACAGGATTGTTAGTTGGTTGTCAGCCTTAAACATGAATTGTCCTCAGAGATAAAGACTTTTATCTCCAGAACTATTAATATCCATTATGTTCTCTGTCTTTCTGACATTGCTTTTATCGCCTATAGTGCCTTTAATCCTCCGTTGTACTTCTGTCCTTAGCACTAATGTTATTGGTGCAACAGTACGTCTCATTCAGCACTCCGGGGCTTTTAATATTTGCTGCAGTTTTCATGTTTGTTTCCTCCCCTTCAAAACAGGCACCTAGTTCGTTCTTTGTGACGGTTGCATCAGTTTGAGAGTTGGGATAGGTCAAAGCTTTCAGGTCCTTTCCAAGTTCTGTCATTGTTGGTGTATTTGTTGGTGTGGTCACCTTAAGCCCAACACTAAACTCATCATGCCCTTCAGTGTACTTCTCATAGATGTAGATAAACCCGTTATGGCAAATGTCAGATGCACAGTCTACATCTGAAATTGTTATCTGGTCATCCTCAGCCTTATACACCAGTTCGCCACACATCAGATATGTGTAAAAGTGGTCAAGCAGACAACTCATGGATTGGTGGCAAATGACCGAGGACAGGCGGTACAACAGTGTTCCAGTATTTACAGGAATGTCAATAGTCGAACTAGGAATCACAGGAAGTCTTAGCTCCTCCTGGCTGTCTGGCCGTTTCAGAAACAGGGATATCACATCAGTGTGGTCAAGGAAGTATTTTCTCTTTAAGTCGGAGTAGCAGACGTCACAACATTTTTCATAGGTCTCAGAAGCCCAACGGCTAAGAAGAGAACTGGTACTGTCATATGGTAGAGCAACTGGCAGACAAACAATGGGACCGAGCTCCCAGATGTCCTGATAAGCCTCCTGACATCCTTCACAAGCAGCAGCTGTGTACACCACACAACATGTGTTAATGCCACACGGTTTAAGCCAGTTTAAAACAGTTATCAGAAAGTTTGTAAGGTCGTTGTGTTTTATCAAGTATTCCGAATCTATAATTTCAGTTACTTCCAACAGAACTTGGAGCATTTCTTCTGGGGAAAAATATTTTCCCGGCTGCTGCATGGCTGTACGGAAAAGGCTGGCACACAGTGGAGCTCCTGACAAAGCTCCAAAAATCTCTTCAGGACTCTGAGCCATGAACCTTCTGGTGATACTCAAGTTCAAAATACTCTGCAACGTGGTGTTTATCCAACTGTTATTGAAGTCGTTGGAAAACCTGCAAAAGTACATGGTTGGATCAAGAAGGGAATTTGTTGGATTTCCATTGTCTTCTGCTGTGTAGAAATAATCTGTGTCATCTTGCAATTCATCCACAGAACAGACACTAAGTTCATCCAGTGTGTTCATAAAATCGAGAAGAGAGTCTGAATAGGATTCGTCACCGAGTTCTTCAACCTCGCTCTCAGTTTCGCCATCAGTGAGGTACTGGAGTAAATCGTCTTGAGCTAAATAGTTGGTAAAATCATCAAGAATTTCTTCGAAACCTGTCAACATCGTCTTGAGACCAGGAACACTGAGTTCGTCAAAAATGACCTCGTCATCCTCTGAGTAAGTTTCCATTTCCAGGTTCATTTGGTTTTTGGGACCACTGGCAAGAGCACAGTTATCTGAAGTCTGCATTACCAAACCATTGATAGAGTCAACATTCTTATCCTCACAGCTGGCTGCCAGCAAATCATCCTTTTTGCAGATCCTTTTAGTAAATAGGGCACCAACAACAGATTGAGCAAAAGCCATGCTGACTGGCTCAATTTCAAACATTTGTAAAATCAACTCACTGTATTTCGTCTCACTCCCTGCAAGCAGTCGACTTTCAACAAAGTTGAGAAGCACAGCAAGACAGAATTTCAGTCTCTCAAATACAACCTCTCTGAACCTCTGTGACATCATCAATGAAAACATTTTATGATAATGTCGAGCACGGTATAAAAATGTCAAGCATTTGGAGGCAAGTTCTTCATTTTTTAGTTGCTGTGGAATCTCAAAGAATTGTTTTTAAAGGTTCGGTGGACGCCAGGAAGAATGGATCTTGAGCAGCTATATTCACTGTTTAGAGACCAGGTTATTGTCATCATTAACTCATACATTTTTTTAAAAAGGTTTTATCAGTTCTAGCTGCCTTTATTTGCGAGTGGTCAGACAGGAAAGTGGGTTGAGTCAGAGGGAAGACGTGCAGTAAAGGTCATCGGGTCGGCATTGGAACCTGTGACCACCGCATCGGGTATACGGATCGCGTTCTCCGTATAATAGTCAGTTTGTTGAAGCTGGGAGTAATCGCAAAGATTTAAAGTACAACAAAATATTTTCATAAATTTAATTTGTGATCGGTAGAAAAAAAAAAAAAATACCAGGAGACATTTTGTCTGCCACAGGCTTTTATTGCAAAGTGGCTTCCTGTGATCTCAGAAACAATGTTTCACTTTAAGGCTCCAGATGATGATGATGATGATGATGATGTTGTTGTGGGGGAGGGGGGTGGGGTCATCTCTCACTGTTGGGGAAGGTAGAGGGTGGGGAGTGGCAAGTGGGCTTAAACCTGTTTCCTGTAGAGCTTTCTTTACAAAACAAAAGTGCACTCCAACTCTGGTGTGACGGTTACATTCAAACTGAAATAAGGCGACAAGCAAACAGCTAATGATGGTCAGTCATACAAGAATGAGAACTGAGGTAAACAAATCTTCACTTGGAAACACAAAACAAAAACAACAACAAAAAAAAAAAAAAACGGAATTTAACACCAGGAACTTCAGTCTCAACCTGTAGTGTTCAAATGAAAAGTGCTGGACAATAATCTAATGCATAGTCTAACACAATGTGTCAGCCTGGTTGAATGAAATGGAGGACACAAAAGATTACAATAATAAATATTTATGCAAAAAGCTTCATGAGTGCAACCCGTGTACAGCAGGAGGCAGTGCTTTGTGGCGCTCTCGTCACACAACAGTGGCTGCTTCCTTCATATCAACTTTTTTTTGGCAAAACTCTGGCTGTGTGTGAGGGAGAGGGAGAGAGAGAGAGGGAATGGAGGGAGAGAGAGAAAGAGAGAACCTTGGTGGGGTTTGGTAGTGTTGTTTTATTTCTGCCATGTAAGCAAAGGTCACATGACAAACTGGGAGGTGTTTGCATATCATTATGTTAATGAGATCTCCATGTTTAGGAAAAAAAAAAAAAAAAAGAAAAAAAAAGCAATAAGAACCAAGACAAAAAAAAAAAAAAATAGAAACAAAGAAGCCTAAAGACGCTAACACCTTCAGGACATGGATATAGACAGAGCAAGCTTCTGGGTGAAGTGACGGTGTTCAGGTGGGGTTGGTTGCTTCGGTCCTGATGGCACGGCGGTTGGCTTGACTCCGCTCGGCTTGCCGCCGCCGCATCACAGCGGCTTGCCCTCCAGAGACACCACCACGTTACCGCCCAGCTTCTCGGCCAGTGTCCGGCGGTCCTGAATGTCGTCCAGGCCGTTCACCTGCCACTCGTGCTTGATACCTGAGAAGACATTCCCAGAGTCAACGCAGGTGTGGACGAACACACCCGAGCATTCACTGACTCACGCCAAACCCACACACACACACACAGGAGCTGGGCAGGTCTGACCAATCGCAGAACTCCTCTTCTAACCAAACAGTCATGAATGAGCCTAAAACCCAGACAAAGGCATCGCCACCACAGAACTAACAGGAAGCCGTCTAGATCAACCCTCTGCTTCAACAAAGCCGTTAAGAAAACAAGAACACTTTGCCCTGAGATGAAGTGTGTTTGTCATAAGCTGAGTGTTTCTGGCTCTTCTGTCACTGAGCTGACTGGTTTCTCCAGAAACAGCAAAGTTAAACACCAGGCTTTATGATTAATCTTTTCCTAACCTGATTAACCTTTAATGTTGCACATCTAGTAACTGACTTTATTCATGTTATCTGTAGACTGATTGTCTGCCCAGCTGCCGAGCTAACATCCCCTTTTCTCTCTGTCGGTGGTACAGCAGTGAAATTGATCAAGTGTCTAAATGATCCGATCGCTCTCGGTGGTTCTGAACTGATTTGAATTTGTGTCGTTTCATCATTAGTGAGCAGTAGCCTGATGTTTCTGTTGTTCTCTTGGTTTGTTGAACTTCATGTGAGATAGATTTCAGAATGATATAGTTGCTCTCTGTGGTGGTGAAACTTGTAAGCTCTGGTGTTGCAGTCATGCCTATGTTGTAAAGTTAAATTATTATGAGCTTTATTATTAGGTATAAAGGGCCCGGCCGTTAGCCCCGCCCCCTGGCCCAACTCTGACTGGTTCTGCAAGTGGATGAATGAAAAAAAAAAAAAAACAGTTACACAAAAGTGTTTCACTGTAAAGATGGTTTGTAGTGTGTTTTGTTTCAACCTGAAGTGTGGAATAAACTTCAGTGGAGTTTGAAAACAAAAAAAAAAGTGTCTAGGTTTATGTCTGGTAGAACGATGTGTGTGCCCAGTTGATGTTTGTTTTTGGGGGCCCCCAGAAAGTCTTTGGGAACCACTGCTGTCAGTAAAGTCCTGTGTTATTGATAACACAATGTGTTTGATGGCCTCATTATCAAGTTCAGAAAGATTGGATGTAATTCACAAACAGTACAACTGGCTGGATAAAGGGACAGAATGTTTTTAATACTTCCTACAGCCAAACATTCCAATAACATCTGATCTGGAGATCATTCATGCTGCTGCAGGAACTCTGTAACCAAGTCCTCACCTGTAAACTTCTTTTTGATGGCGTCTTTAGAGCTGGCGTAGATCATCTTGCTCTTCAGCGGAGCGCTCTCTGGGGCCCTGAGGAGGAAAACAAGTCAAAATGATAATTAAAATACTTTTTATTTAATTTACTTTAACGAGTCAACTGTTAAAGGGCTTTATATCGGTTCAATGATTACACATAGAAACAGGAATGCAGAGGATTTCTTCGCAGTGTATTTATTACCAGTTAGTCATTTTTAGGGTTGTGCTGATCGCAGTTTTCAGGTCAATCGCCGATCTGTGAAAACTCTGACCTTCTGATTTTGGCCAAAACCAATGTTTTTTTTAGGAATTAACCAAATTTGAGCTTTTATATATACATTTTATAACCCTTTCAACACAGCATGACCACACCACTAACTCCACTACTTCAGTTAAGCATCACTGGAACATGACCAACCATCAGGCGACCAACAAGATGGGAGACAAAAAAAATGATTGGATGTTAATATGGGCCCAGTTTTACTTATCGGACTGAAACAAATACATTAAAATACTGATATTGGTGCCGACATTTTGTACATTCAGAGATTTACAGACCTTTGCAGAGTTAGATCAAATCAGTTTCACTTAAATATCATTCCACTCAAAATGAAAGAAAGCTGGTCTGATGCACCATGGCGACCTTAGGCATTTTAATAATTATTACATTTCCAACAAATATATTTAATGTCCAGTCTAAAAATCCGACGGTAAGTTAAATTATTTTACGCCATATTGTGATTGATTTTTATTAGATACATTAGAATGAATACATCTCGCTTCATAACACTGAGCTGCTACAACTTTGCGTAAAGGAATGGCTGCCGGACAGAACACATCTGTAGCACTGACATGTTTTTATTTTTACGGTTATAATCGGCAGATTCAGTCTTTAATTTTGGCATCAGTGAGGAATTTAGGTAAGTAATTATGACATTGTGCTTGAGATGAGCTGTCACAGCTTGAAA
This sequence comes from Poeciliopsis retropinna, assembly GCA_010277075.1. Classification (NCBI taxonomy): domain Eukaryota; kingdom Metazoa; phylum Chordata; class Actinopteri; order Cyprinodontiformes; family Poeciliidae; genus Poeciliopsis; species Poeciliopsis retropinna. Next base: position 7,799,771 of record VMRM01000028.1, read on the forward strand.
CTTGAATACAACACGGGGCGGAAAAATATAATTTTAGACTGAGAGAAAGGCTGAACCAACGTCTGAAAAACGCTAAAAACGTACTGCTGAAATCTAAAAGTTGACATGATTTAGGCATTTTGGGATAGTGAGCAGGAAAAAGTAAAAGCAAGCCTGAAAGCAGCCTGACAGAGCCAGCATAAAAAAAAAAGGATTTGTTAATGTAGCTCTAAAAACAGGCTGTTTAAAGACATCACTGTGTGATCATGTTCTGCTGCCAGAGACCATCAAATAATCCCTAAAACACCAATAATGTCTGAATTATTGTCCACAGCTGTGCAATAACTGCTTCTGAATGGAGGCGTCTCTGCTGCATACTAGACAGACCACAGAGCTTTCTATGAATATTAGCATCAGTAAAATTGGAGCTGTAACAGCAGAACCGAGCAATGAGAACTCAGAGGATTTGCTCCAGGTGAGTCTCTGGTGGTCGTTCCTGTGAGCCAATCAGAACGGCAGCCATGCAGAGCAGGTGTGGCTCTCCTCTGAATCGATGGGACAGAATGTAATCCCAACCAGGCTGAGGATTACACTCCTCTTAAAGCGCTGCCGGCTGTGAGGAGAGGAAACATGGACGCTGGGTTAACCTGCTGCCTGTCACTTCGCTCGCTGCCAGTTTTCTTCTTCTGAGTATGCAGCTGCATGACCCAACAATCATGTCAAACAATGAAAAATTATTACATAAGCCATAAGCCTAGTGCAACAATCAATAAATGAAAACAAGCTGGACGATTTTAATTTGCAGGATTGTTTTTCTACTAAAGTTTATTTTGGATATCTAAAATGTCTTCCAGTTCCAGTGTTAAATGTTCTTTCAAATTTAAAGTTTACTGACGTTTAAGAGTGTGTCTTACGTCATTATGCCATTCTCTTTCTATCGCTTGAAAATTATTTCAAAATTTATTCAAAATGGGAATTAATAACCCCGTTTAAAACATATCATGTTCCCCCATCACCACGCCACCAGTACCGTACCAGAAGATGAAGACCAGGTCCTCCTTCTTTGACTCCCTGGTTTCGTAGGTGGCGTCGTACAGCGCGTATCTACAGTCATTGGAGGGGAGGAGCTTGACGAAGCAGCCGTAGGGGTCTTCCACGGTTTCGCCGATGTCTCCCACCAGGATCTGCTTCCCCTCTTCCACAATGATCTTCTTCCTGTCCTCGCTCAGACAGAACAGCACGGCCTTCTTCCTCTTCCTCACCTCTTCCTGAGTTGAAGACTTCCTCACCTTCATGTCGTTGAAAACCCTGATGACTTCATCGTTTACTGTCACACCTGATGCCTGCGGGGGTGTGGGGGAGACGGGAGGGGGAGGCATTCAGGGATCATACCGACACGTTCATGGCTCTGCTGTGGTCAGCACTGTTTTTTCCTGTTTAAACAGTCAGCATTTTACAGCAACACTTAACTCTGAAGTCCTAAATCATCTGATGATTCTTTAGTTCTCTCACATTACCTCTAGCGTGGTGCAGACAGAAACCAAACACCAAGTCCCAGAGAATGACAGAAGCACCAAGAAGAGAAAGTCTTTAGAGAGCAATTATTCTATTGATTAATCAGATGACAAATATTGGCACATCCAATACATTTTTTATTTAACCACTGAAGTCTTTTCACACTATATTAGTAATACATTAAAAGGTGCAAATAAATAATGAAATTCCTTCTTTACTGCCTAAAATGCAATATCAGCATTTCTTTAGTGAACACTTGATCATTTGCAGGAAAGGACGAATCTACAGCTAAAAATAACCCAAAAGAAAATCATTCTAACATCTACATGTGAAGAGAACTTCGTATCAATACAGATTAACTGATTAATAATTGGGCAGCAAAAGATGTTGAATAGGAGATTTACTAAATTGTAAACCAAGTGAAGCTAAAACTAAACCACTTAAGGAGATCTTGATGTATGTGTGTGTGTGTATATATATATATATATATATATATAGTAGTTGTGTTGGTTGCCAAGCAATAATGCAATCCTAACCAGTCTTGGGCAACAAGATAAAAAACTGTTTTCGATTAAATACTCTTACTCTCATCCATCAGCGTAATTACACAACAAGGCCAATGGGTTTTCTCAATATGCATTTTCTCAAACAGACCTTCCATAAATGACTGAATGAACTTAAAAAAAAAAAAAACAACAAAACAACAATCTGTGTCATCTAGATATCTGGTCTGGCTGTGTAACTACTCCATGCTAAAGGCAAGATTGTGCAATTAATAAAAGCTTAAAAAATGCTGCAGTATGTTGCCAGCTTAAAAGTTGCTTAAAAGATGGTGAAGTTTGAAACTTCAAGATCACCGTTTTATTCTCAGCCATGAATGTTCAGGTGAGTCACTGACAGGAAGGGAGGGGCTGAGCGTGTGATTGCTGTGTTGCTGTCCAAAGAAGGACAATATGTTGAGACAGAAATGGGTCAGACTTGATTGTTACGCAAATCAGCATTTTGAATAATTCATTTATTAATCCTATCTAAACATTACGTACAACCCTATTAGTTCATTTGATTTTTTTATTTTAGAAAATGTTCATTTTGGCTAGAATGGTAGCAACACCCAATCATAGCATCTTGACCAACTAATATTTTAGTTGGTACAACACATACAATGGTGTTATTAGCTTACTAAAAGAAAAGAAATATTAACCACCAAGTTTGATTTAGCTTTTAGGCTAATTTCAGCAATTTAGTTTCCAAATTAAGTAAGTTCAATTTTAGCCAAAATTAGCATTTTAACTGACATTAACATTTCACCAACTTGTTGCATGTAACCCCATTAGTAGTATCCACACTAGTAGAAATAAATCAATGTTACTCAACAAGCTAGCCTTAACGAGCTAATATTAGCATCTTAACTCATTTATAGCTACTAAGCTGGAAGGAAGCTAGCATTTGCCAACCTGCTAGTGGCAGTATTTCAGCTAATTCTTCCCAACTGGCTCTTAGCGCAGTAGATGGTGCAAGCTAAGATTAACCAACATGCTACAGTTAGCCAACATAGTCATTTAAATGCTTAACATTACACTGGTTGATTTTAGCATATCTTTTAACTGGTATGCTAGGTAGAATAAATTAATGTTAGCCAACTAGCATGTTGGCTAACCAGCACCATGTCATCTAACAGTATTTTTGCTAATTACAGCACATATCCTGTAAGGTTCAGCTCAGGACCCCTTGACAGCTCAGGTTTTTTTGGTAGATGGATTGACAGTCAACCATATGCAACATGTCTGAGCACAGCTTAGCTTTAGTTCAGCTTTTTCAACAGTTTTCACCTAACAGTTCAACTTCCATCACAAATCAATAGACAGTTTCTTTTTTTAGTAATGTTCATCTACTTTTGAAAATACGGTGACGTCCTTTACTGCAGCAAGAAAGCTGTTTGCCAAGACTCTGTAATAGTCTTCAGCAATTTTAACCAAGAGGACAAACAGCATGCACTGATTTATTTATTTTTTGACAATTCTATTTTTTTAAATACTAAATCAAATTTAAAATCTTGTGGTGTTTTCTTCAAAGGAGAACATTTTGAGCTATTCTCCTGTCTTGTAAAGGAGTAATTTAAATTTGCTGCAATTCTTTTTTATTCGGGTTTATTTGTATCGAGTCCTCTGTTCAATAACTGCTGAGAGAGACGGTTCAGTGACCCACGACTGTTCCAGAAAAATCAGCGTATTTTTAAATAGGCCTTATCAAGACGGTTCAACATGCCAATATGTGAATAAGTGTAAAAGAATTGTGTTAGTTTTATAGCAAGTAAAATCACAGGTCACAACTTTACAAATAGTGATGGGGAATCACAGTGCACCTGTGGTTTGAAGACATTTTTGGTCATAGGAGTTCTGCCTTTTAATCTGATAAAATTGATTCCTGACATATAAGCATTTATGTTTGAAGGTGTGGCTCTGATAAGGTCAGAGCTATTAACTAGACAAGATAAGACAAGATAAGAAGACAGACAGAGGTTTTCTAGAACCGTTCAGACTTGAATCAATGCCTTTATTCAACCCTTATGTGAAACTTCTATAATAAAGTTCCAAATCACTTAAACCTGCCGCTTTTAAGTAAACCATCTAAATATCAATGCATGCTTAACAATCAAGTCTCTGAATTATAGCCTTTAACAAATGATTCAGTCGTTTCATGTCTCATTATGTTTTCAAGAAAATAAAAAGGTGTGTCAGAAAAACTAGATTAGCTGGATTAGATTAAAATACTCTACAACAATAAACCTTGTGATTAAAATGCCCCACCCTCCTCCTCCTCCTCACATAGTGTAACCAACTGAAACCAACTTTAAAATGAACAGATTAACTGCCAACTTGTAAAGGAATTGACCATAAATGAATTCCAATCGTTTCTGTGTCCATTAAATTACTCTCTCCGATTAAAATGTTTTGTTCCTACGAGGAGTGGAACCCTCCCAGGCCTCCACACGGTCTGCACAGTCACTGTGTGACTCAGCCTGGCAGAGAGTCGGCCTCACAGCCACGGTTCGATCAGTTCGGCGGGCCTGGATCAGGCCGGGACAGCTGGATGCGGGTTGGTCGGCCGAGCAGCACCACAGCAGATAAGATGGCCGCCCGAAGCTCCACGCCACGGCCACAGGGCAGGGCCGGCCTAGAACTGTTACAATGGGTACCGGCTTCGACGCCACAGCGTTGAATTAATATGAAAAGTACGTAATTCCATTAAGAACCGACGGAATAGTCTCGGCACCAGAACCGTTTCTTGGCGACGTACACACCCGACAGAGGCAGAATTTTGCGGACTAAGAGCGGCGGCAGCCATGCTAGCTAACAACACGTTACCCACCGACTCGCGCCTCCGTCTGCGGGAGACCCGCAGGATGGATGCGGCGACCGGACCTGTTTCACACGCCTTTGTACATCAGGCGGAAAACCTCCAAATAGCACTTACCATTTTATTCCGGGATTTGTCCGCACTGCGTCGGAATCAGACTGAGGTTTCTCGGGGTGAAAGGTAGCAGGGAATGTAGCCGACTGACCGGAGGAGGAGGAAGGAGCAGGGATCTGAGAGGCGGGGCTACAACCGGTCCGCTCCTTTCTTCTTGGACTTTATTCCTTCTTTCTTTTTTTTTTTTTTTTAAATGGAAACTTCCTCTTATGGAGAAACGGGTGAAATTGCGGTCTTGTTGGATATACATGCACATTTGCTTCCAAATGTATGAAATTCAATCTCTTAGGCTGGTAATTTGGAATACTTTGCCTCTTAAATTAGAAAAACACTCAAAAGGCGTTTTGTATCCACGTACACAGTCTGGTTACCGGTATGAAAATAAGCCGATGTTAGAACCTTGAACCATATTCCAAAGCTGTTCCGGTTGATTGACGAGTGTTGGAGTCACTAGACTTTTAATCAGTTTTAAACAGAAAAGACCTCAGCTATCCTCCACTTCTGCTATTCATCTGCACAATAAAAGCACTGATCAGGTTTTTTCTTGGCCGATACCAATTTCAGGTGTTTAGGTCCCACTTGGTACTTGTAAAATTGATCAATTCCGATTTTTAATTATAAAGTTAATAAAACTGAAAGAGAAAAATGTGCTCCTAGTTTCTAGATGCAAATAGAATTTTTAACACCAATAAAAAAAATAGAGGTGTTGCATAATTACATATGCAGCTAAGCATAAGGCTATCAGATTTAATTCAAGTTTAAACAGTGGGGAAGACGACTTGTCTTTTGTGGCATAATTAAAATCTTTTTGCAAATAGTATTAAATTGTGATACTTTTAGTAAAGGATGTCCTTCTGTAGGAATCTCCTGTCTCCTGGAACACATGGCAATAAGAAAGAAAGAACATTTTCTATCCATCTTGGGGTCTAAAATGATTTAAATCCAATCTCAAGAGAACAAAACCATACAGCAAACCAACCGCTCAATATTATTTCTAAGTTATTGCTACGCCAAGAGGTGAAGAATTTTTTTTTTTTAAGAAACCATTATCAAGGCAATAGTTTGGTTTTCCATAATTTTTTTTTCTTTTTTTTTACAATTCTTCAAAAACACACCATTGAAGATTGCACACACATTTTCTATGAAACTGAGATCTGGGTTTTGCAAAGTTAAGAAAACATTAACTTTGTTTTCTTATCTGCTTAAAAGACCAATTTATGCCCAAGCTACAACTTCCCACCGCAGGAATTCTGAAACCGCTTCCATATCTCTGCATAATCTTTCCTTATGATGCTTGTATTTTTTTTGCATTGGATTTCATCTAAGTCATATATAATATATATAGCATTTTAATAACAACTGAAGGTAACATTTACTTGATTATGCTACGAAACAGCACTGTTGTGTCTGGAAAATACATAATACTGCTCAACAAAGACTTATAAACATTGAGGGTTCAGGATAGCAGTTTCAGTAAAAACTCACTTTATTTTTTTTTACATCAGAACAACATCAAAAGTTGAGGGCAACTAGCAGTCATAAATAGCAGACGTAACAGAAGTGAAATGAATGCTTCAACTAAATAAATACAAAGCAGTGAGAGATGGCTGCAGTAGCTCCAGTGTAGTGTCCACAGCTGACACACCACCATCAGCATCAGGGAGTGGGAATGTAAAGGTAGCAGAACATCAAAGACAGGAAATGGTGCAGTAGTAAAAAAAAAACAAAACAAACAAACAAACAAAAAAAACTACAAGCCCACTGCAGCAACTGGAGGTCTTAAAGGAACAATTCACAATTTTAGAACAAATTTGCCTTCTCTTTCAGCAAAAGACCCAACTTTACACTTACATTTTAAAAAGGAATGTGAATAACACAAATTTAAAATGTGTGAAGATGGAAATCAACAGGCATGTTTTTGAGACCCATATATCTACAGAAACTAGTCATCAGCAGAACCGCTCTTCTTCCAGATTTTTTTCTGCCTGTAAGGTCAGCTTGGTGTTCCTCTCACCTCTCAAACTTAAGTCTTTCTTTTTTTTTTTAAAGCAGCATCCACTACTGCAGAGTCCACTCATCTTATAGTTGTATACAGTGTTAAAACAGAGTCTAACTTATAAGAAGACTTCAGACTGCTAAACATCCCAGTTCCATGTGAAACTCTGAGCCAATAACAGAACACCAATCCCTGAGAGGCGGGGTCAGCTGCCAGGAACTCAATCCATGTCCAACCTTTCCAGGAGGACAGACGTTTTCCTGACATTCAGACACTCCTCTCCTAACCCTAAAAAGTGAATTGTGGTTTCCTCACTTTAAAAAAAAAATCAGTAGTTGCTTATGGTTGACATAACTATTTTTAAATGTCTAGTAGAATTCACTTTTTAAATGTCAAACAAGGAAAAACACTAAGTCTGAATGTTTAGAAGGATCTGCATGTTAATGCCCCATAAAAAAAACAAAAAAACTGTTAGTCCAACAGCCAAATCAAAATGTTTCACAAAGGCAATGTCTTTAAAATGTATGACATTTATTAATTTATTAGTATTTTTTTATTTATTTGCAAAAGAAAAAGATTTAGGATCTGATCTTTAAGGCATTTTAACAGACATCTTTCCATAATGTATGGCTTTCATTTTAATTTTCTTTATGTACACTTGAAAATGCTACATTGCTGCCAAAATAAAAAAAAAACTTTGATTAAAGTATGAAAAAACAACTTTTTTTTTTTTTACACTGCAAACTGGTTCTGTATATTTATATTTATAGTGGTTTTCAATAGCTGACCTCAGAGCATCGAGGAAACCATGATAATATATGATCATGGTTCTGTATGCTGGAAGAGAGGAACACAAATGACAGAAAAAAAATACTGTCAGATTATTTTGTTCTTAAGTACTAAATATTTCCACAATTCCTTTTTTTTGTGGCTGTAAGAATGTCCACTCGTTTTTAGTTGAACAGTGACTATTTAATGAAGTATGAAGGAATTGTTTCAATGCAAACAATGCCATCTCTCATACCCAATTATGCCAGTTTACACCTATGTACATTTGATCATTTTGATTTTGGCAGCACCAGACTTCCATATATTTGAACGCTGAGCACCAGTGGCATAACAAGAGTGAAAATCTGCTGCTTGATACAAACAAGTTTTCATTTACAACTAAGATTCTGTCCCTGAGCAAAACATAAGAAACCTCGTCCGAGTCTTACCGGTCAGTGCAAATGTTCCTCAGTGGCTTTTGCTTTTCAAAAGGTGGGGAACTAGCAGGGACTCTACTGGCTCTACTGTCCTACAGCACCAAGTGTGTGTGTTCAACACGCCTGCTGAAACGGTTGGAGAAATTCTCCGCAGACCCAACTGCCTCAGGAAGGAGCCCACAGCTTCTCTACTACGTTGTCGTCTCACAGCAGTCGTAACAGAAGTAACACCCCAGGTGAGCCAACGTAACCGGGGATAAACTCTGACATAACTCCACCTTTGTGGAACATCTTGCTCAACAACTTTTTAAATTTGCACCGTTTTGAATGCCTTCTTTCATTTATTTCAACTCTTACAGCCTCTTGGCTGCATCCGCCAGCTGACTAGGGTTAAAGGTCACCAAGGAATAATCTGGAAACAACATCCAATACTTTGTGAGAGTCAGTTTGTTTGGGGCCCCGGAGCCAGCAGCAGGACGCACGGTGGCGAGGTCACTGTCGGGAGCGTTTGGCAGGTGGAGCGGAGCATCGCTCTCTGAGGCCCAGACGGTTGAGCTCAGAGTGGAAAAACTGCTGCAGGCGCACGCCGGCCTTCGCCTCGTTAGTGTGGCGAGGATTGTACTGAAGACAGTTGGAGAACATCAACTCCACGTCGGAGATGTAGTCGCCTGCAGACACCCAGAGGGAAAAGGCTCGATAATCATCAGAACGCATTCACACTCAGAATTTGCATTCATGGGCTTTGTTCACTTCAATGACAAATGCAGATCTAGGGATAATAAACACTACGGCTGGATTTATTCATCAATTTGAATTGATTTTTCTTCGAATGGCCCAATATTCATTTATAAAACCCTTAAATTGACCCTTTTATTATGATATGTCTTTTCCTGATCCTTAATGTCTTGTGGTATCTCATGAGTATCATAACAAAACATGGCTGCAGGTTTGAATGTGGGGGTGAACTGATTGCAGTTTTCTGACCGATCACTGATCATTAAAATGCATCCACTTATCTCGGGCATCAACATTAATTTGGGGATTTTATAATGTTTTTCAATCATTTTTTAAACAATAACAAACATGTTCAACAAACTTAAGTAAACAGTAATTTGAATGTTCAACAGGGATGAGTTCAAGGCCAATCCAGAACTTTAATGTCAGTTCTATCCATTCCAAAACCCGACTGAATGTGTTTGGAATAATCATCTTGTTGGAAAATGCAATATTTCCTCATCTGATACCTTCAACGACAGGAAAAGAGAAGTGTTCACACCAAAAGTGAAACCTTCAGACACATCTGAAATTTGGGAGACAACACTGCCTCGTGGAGAAACATTTCAGAAAAACAAGAGACAAAGACGGGAGTGTTTGATCTCCAATCTCAATTGGAAAGATCAAATTTGAACCGTAACCATATGGTTTGGATAGTTTTTCTTTTATTTTACAGCTGGTTCCAGGTGGAACATTCATTGCTGTATAATCTGTTAACAGAAAAGTGTTTCATAAAGTTTTAAACGTTCTGTTCTCACTAAAGCAAAGATGACCAGAGAAGTGAGAATTGCAAGAAAGACAGTTGGAGCCTGCTGAGCAACCATGTGATAAATATCCAATATGGCTGCATGAAAACAGGACCTACGAAGACTGCCAATAGAAACCATTTATTAGCATTTCTGTCTGTTTTAAACCACACACAGGTGCGCGCGCACACACACACACAGACACACACACAGTGGTATTTTAACACTTCACTCTGTCACAGTGAGTACACTTTCTCTGAGTGCCTCTGTTTTTGCATTAGGGGTGGCTATATAAAACATAGGTAAGAAATAGTTCTTATCACTTTTATCATTATTGCAATAGTACCACAAAACAATGTGATAAAACTTTATATCTATATCGCCCACCCCTAGTTTACAGCATTTAGGAACGTTCTAAATAGAAATTGCATGTGTGATTCATGACAATGCTGGACAGCATTAATAAATGTCTGATTTTCCAAGTAAAATATTAGCAGTCAGAGAGTCTGTTTAACAATTACAAGCATCTCCAACTGATTTCTGACCATTCAGCCAGCAGAGCCTCACGTGTAAGACTGATTTACATTTATTTGAATGTGTAAATGTTGGCCTCTACACACACCCAGTGAGTGGTCTCATGTCTCCTGTTAGACTCCCATGGAGGTCACTGAATGCTACAGACAGCTGTTTGGAGCAGAGTTGTCTCAGTACCAATGATGTTTACCTTTAGCTTGATGTCATTTGAGATGAAGTTATTAAGTTCAGTGTAGAGCAACCTAACTACCTTCCTGGTGTTGAAATATGGCTGACAGTTTGCCCACCTGATGGGGATCAAAATTGCAACATTAGTTACATTTTCACATGGTGTGGTTCACACTGCACTGTGTCAAACCCCTTGGAAAACCTTCTCCCACCTCACCTGTGGGAAAACCACTTAACATAAAAACCTCTGAAGAAGACAAGGAGAGCAACTTCCTTCATAAAATGTAAACAAAAATGTAAACATCCCCCAGAATGCTGTGTGGTTCTGGTTGAAGTTCAGTGATTATTCTATATACTGAATATTCTACCAGACGTATTACCCATCGATATTAATCACGTGTCTACCGTGATATATATTATTGATTTATTGTCCAGCCTTACATATAAAGTCAAAAAAGTAAAGTTAATTCTTCTGATACGCTCTGAATACATTCATAGCTTGCTAAATAGTTTAGATAGAACTTAATAAAGGTACTTCACATGTGCTGTGATCAGCAGCTGGTCCCACATACTTTGAGAAGCAGTGGAAAAATAAGGACATGATCCCCATGCAAAGTGAAACCATATATTAACATAGAATGGAAAACTGCCATTAGATGAGTCTGTGCTCAACTGCGTCTATTTCTATTGGCTGCCAAAGTTTAGAAGGGATAACCTTTGGTCTGTCTGAGTAAGACAAACAGCATTATGTCATTGTGTACAGCAGTGACGTCACTTTGGGTTTTAATCACAAACCAAAACTATTTCTGAACTGACTGCAAGCCAAGAAGATTCAAGGTCTAATGATCCATAGTTTTGTTCCTTACCTGCTGTCTGATATTCACAGTTGTTGACCTTCTCTCTGATGATGCTCAGAGCGATGGGCTTCGTAATGATATCATAGTAGTCAGGAACCTGGAATGACACAAACATGGAGGAAACTTAGAACCACTACAGCTGTTATTTTATCACTCCACATCAAAGTTCTCACTTCTCATTACAAAATAGTCAATGCTGGAGAAATTGTGATGTCAGAATGCCCATCACTGTTATATTTTTTGGGAATGACATATTCTCCAAAAATAATGGGTTGATATAAACAATGAAATGAACTCTATCTTTCACATTTATATTCCGACGAAGTTCAAAAACTGTTTGTGGACTGCAAAAGCCTGTGTTTTTATGTCATCAATATGTTGATTTTTATGTTCGGAAGTTTTTTTGCATAGATGATTTATTTTCCCTTCGTCTACCTCAATGTTTTTCTCGTCTAATGAAAGCGCAGTGCCTCCCAGGGATGCAGCTTCAGACACCCGTCCACCCATGTCCTATGTTTGTTTTCTGATCTTTAAATAGGCTGTACTGAAATGTCAATTTCCTCCCTGGGGATTAATAAAATATATTCATTCTTCCATTAATTTATTCATTACGCAATCAATAGATGGACAGCTTTGGGATACACTTATAGCAACTGGAAAAAATACAAAGAACTGGATGGTACAGAGAGAACCAACTGCACAAGTATTGGCTCAGGTACTAACAGATATTTACAAAGTGGAAAAAGTAGCATTCACCTTCAATCAAAAGATACTTATCTTTCAAACTTTGGAATAAATGGGAAAAATATATCAAAGATATCAGAAATAATTTAGAATGCTTATGAGTAATGAGAAATAACATTTTGAAAGGATGCCACTTTACTTAAAGCTGCAGTGTGGAACAACTATTAAAAAAATATTGTTTGAACCTGTAACTATATTGTGACAGTATGTTATGAGAGATAATTTGAAAAAAATCTACTCCTTTTCCCAGAGCTATCTAGCAACAACCAATCAGAGCCAGGAGGAGGGTCTTAGTGCTGTCAATCACTCCTCTATGTGGCACTGCTCAATACCCTGTTCTCTCTACTGCGCTACACATAGCACAGACAGTCATGAATGCTAAGGCTAGTGAGAAACACTCAGAGAAGCCTGATGGTTTCAGAACTGAATCACAATAGTGCTGCTCGGCACCAATCAGGACTTCATATTTGTTCAGGAGTAAATGAAGAATCATTTTAAATGTGGTTTGCCTCTTATGGCTCACCGCAGTCCCAGAACCTAACTCCATCCGACTCAGGAGTTGCTCAGTGAAAGCGGTGGGAGGGTGTGGGGATACATCTGAGGCTGAATGCCTCATTATCTGCCTCCATATCCAGCCACTTAAAAATCCTCCATAGTGAAGGTTTGTATACCTGAGTCTTGGACACCAGCTTCATGAAAGGCCAGCTGTCTTCATGCCTGACCAGCTCCACAGTCAGCTGCTCACAGGCTGACAGCTCGTGGACACCCTGATTCCTCCCAGAGGTGCGTCGCCTGGAGGACAAAGACGTTGCTGGGAGAACTGGGAGGACGGTTTTTGATGGTTTGGGAGGTGTAGCTTCTGTGGGAGGAAACGGGATACAACATTTCAGAAGGATTAGCAGCATGGATCATATGATTGTGTTGCAGTGACATGGAGGCTGCTTGTCGTTTTGTAACAGGAAATCTCAAGAACACAGTTTGACCTTGGAGCCCATTGTTGGTTTAAACGGAAATGTAGGCACATGCTAGTAAAAGTCTCTCAGTGTCAGACACCTCTGTGTGTGTGTGTGTGTGTGTGTGAGACTTGGGTCCTTAGTCACAGCTCAGAAATGTGTTTCTAAGCGATAGACATTGCTGTGGAACGTTCAGGCTTCCTGTCCAGTTCAAACTTAAAATTACTTAATCAAAAGCTCATTTCTTAAGTTCTTAGTAAGTTTAGAAGAGTATACCACAAATCAATTTCAGGAAAGAAATTTAATTCCAGACTTTTCTTGAAACGATTTGAAAGTTGCAGACAGACAGGAAGGAAGAGGCGCACCAATAACCACAACATCCTCTGCAGACTGAGCCTTCTGACTAGATTAAGCACTAAAAATACAATAAAACATACTTGTGAATAAATTCTACGTTTAAATATAAAAATAATTCACCTACTTCATGTCTCAGACAAAAATACACTTCAGTCTCAATACTAGGTCAGTACATACAAACGCTGCAGGTCATTTTTAGGACTGCTACTAACAATTATTTTGGGAAGAAATTATTCTGACAGAAAATAATTGGCACAATTTGCAGATTTTTTATTTTACCACTTGAGCATATTCTATGCAATATTAGAAATGAATTATATATGCAAATAAATAATTCAATACGTTTTTTAAAATAAGAAAACCAACATGCATCTATAGCTAAAAGCAAAAAACTTCTAAAATTTGAAAAGCTTTACAACACAGTTGATCTGTCCATTATTTTTTGGGGAGCACAGCACTGGCTCTGGTCCACAGAGTAAACAAAGCTGTAATTATAGTACGACTTCATAGTTTCACAGTTTTAGTCCTTAAAAGGGGCACAATCAGGTAACCATGGTACCTTCAGTTATCATAAAATATTATTTATATCAAATATTAAATAGGACTTTGTAATTTAATGCCTCCTTGTAAAACTCCGTCTTCAGAAAGTCATCACAACATGGCTCCTCTTTAACCCTTTATCAATGTTTTTACCAGCACTGCTTTGAAAAGTAGCTCCTATGATGAACTCAGCTAATGTGCAGTTCCACCAGGTGTTTGCTAATCGCAGCTGGCTAGTCTGAAGGAGCTGAGTGGGGGAGGGCTGCTCTGTTAGGCGGTAGCTCAGAAACTGCAGCTCTGAGGAGAAGCTGCGCTTCGAAGGTGGAGCTAGGTCCACTCAGATGTTTTGCACAGCTGAATGGTTGCCCTGGGAGATTCAAGGATTTCTCAAACATGCATAAAAAAAAAATTCAAGGGAACACTAGTGGTATGTTTTTGATGAGGGAATAACATAACATGACACAAAGCTCCAAAAAAGCAGTTTTTTAACTTTCCTGGTTTCATGCCTTATGGCTGCTGGTGTTTATATGTGGTGAGGTCATCTGTTTCTCTACCTGCTGAGGGCTTCTTGCTGACCTCCCTCTGACCAGGTGAGGTTTTCACGTTGCTCTTTGGGGCAAGAATCTCGTTACTCAGGCGGGTGCTGGAACGCTGTCCTGAGCGAGACGGCGCTCTATCGCTCGGTGTCGTGTTTGCTTTGGACGAGGATGCCGACGCTTTCTTCCCTGAGGTTCTGTTTGGGGACAGATGTTACTGAGCGAAAAACAACTGTAAACAAGAGTCTGCATTTTACAAAAAAAAAAAAACCCAAACAAACAAAAAAAAAAACAATACACACTTGGAGGCTGAAGAGTTTTTCCCTGATGAAGTAGTGCTACTCTTGGGCAGAGCTTGTTGACCTTTGGGCGTGGCGGTTTGACCTTTGGGCGTGGTTTGTTGTGTTTTGGGCGTGGTTTGTTGAGGTTTGCCTTTGGGAGGTGCAGCCTGGCTCTTTTTGGCACTGCAGAGTGGAAAGTGTTACTTTGGGTTGATTACTCTAAAAACTGAACAAACATGAGCCGTTCCATGCTCACCTCACAGCTACCTCCTCCTCCTCCTCTTCATCTTCCTCCTCATCATCATCTTCTTCCTCTTCCGACTCTTCTTCCTCTTCAGAGTCATCTTCTTCCCCATTCTCTTCGTTCTCTTCCTCCTCCTCCTCGTCTATGGAGGAGCGCTGTCTGGACGGAAGGCGGCTGGATCTCTGTTTGGGTCGGCAGTCTGGACAGAACCAGCTGCCCTCTGGAACATGCTGAAGGAGAGTTGGATCATTTTCCCTCATTACTTAATGAATATGCTTGGTGGAAAGACAGCTACATCAGTCATGGATGATGGTGGCTTGCCTTGAGGCGGGGCCTCAGACAGTGGGTGTGGTGTCCTCGGTCACAGCCGTCACACAGCAGCATGCTGTCTGCGTCTCCTTTGCGTCTGCAGACGCGACAGCGGGCGTTGAGGACCGAGCGGGACCAGAGGACGCTTCGCTCCAGACTGGACAGGTGAACAAACACCTGAATGGATTTGACACAAAGTACAGCAATGTGTTCACACAACCAGTCTGGATGTCTAGATGTTGGAAACAGTGACGTTGAGTTAGAGAAAGTGACCTGAGACGAGCTTGAGCAGGCCTGTAGTGACTCCCTCCATCGGTCCAGCACCGTCCTACCGACCCGACCGCCGTCACTGCTGCCATCTGGCAAAGAAACAAGAGGCAGTAGCAGCATCTTACTTGGAAGTAGCTGTAAAGAAACAGACCTCTGTTCAGTTGTCCAGAGTTCTTTTTTCAGATGAAGGGAAAGTTTGCATTTTAATTAGAAATCAAGGCGCTAGAGTCTGGAGGAAGAAAAGAGAGGGACAAAATCCATGTTGCTTTAAAACCCTTTAACTGTTATGATGACACTGATGTCTTCATGGACTAACATGGAAGCAATTTGAGGAGGACAGTTAATGGGGTTTAGAATTCACAGAGAAGTTTCCAGTCTATGATGCTTTGGAAGCTGCTTCAATGATGGTCCTGATGGGAAAGCAAAGTCTCTGACTTTAAACCCACAGAATATTTTTGAGCTATTGGTAAAAGGAAGGTGAGATGCACCAGACCCAACACGGCAGACGACGTGAGGGCAGCTGTCAGAGCATGTAAATCCCACGCGCGATTGATGCAGTAATTTATGCAAAAGGAGCCGCAACCAAGTACTGAGTAAGTAGAAACATAATTTACAGAACCCCGTCATTTCTGTTTAAAGTATCCCTTTAATGAGTTCAAGTCCTACCATCAGATGCTTGGTCTTCATCTTTCTTCTTGTTCTTTTTAACTTTCAGGTCCTTTTTTGAGTCTTCATCACCTGAAAGTATGTCATTAACAAACAATGAAAGCAACACTCAGACAACCACACAGAGTTTGTTACAGTTAGAGATGCAGAGAGAAATGCAGATGATTGAAACGATTCAAACTGGATCAGTGAAAACAGTGACTGAAAACACAATCCACATAAGCTGAAGAATTTTGCTGTATCAGTTTTTAACAAAGAGAAAAGTCGCCGCAATAATATTTGGTCAGTTCAACTTTTTATTTAAAGGGGCAGTACCATGTGTTTTAATAATCATGTAACTATGTTACTTTCAATTATAAAAATGCTACGCAACTTAAAAAGAAAATTTGACATTGTAATTTAATGTCTTGAAATGGAGCCTCTGTTGCCTTAAACTCCTGCTCTTTCTGAAACTCCGCCTCCAGGAAGTCATCACAACATGGCTCCTCTACAAACTCTTTAGAATAGAATATACTTTATTGATCCCCAAGGGGAAATTGCCCACTTGTTGACAAGTTACTCCACCTGAGGTATTAAATATGAATAATACAAATATAACCATATGAGACAAAGTTTATAAAATATATACATATACTCTTATACCTAAGAGTGATAAGATATAAATAAATAAATTACAAGCATGCACAACGTTTTTACTCGGATAAGTAGCTCTATAATGTGCTCAGCTGATACTCAGTGCCACCAGGAGTTGCCAAGAAGTTGAGTTGCAGAGATGTGGGGGAGGGTTGCTCTTTGTGTTTGGAAACTGCAGAAGTCAGCATATGACCACCGAACAAGGCTTGCAGACTCACCCAGTGGAGGTTTGAGGAAGCGTCTCTCGATCCCTTGCTCGATATGACTAAGGGCCTGAGCCAGAACTCGAACCGAGCTGCTGATCACCTGAGGAGTCTCACTGCCGCTGGTCCTCCCAGTGGCTTCGGACTTCAGCTCCTGCAGCCTGACACACAGACACACACACCACCTCCCATCAGGAAAATTGAGGTCATTCCATCACATAAGCATGCAGCAAGCCATGCTGAGTGCACAGCCTACCTGTCACTGCCTCTGTCTCTGGTTTTTATGTGGCCAGAGTCCACCTCCATGGGCTCCACCTGTCCATTTATCACGCCGTTTTCTTTGCCCTCAGATGCAAGAAGCTCGTAGTTTCCCTCTTCCAGCGCAGAGCGCCACATATGTCTGTCCATCACCTTAGCAAGACCAAAACAAAAGTTGAGCACGGCATCTCTTAGAGGCTACGGGTCATTTGTCATTGTAAGCAGCTGAGCCTACTTTCAGGGTTCCCAGGGACCCCTGGTGGATGCGGTCCTCCAGGTCCAGTAGTAGGTCTCTTAACCTGACCTCCATCCGGGACTCAGCTGATGCAGAGCAGGGTGAGCGCTCCGCTTCACCTGGACACACAAACAGTTGCTGTCTCAGAGATAACTAGAGGCACCGATCTGATTTGAATGTGCGACGATATTGAAAAAAAATTGTAGCTTGGTTATCAGTGACGATGTTCCCAATCCATAGGGCAGATCTATTTAGCCTAATTCTATGCTTTGAGCAACATCATTTTTTATTATTCTTTATACATTATATTTAGAATTCCTAATTGCACTTTATGAACCATTTGAAATATGGTTTGCTAAAGTTTGTTTTTACATGTTTTAACATCTGGTGAAACTGACGGTGTGTTTCAGTGAGCTGTACTGATGCAGAGTTGGCAATAAATTTATAATTCAGTACATTTATGTCTGTTTTAAAAAAGTTTTTTTTAGCCATGCAAATTACAGCAGAAAGTATTTTATTAAAATGAGTTAATCTTTTCCTTGTATTTCATTTGTCTTATCTTTTTTAATTTGTGCCTGTTTTTAACAGTTACATTTTTCCATAAAGCACTTTGAATTGTATTGTACATGATAATGCTATGCAAATACATTTGCACTGTTTTTCTGTATCAGACCGGTACAATACTACACCTCAGATATTGGTATCTGTAGTGAAATAGTGGATCAGTGCTTCTCTAGAGATAACAGTGCTGATTTATATAGCTAGTCTCATCATATGAGGACAGAAAGGTTGACTCACTGTTGTCCGGCTGCGTGGTGAGGAGTCTGTATTTGCTCTGGTCACAGCTCTGCAGCAGCAGCTGGAGCTTGTCTCTGTCCTGCAGCAGCGCCTCCCGCAGGCCGCTCTCTCTGTGACCTCGAGGGTTTAGAGCCTCGATCAGCTGATCCACTTCCTCTATGGAGCTGTAGAAGTACCACTGGTTGGGACGGTTCACTGGGACTCCATGTGCACTGTGGCTGCAACCAGCACTGTCAGGATATAAAAGCAGAAAATCACAATTAGTTAAGCTCTTTAAGCTCTCAAGAGATCTTTGATGAACACCCACTTTTCTCCAGGTTGTTCAGTCTCAGCTTTTGTGTCCTCCATATTGGCTGCAGCGTCTTCAGAAGGTTTGGGGCATGGCAGCAGCATGTCCTCCGTCAGGCCAAAGAAGTCCTCTTCCACAAACAGAGCGCAGGCTGAGGGGATGAGCCAGTACCTGCGGAACAGCCGGTCTTTACCCAGAGGAAGCAGGCAGGTGCAGGCGGCCGCCTTCTGGATTCGCTGCAGCAACTCTTGAACCTGCCAGGAAGACACAGACCTCATAAGCACAACATACACACAGCAGACTTTCCATTAGGTATGTGCGTAAAACTTTGTTGATACTCAATAATGTCGAGAGAACTAAATTTTGCAATAAATCTAGAAATTGAGTTCATGTGAAACTTATTTGCGTATTGTTAGGTCATTAAAAGAGACAAGTCATTAAAATCATTCTGCGCCTTGCCCCTCCTACCACTTCCTGTTGTCTTCTTCGTCTTTTCTGCCAGTAACAGCCGTTGTTGATCATGTGACTCGTGATGTGAAAAGTGTCTTCATTGCAGTTTTGCAAAATGCACTAATTTAGATGAAGTAGGAAAAAAAATCCCCCCAACCTATCAAAAAACATTTTATCAAGAAACACAAGTCCTCTCAAAATTGCTGTTTCCTATAAGTGTATTTGTTTTCATAACGCCCACTTGGCTAAGTTCTAAGGCAAATGGAAATGCAGCGAGAGGCAGCCTCCGTCATGTCACTGTGTCTTGCTCATTGTTTCTCCTGAATAATAATAATAATAATAATAATAATAAAAAGACCATCTGACCTTTTCATGCTCTTTCTCCTGCTCCTCTGGGCTCAGGTTGGAGGAAAGGCCGCAGGGTTTGGAATCAGAATGTATTTGCTGTTGGCCGTCTTCATCTGGGCTCCCTTTACCAGGAGAACAACAGGACAAACTAAATGAACACATATTTAATCTCGGGACAAATCAAATGATATCTTTTCAGTTTGGATCTATAATTATAATAATTGTTGTCCTGTTTGCTTGAGCTGAAAACCTCTGCCAATTCATGCAGTATATGTTGACTCAAAGATGGGGATCAGATGTTACCTGTTTTCAGGGTCCTGGATGGACCGTTTTCTTTAGCGTTCTTATTGCGCTGTTCTCCCTCAGCCTCAGCAGCCGTCTCACTGAGGACAGAGGAAACAGGACTTCAGAATACCACTCACATCCACCGTTTAGAGCTTTAATGCTACAAGCCCGTCTCTAGAAGTGATTCAATTCCCAGCCAGCTGAAAGCATTGAGTGTCATTCCCAGAAGCAGTTTTCAGTGTTTACTTTAATATAATCACCAGGAGAAGAAAAAGGTGACATGCTGTATTCTGCAAACACATCCAGTTTTAAAAACAATTCCACAGAAGCAGACAGAAAATCCACACAAAGTGAAGGGAATGCTTATCCAACAGTAGGACATGAAGCAGCTCTGTGAGGATTGTGTAGAGAAGCAATGCAGCTTCCTCATTCTGGGTGAAGACTTCCTTCCATACCTATTAGCTTGCAGTCTGTCCTTCAGTCGCTCCTTTTTCTCCCTCAGTCTCAGCTCCTGCTCCCTCAGCTTTTCCTCTTTTCGAACACGAGCCCTAAAAACAAAAATGTCAAGAACATCAGATGGGAAACTTAAAACATGAGCAGTAAAAAACACAAAACATCAAAGTACCCTTTTCTTTAAACGTTAAACCCAGAGTGACACGTCTTGATTTAGGACGTTAGCATTACAAAGCAGAGGTCAGAGATCAACTGATACTTACAACCAGGTTGTGTGTTCCCTACCTTAGAGCGATCTCCTCCCTCTTTCGGCGGTGTTGTTCTGCTCTGATCTCTCTCAGCTCTTGTCTGGCTGCCTTTTGTTCATCCACACAGTCCTCTACCAGATCTCTGCTGGAAGCCAAAGTCAACAGCTTCCCCACCAGAGCATGAAGGATCTTTAGTTTTTCCGCTGCAAACAAAAATATCATCCATTTTTCTTTTTTTTTTTTTTAATTCACTTTGAATTATCTCTATAAACTGAAGAGTGGGCTGACTACTGCAAAGAACATAAAGGGAAGACTATTTTATAAGGAATTGATTACTGCCATTAATAAAAACTGACTTTCGGCGTGTTTAATATTGACACATGAACATAGAGGAGAGAGGAACAACTCCTCGTTTGGATCAGTGATTATTTGCAACAAGCGTCAGATTTTCAGAGGCAAAGACTTTTCTTTCAGTCTGTTTGTGTTGTAGATTCTATCTGGATGTAAGAGCAGTTTCGTCTTTACTGATCTTGCTCCCTGTGAAATCGTCTCATCTATCCTGCTGACTTACTGACCTGGTGTGAGGTCATATACTGGAGTGCAGGACAACTTCTTCAGCAGCGCTGGGTCAGACAATCGCAGCTCCACACATGGGTCGTCCATGACAGTGAAACCACCTTGTTTCTGGTAGCGGAACTTTGCGTTGCTATGGTTACAATCGGCGCCGGAGGCTAGGATGTAGAGGCGCAGGATTTCGGAGAGCGTGCAGCTGTCCAGGTCCAGCTGTTTGAGCCCTGAGCCCTGATGCAGCTGAGGCCAGGCTGCAGCCAATGAGGCGACAGCAGTCAGAGCCGACTGAGTGGGATCAGAGTCGTCATCCAAAGCTCCCACAGGTCTGCAGGGAGGAAGCAGAGAAACATCAGGTGTAATGGCAGCATCCAGCCACAGGGGGTTATTCCACCTTGATGTTTCATGGCAATGGCCATATTTGAGGCTTGGCCACGTCCACATGCTTTAATGTACAAAAATTCCTTTGATAACTTTTGACCTTCAATGCCTCATGACTGAGCTGACTGAGTTTGAAGCCTGAATCTTGAAAGCTGTAGAAGGAGTTTGCTCAGATACGACGTCAATAAAAAAGACAAAATGCTGCTTTGATTCAAAATGGCTGACTTCCTGTTTGGTTTGGACCATGGCTCCAATAGACTTTTTTGTAGGTCCTGACAAGATACACATGTGTACCAAGTTTCATAATTCTGGGATAAAACATGGCTTGGACCTGATTTATTAAAATATTCTAGGGGGCGCTGTGGAGGAATTAGGCCACACCCACCAAATATTGCACTGGATTTCTGTCAAGGGATGGACAGGAATCCATCCCTTGACAGGATAGATTCCTTTGGTCCTGTCCATTCCTGTCCTGGACCAAACTCCCACTAGAGTTTGGTCCAGCTCGGTCGAAATATGAGGAATCTAGAGCCAAATGTATGGCAGCGGCGCAACCCGTCACTTCGCCACACCCTCCCCTGAAAACTCTTGGAGCTTTAAAGCAAGTGAGACCAACTTGTTATCTGTCTTCTAACACAAGATCATCCTGATTAGGTCAAGAGTGCCAGAGATGGAGCTTTCCAAGTAAAAAAAAAGTCACATCCTGTTCTGAGGGGCGGGGCTCAGATGACGTCAGAGTACAACGACATAGGATCGTCAAGGATCCAACCAGGTTCAGTCATACCAAGTTTGGTGCCAAATTACCTTTTTATGCGAAAGTTATAGCGTTTCATTTGTTTTGACGAGTACGCCAAGTTCGTCGCTCTGCCACACCCCCTGAACATAAATAAAAAGTAAATTTGTTTTGATAACTTTTAAACCCCCATGCCTTAACTGCATTCTGACCAAGAATGAAGCCAATAGGTTGAAATCCCTAGGAGTAGTTTGTTAAAACCCTCTCCAGGCAGATGTTGCAGAAAATATCAGATTTTCCCTGCAACTACAACTTAATTTGAGACTGAGAGGGTTAAAGTTCAACGTGAGTAAAAGTGATAAATCTCACCTTCGACCCAAAATGGCCGCCTCCCTGTGCATTTTAGGGGGTACCTCCAAGAGACTTTTTCTTGAATTGGTGGGGGGTGGGGGGGTGGGGGGGAATCTACCTACGTACGGAGTTTCAGATCTTTACGACCTACGGTTTCCCCTATTTCACGTTAGGGGGTGCTATAGAGCAGTTTGGCCACGCCCATTTGCGATTCCACCAGAATTAAAAAATTTTCCTCAGGGGTCAAGTTTGGTGAGTTTTTGAACATGTCAAAGGCCCCATACAACCACGTAAAATGGCGGAAAAATAATAATAGTTATAATAATAATAATAATAATAATAATAAATAAAAAAGAAATCCCGCAAATTCAATAGGCCTTCGCCAGCATTTCGCTGCTCGGCCACGCCCCCATATCAAAGTTTACATTCACATGAAAAAACGGCTGCAAACAAATGCACAATTATACAACCGTATATCTTTGAAAAGCAGTAGTGGAACCTCCAGCACAACCAACAAGAATGCAGCAAGTGGTTTCTGGATGGTAAATGCACAACAAAACTTTTGCGAATACAGTAGAAAAACCAGCTGACCAAATGGGCCAGAGCTCAGTTCGGGTTGCTAAGTGACAGACTGGACATCGCTGGGGTTGCTCACCTGGCAACCCCAGCAATGCCAGGGCATTCCAGACATTGTGATGTTACACTGTCAAAATTTCTTTAACTGCTTTCTTTACAGACATAAATTATAAATTAAACATTAAATTATTGCCAAAAACAAACTTGGTGATTGGTTAAAGCATTAAAAAAAAAAAAAAAAAGCAATAGAGATCCAAATGAAAACACAAAAACATGCAAAGGAGACCCATTATGAATTTTGCAAAACAGAACCCCTTAATTTAAAACAAAACACAAGAAAGGATGGCATCAAGAACCAGTACTAATGTAGGAGTCATAGTGGACTGATCAGTGTGTGCCCCACCCTCAGCCTGATCTTTGGCCACCTCCTCCTGCTCCTCATCCAGAGCTTGAAAGATGGCCGTCAGGAAGAAGAAAAGCAGCTCACACAAAGGACCTTCTGGGTCTGTGCCGACCAGAGCCTCTTCCAGAACCTCTGTGAGAGGACAAAAATCTGCTTAGACAGACCACTTTATCTGGAAATAAACTCTTACAGCTTGGATCAAAACTCCATTTCATGAAAGAAATTATTTTTGTTATTAATGCAAACACTAAAAACCCCATCGGGCAACTAAACACAGGCAGTATAATGTATAGCAATAGTGAAAAGAAAGTGCACCCTATAAGGTTTTTACACATGGAACAAATTAAAAAAAAGATGATTGTGAGACTAAAAAATATCATTCCAAAATGGAACAACCTGCATGTGTAGGTTTGAATTTATAAACATTTTCAGAGCAATATTTACGAATACTCACCCAGATTAATTCCCTCAGGGAACTCATCTTTCAGGTCAAAGGCCTCACCAAAAGCTCGCAGGAACTCTAGCACCATCAGAGCTTTTCCAAAAAGCTCAGAAGGAAGACGAGTTCTCACCGGCATTGGGCTGGGTAACTCCTGTTACAACAAACGGAAATTCTACATTTGTATAAAGGGAATTCAGGAAATTAAGCCTTTCTTCAACTTCCATGTCCGTTACTCACAGGTGAGGGTTTGGGTTACCATTTTATTTTTGGTTTTTATTATGTTCAGTATATACTCTCATACTCATATGAGAGTATGATATGGACTTGAAGTTTCATCCTGATATTTTGTGGTACTATTGTGATAGTAAAAGTAATGATATGAACTATTTTTTAATCGTTTTTTGAAACTGTGACTGCATGGCACAGCATTCACTTCTCTTTAAAAACATTCAAATTTTTAATATGTTTCTTTAGGACATCAGAACATAAAAGTGCCATCTGTGTCACTAAACTCCACACATTGTTTTAAATTTATTGGTATCTATTTATACGCTCATTGAAAAAACAAAGGAATGCTTTTAACATATTTTGTATTATCAGAGCTGGTCAACATTCAGTAATGGTCTGCCGACTAATTTATTATTTTCCATCTGTACTAGAAATATTTAAATTACATTTTTCTTTAAGTGAATGAAGAACCACCAAGCATCTAGTTGTTTTTTTGGTCCTTGATTGGATGATGTTTCTACATTTAAAAGTAGTTCAATGACCATATTGCCTAATCTAACCTCCACTCTGAAGGTGCTGCATTCACTGACCTTTAAGTCTTCACACTCCATGTCCTCTCTGGGTTTGTTCCACAGCTTCAGTCGCTGAGCATATTTCTTCTTTTCTTCCTTCAGCTTCTCTCGTTCCTGTCAATCAGTTAGTAAAATTGCGGATCAAAGTTTTACTCCCAAACTGGAAAAGTGTCTGATGTTTCCAGTTACTCACTCTGTCTTTCTCCAGTTTCCTACGCTCCCTCTCCTCCCTCTTCCTCTGCTTCTCCTCCTCAAACCTTTGCCTCTGCTCCTCTCTCAGCCTGTCCTTCCCCTCTCGCTCCCTCCTTCTGGCCTCCTGCGCCTCCTCCTTCTCCCTCTTCAGCCGGGCCTTCTCATAGCCTGCAGCAGCCATCTCTTCCCGCCTCTGCAGCAGCATCAGCTTCTCCTCCAGCACATTTATTGACGACGCCTGGAAAGCAAGTTCACTCAATAAGGCCTTAAATAGACTGGAAATATTCCACCTTAACATTTCGGACTGAATGAATGACAAAATATCCTCCACTAGCTTTTTTTCTGATGACTAACAAAGTTTAGATAACCTCAAGCTTTCTGTTTTGGAATTTGGAAAGTTCTCGTCAACAATCTGAACAGGTGTTAAACCGTTATATAGCCCACTTACTCAGACCTTTGGTTTTGTGAGAGGAAGAGTTCATCATCGTCTGCTGGTCATAACTATGAACTGCATGCAGTCTTCAATAAATTACATTTTGCTTTCTGAAGAAGCTCATTTAACAGATTAAATTTACCTTTTCAAAATAAACTTTCAGCAGGTATTGAGCATATTTTTATGTTACCATGCTTTATTAAATAGGTCTGTGTGTTGGTCTTTTATTGCCTATAATCCTGAGCTTTAAGAAATCACATATCTGAATACTTTCCTTAGATCGCATTACTAGCCTTAATGTTAGCCACCAAAACATTTGACGAGACTGAATCCCAGCCATAGTAATGTCTAATATAGTTCTGGTAATTAAATGCATTTTCAATTGTATTGAAACATTAGCCAATGTTCTGAAGTTCTTGCTGACAGCACACTGACATATTTGTCTGTAGAGTAAGATAACAGATGTGATCATCTGACCCAGATTTTAACATCAGATGTAAACCATTAAAGCCATCTACTAGTATCTGAGTGAGTCAGGCCATGTTGATGTAAGCTCTGAACAGGGAAGATTAAATCAAGACTTGATAGCCTCATGTTCTGCATGAGCCTAGAAAAAATGTCTGAAAAAGAGATAGTGTTTTATCAAACAGTAATAACTGCTAAATTAGAAAGACTTGACCAACAAGAAAAGTTAGACATAATATTCAGCTTTGTCTTGCCAATGCTCATGTCTAATTAGTATTAGACATGAGCATTGCCTCTCATCATCCTGCATGGTCCACATACCTGTCCAGGAGAGCCATTAGAGTGGAGGCTGAAGGGGAAAATGGGGGGATCATCAGGGAAGAACTGAGAGAAGGTCTGTTCAGACAGCCTGTACTTCTTCACTGTAGAAGGCTAAAAAACAAACGGACACCGCTGTGAGTTAACAGGATCTACAGTCATTTCCCGCAGAGCAGGTAACACTAATGTAGCTCCTACCTTTAGAACAATGCATCCCCTATGAGGCTCACAATGCTGCTTGAAGAGGAGTTTCAGTCTCTCTCTGGATAGGATCGTTTTTTTCGACTGAGAAAAACAACAAACCAAGTAACAGCTAGTTCAGAATCAGAATCAGTGGTCTCAAACTCCAGTCCTCCAGAGCCGGTCTCCTGCAACCTTCTGTCTGCTTCCAATATCCAATTTCAGCTCGTTAGCACAGCTGTACTGCATGCAAGTGAGGCAGTTTAACCACCACTGCTCAGAACTAATAATGATGTTTAAGATTTGTGAAAAAAATCTCCCAGAGATCAGTTTCAAAGTTCTCCTCCAGATTAACCAGCTAAACCATGGTAACTCCAAACAGAAACATGGGCGCTGTTCAGCTGAACAAAACAGCATCCAAAGAGATTCTTGCTGTCCACCGTCATAACATTATGATTCACTAACAAACATGTTCAGTTTGAGTCATTTCAGTTGCTAAAGTTATCTAAAAACTGATTGCTTGAAGCTAATTCTAATTTTCCAGAACCATGACTTCAAAAAGTCAAAGATAACCCTTTAAGTAAAATAAACAGGTCAAATAAAACTCAGCTATTTAAAAGGGAACTGCCTTTCCTCAGGCATGTTGAGACATTCATGAGGTAGAAGACTGATTGGTGTACTTCATGTTTGATCCTTTGTTATGGAACAGGCTGGATTTGGAAATGTGTCCCTTCTGGAATTCTCAGCGTAAACATGATCAATTAGTTTACAAAAACAAATTATGAGATTTAGACTCTTACCTGATTTGACTGGGTTTGACGGTGAAAGGTTCGCCATTTTCATCCTTGACAATCCTTACTCTGTAATTAAATGCTGATGGACTCAAGGGCTTCTTTCCACTAAGACACAAAACAAACAGTTTGTGAGAAAGGAATGCTTATTGTGTCTACACAAGCTGCCTTGTTCCAATGCCATTCTATATTATTTAACCTTTTATGTCCTAAATTTTAAATCTTCGCCTGGATATTTTTGTTTGTTTTAATTGTACGCAGTTCTTTAAATGTCCTGTCAGTAAATATGTGTTTCTACTTATCCAATTTAAAAGAGTAGCCCTCAACTTAATTTCAATCACTCAAATGTTATTTGTATAGCACATTTCAACAACGAGGCATTTCAAAGTGCTGTACATAATAAAAACACAGTCATGCAACATAAAATCAACAATCGAAACATTACATTTAACCAAGTGCTGTCATTAAGTTCTTAATTGATTATGCTTCAAAAGCAACTCTAAACAGGTGGGTTTTAGTCTAGATTTAAAGGACCTCTGTGTTTCAGCTGTTTTGCAGTTTTCTGGAAGTTTGTTCCAGATTTACGGTGCATCGAAGCTGAATGCTGCTTCTCCGCATTTGGTTCTGGTTCTAGAGTTGCAAACCAGCCCAGAATCAGAAGACCTGAGAGGTCTGGAAGGTTGATACAACAACTGCAGATCTATAAAGTATTGTGGTGCTGAACCGTTCAGTGATTTATAATCTAACATCAGCGTTTTAAAGTCTATTCTTTGAGCTACAGGGAGCCAGTGGAAGGACTTTAGAACTGGTGTGATGTTTTCTATCTTCCTGGTTTTAGTCAGAACGCGAGCAGCAGCGTTCTGGATCAGCATCAACTGTCACGGATGAGTTTCTCTTGCTCTTTTATCACCTTCTGCAGATGATAGAAGGCCGATTTTGTAACTGTCTTTATGTGGCTCTGAAGGTTCAGGTCAGAGTTCATCACTACTCGGGCCTCACTGCTGGTTTTTAGTTGTAATAAACGAAGCTGTGATTCTAGATGGTTCCTCTTTAGGTCCAAAGATAATAACTTCAGTTGTGTTTACGTTCAGCTGGAGAAAGTTTAGGCACATCCACACATTTATCTGTTCTAGGCATCCATCTAATTTCACTCCCTTTATTTTTTCTCCTCATGTTTCTGGATGCAATCTGCTGGGTTTACTTAGAAACTTTTCAAACTAATTAGAATAATGAACTAAACTTCTTACACTGCTTAATAACTAACATCACTTGGAATGTATGTATAATTAATTGTTTATAAATTGCCTACAGAGGACATTTGTTAATTTTTGTTATATAAATGAACTAAATTGAACTAATTGGCATAAGTACACAAATGTGGGATTTATTTATTTAATTTTTTTTACATTTTAGAAGCAGGAAATCTCCACAGCTCTACTACGTAACAGACATAACACCAGAAGAACCACACAGGAAGCACATCATACACAAAGCTCTTACTACACTGGAAACAAACCAACCTCCTGTTTTAACTGGATGGAGCCTGAATTTGCCATTGGCTACATGGTTCTACTGCAGATCTGGATCAAATCTGCTAACCCTGTCCTGCCTGTCCATAACTCCAATAATCCCAGCTCAATTTTTTTGCATTCATCAAATACTTTATGAAATTGTGTTCCAGAGTGGTTCGTGATCTACTAACCCGTTGAGATGTGCTGTGGGGCTTTGGAAGACGTCACTCTCATCGTCGCTGTCACTAATCACAATGGTGTCGCTGTCTGCTGCCTTGCTTTGCCGGTTAGTGAGTGGCGCTCCGTTAGCACAAGCGTAAAGTGACAGCACCTGCACGATCTTGCACACACGCCTGAAATACACACAGTATTTACACTTGGGAAAGCTGAGAATAGTCCAATAGGACTCACCTACAGATTATTTCGAAATGTTACTAAAAATCAACAAGTCAGGCATAATCTGAACACTGAAAAAATTCATATGTAAGGTGATGGGACATAGCTGTTAAGCATGAAGACTAATAACAACCTGACATGAAATACCACTATTGAAACTCTTCGATAATTAGCTTCTCCTACAGGACAGCAGGCTGCTATAAGCTAAGGCTATGTGAACAGGACTAACTGGAAGAGTGTTCAGAACCGCAATCCAAACCAAAAGTAGAGAAGAACATTGCCTCTAATGATCGAAAGCTTTCCATTACAAATGTGCACAAAACATTTTTGAAATTTCACTAATGTTTAAAAGAAAAAAAAAATCACAATTGCAACGTTTCCATTAAATAAGAAATTAAATTAAAGTCACACGTGAATAAGACTGTTCAAGGGTCAACTCATTAAAAACCATGCAAACCTGTCATCCTAAAACCACTTCTTGACATTTTCACCATTAGTAACATCCAGGTGTTGATCACATGATGTGAAAAAAAGTTTATATTGAAGTTTTGTGAAATGCTCCTTTTCTGAGTGCTGGAGGCTGCTTCTTCTCCACTGGTTTCTATACGGCTGAAAAAACCATCAAGAGGTCTTTTTTTTTATTGGCATGTTTCCAATAAGCAAATTCATTTTCATAAAACCAATTTGCACAGTTTTATGGTCAATGGAAACGTAGCTATAGATGTCCTTAATGGTGACTCCCGGAGCCTGAAGATGAACATTAAAACTAGGCTACTGGTGCGTACCTAGTTCCGTTGCGTCCGCTCACATCCACTATCTCTCCTGGGAAGAAACGATCCTTGACGTAGCCGTAGACGTCCTCGCAGAGCTCCGAAAGCCTGCAGTGGCGGCTCAGTGCAGCCAGGTGGAGCATTGGCACCACCAGGGCCTGAGGGAAGCTCTCGAGACTCTGCTTGGCCCGCTGCTCGCTCTCCACGGCCTCCAGGTAGGTGAGGCCGGCTCGGCCCGTCAGAGCACAGCTCCACACCAAACTGTTGCAAAGGATGGTCCTCTCAAAGAACTCACTGTGGGAGGGAGGGACAGAAAAACAGCTGATTCACATCTTCACAAGAACTTCATGCAGCATGTTGCAATTTTTCGATACAAATAGCACACAGGCTAATGGGAATTTTGACTCAAACAGAGAAATGTTCAGAACCTTGGTGAGCTGATGATTAAGTCAAAGGATGAGCAACACAAACCTAAATTGTTAAAAATAACTTAGAACTGTAAAACATAGTTTAGCAGGAAACACTCTATAACAGCTTGCAGAGTGTTGCCTATCTTGATCTTTTCTCTTTTATATCAGCTGAGATCTAATAGAAAAAAAAAACGAACTCCTGTCCTTGGCATCATTTTTTTTCTCCAGTGATACCAAGAACATGTATGTAAATATTGGTTCTTTGGGACAGTTGAAGCCTGCATATCAACTTGGATGCTGAATGGCTTAAAAAAATAAAAATAAGGATCAAATTTGAGCATTTCTGTTGGTAATTTTTATACTTATTTCAAGAAACAATCAAAAACTAGAGCTTGCAGAAATGGTTTATTTTAGTCTCCATGTAAATTTTTGTCACTTGATATTTACGGAAGCTGTCAATAGCCATATATTTAACATGCCAATTTCACAATGCACATTTTGAAGATGAATATGACTCGTAATTGTGTAATACGTCCTTTTTTTTTTTTTAGGAAATTATATGAAACAGTGGTTCGCAAATGTGTTATAATCTGTGGCACTCCACTGAATAATTGACTTTCCCAACCACCATTTTTTTCAGGCATTTTAGACAACATTACCACACACAAGTTTCAGTTTCTTATGGTACTGTGTAAGAGCAAAACAGAAATTAAAAAATGTATGCCCCTGGCATGTTTACTTAATGATGCAAACTGATTATGCACTGGATTTTAATTCAGACCTTGAAGCTTTTAAGATTGTAACTGGAGAAATGAACAGAAAGGTCCCTGAGAATCAAACCTGTCAGCAGGAAAGTTGTAGGTTTCTCCCAAGATTTTACCCAACATCCAATATGGCTGCCTTGTGACAGTAACAGTTAAAAACTGTTTATTTGCACTTTTAACAAAGTTGATCCTCATTAAATCGTTTCCACAAACTGTACCATATATAGTCGAATGAAAATTAGCGACAATGTCTGAAAGAACAAAATATATTAGACGAAGTGATTATGTTTAATGATTGTGGTGGTTAGCCTGATCACAATTATTAGGAAATCCTACTAGTTCCCGAATTTCATGACTAAAATTAAGTTTTATGTCATTCCCACAGGCAACTTCTGACTTCAGAAGTTAACGGGTCACCACATGAGTCAAATATTTCGTATTTATAGGTTTTTGTTTGTATAATAACCCTCCTCGATGGTGTGAATGAGTGGACTGTTTATATGGGCTAAACTCTCAAAGCTAAGCTCTGGTAGCTCCCAAGCTAACAGTCACTTTAGCTAGCCAACCGTACACCTGTCCCGCTCCTACTGACCTTTTACTACCCGCTTTAACCTGCTTCCTACTGTCCTTGGGGCTGTCGCACCTTGGTAAAAAAAAAAACCAACCTATATATAATTTTATTTTAATTTACAATAAAGTTAGCTTTTATGTTTTGTGTGGAAGTTTTTCTCAATGATAGAACATCCCAAACTTACTTTAAGCGTTTTTTTGTTTTTGTTTTTTTAGAGTTGAGGCAGCTACTTACTCATAGGTCCTGAAGATTTCATGAGTGATTTTACAGAGAAACACTTCTTCGTCCGGCCGAATATCAGCCGGAGGTTTCTGCCGGGTAAAGGGCTTTCTGTGGAGTAGCGGCATCTCTTCGCTCCGCTTCCACTCTGAAAGAAAGGGGAGCGAAACCGGGTCACTCGTCTTTACCGAATAAAACACGAAAACTCAAGTGAAACGCCTCGGCTAAAAAGCCCAGAGCTGAAGCAGAGCCGCGGTTAGAATGTGGCAGGAGCTCGACAGAATAGCAGGAGTGAGGAGGAGGTGGTGGTGGTGGTGAGCGGGTCTTTTGTTACACGCGCCGATAATCCAGCCCGCATGGAAGAAGTGCTCCTCTTCATTATCTCCCAGCCGACACGCTAAACTCAGAGCCAGTTCAGCTCAAAGCTCACAACTCCAGTCCTCCGACACTCGGTAGGCTAAAACAGACAAAGAAACCGATAAAAACGGCCGGTCTTTACCAAGTTGTGAAACGATGAAACGATAACAGGCGGTCCGAAATGAGGAGGAAGAACTCGGGGCTAAGCCGTCTCACTGGCGGCTTGTTGACGAAGTTTTCATCCACTTCACGGTCAGCTGGGAAATTTCATTACTTCGCCTACGGTTGTTTCTTGAGTGTGAGAGCTGGAACATGTCAGTGACCGCGAAGGGGGCATTTGTTTAAGAATAAAGTGTTCGGAAGATCTTTTAAACACATTAAAACACATTTTTGACATTTTGTCAAAAATGTACACGCCCAAAAAAATATTTGCACACTTTTGTTGACAGGTTATCTCCTTTAGTTAGGTTCAAATTCAGTCATCTCGACAAAGAGATGGAGGAAAAGAAATAAAGAAACTGAATCCCGCCGAAGATAGTAATGATCGACAGGGCCTAGAATGGAATTTTGGGGCACTCTTCCATTTAGCCCATCATCCACCACCGACCTTTATTTGTCCATAGTTGGACATTTTTTCCATTTTGCATTTGAAGCTATTTGTTTTGCAGTTTTCCTGTAAGCTTTCTTTAAATGCAAAATGGAACATAATTTTTTTTGGTCACATTGCATTATTTATCAAACAAATAGTACTTCAGGTAAAGATTTTAAATAGTAATAATATAAAACAATTCTCAAAGTAACTACGAAGTTGAGCTTAAACAGGATAAAATAAGACAGGTAAAGTACCTCCCTAATTTCCTTCTTTTTAAGCAGTTTTATTGACAATTCAAATATTTTTGGCCTTCTGGATTTTTTCTTAGCTTGTTCAGATAATTCGAAGTTGGTAAAGGTGACATTTGATAACTTTCTTCAGGTATTTCCAGAATGAGAAGCCATTTTAGAAAAAAAATGTCATACGGCACTACACTATCTGATGATTTTCATCAGCAGAGAGATTCTTTCTCTGTCCCATATTGCTTGAAACCTGTGGCCTGTTTAATAATGTGGAACATTCTTCTTAAGTAGATTTCCTTTAATTGAGCTCACCAGACAAACTGATCAACCAGCTTTCTGAAATTAATTATAGTGATTCAAAGAACCCTGACACACAATACCATCTATAAATTTAATAGTACAACAAAAAACTTTATCTTTATGAGACTTAAATCCAATTTGCATAATAATTTGGAACACGGTGTAAGTTCATTTGGGGACCCCCAGAGAGAACTTCCGGTCAGCAGGGGGCTCTAGTCAATCACAAAAAGGTGGGCCTGTGCTGATCATAACTCAGCATAAAATCAGAATCAAAGCAAACATCTTGAAATTGAGATGCATCAGGCAGCTGCATTGATGAGTGTCTATTCTTTTCAGTGTTATCATTAAGCAAACTCACAGGAAGCCTGAAAAAAAAAAATTCTAACTGAAAAAAATGAATAAATTGTAAATATCAATGGTGACATTTGGTTTCTGGAATTTTCTACGCAGTTGGTAAAAAGGTGATACAAATTTCAGCAGTGAAGAGATGCCAGGTGAAGACCCAGAACTCACTGGATGTCTGGGTTTTCCTCCTGGACCTCCTCAACCCAATCTCAGATAGACAGAGGACAATGAATGCTGGATATTGTCAGATGCCCAAATCCCCATGGTAACCTATTGTCTTATGTTTCTCCAGCTGCTTTTTGAGACACTCAGGTTCTGGGTGGGTTTAAGATCTGGGTAGTCTTCTGCTTGCTGCTTCAAAATGAAATGTTCCAACCTTTCGACCACTCTCTCACTTGAACGTTATGACACAGTGCTCCAGTAGTGCTGAAAAATATGTATTTTCCATAAGATTGATCATAAGATTACTCATGCTGGATGGTTAATCCTACTCTTTACGTTTAGTTTTAAGGTGCAGCCATTCTGTGACATGCATCAAGAAGCCGCACAAAAGCCAAGCTTGCCTGATGCAGCTCACACATATCATCTTTACCTGAGGTCTGATCTATTCAAATTTTAAATGAAAATTCAAAATTTGCAAAGGTGATTCGACTTTGTTCAATGCCTCATCTCTTTTCCTCTCTCTCTGTCTATAGGTGGCTTGTCTGACTGTTTCTACGGTAGAAGCAATGATAGATTAACACCACACTGACACAAAATGCTGTGAAATAGTATTCATACCCTTTGAACTCTTTCAGTTTTTATCTAAATACAACCTACATACATTTTATTAGGACTTCATTTGATGGAGAAAAAAATATTAATAGGATGCAAAATAAAACAAGTCGAAAAAACACAGGAAACTGTGGTGTGTATTGGACCCCCTTTAGTTTAATGCCTCTAATTAAAAAGCCAGAGCTAATCGCCTGTGTATGAATAAAGTCCAGCTGTGTGTAAACGCAGCTGTTCTGTTTCTGGACTCAGAAGTTTGCAAGAGAAAGTTAGAAAACACAGCATGCAGGTCTGGGAGGATGAAGAATAAATACATTCTTATCTATAAATATCTACAAATACTAATAATAAAAAAATGTTAAAAAAAAAATACTTTTTTTGCTTAATATCATGTTGTAATGTTATCCACTCTTCGAAAACAAACCTGATTCTTTTATGCATGTTTGAGGAATGCTTACGTTTCCCATGGCAACCATTCGGGAAAGCCCAAACACTTTGCCTATTTTCGCAAAGCTCCTTGTATAAGTTGCAGTCCCCAGCTGAGCTTCATCCCACAGACCAGTGCTCTGCAGCTCAGCTCCTCCAGTCTAGACCTATTTGTGCACATCTTCAGTGAGATTCACCAGGATAAGACTTTTAAAGAGGATTCATTACCATGCAACAAGTCATAATACACCAACTTAAAACACAAAAAATATAATTAGGGAGACAAAAATCAACCCGTGTTTATAAGTAAACAAACACTAGACAATGCTGGTGTCTTTTGTATTTTTAATGTATCCGATTTTACAAAACAGAAACTTAGAAAGATAACAATAACATAAAAAGATTATTTTCATTGATGGATTAAAGCAAGCTGTAAAGTACATATACACATGAAGCATAATTAACAGTTTGATTTATTATTAACACCAACATGCAATAATCTATTTTATGCCTCTGGTTTTGCAAGATTTGGACCTGTGGTAGCTTGGAAGCCATGTTGAATTTTAGTGTCTGAGGAGGTAAAGAACCTCTGACCTTTGAAGTTCACATTCTGACTTAAGTTGATTTTGGACTTCAGAAAGTCTGAACTCTGAGTACAAATGAAGACTTTTGGTAAAGCAGATGCAGTCCAGCAAAATTTCCCACCTTTTCAAACCGCTTCCAGTAAGATCTGGAACCACCTGGATCTCAGAGCTGCACCACCTCCTGACAGATGGAGAAATGTGCTTGGATGATTGAGAGCAGCTGTTTCATTCTGCAGCCAGCTGATCCACTACAGGGCACTTTGTCTCCAGTCACATGACCTTGTCCAGCTGGATCCGTTTGTAGTCATACGTTCCATTCCAAGGAGCTCCGTTTGCAGTCACATGACTCTGTAGGGCAGTTTCTGTCTGCAGTCACCTGACCTCATCCTGGTGGAGCTGCCAGCATCAGTCGACCCGGTACAGATGAATCTGTCTGAGCTCCTCAGGGTCTGCATCTCGGCCCAGGTAGACGTTGTAGTCTACAGGAAGCTCCTCCACCCAGTCCGGTGGTAGTGGCACCTGAAGGATGTGAACCATGATATAGGTAGATGGAGATAGATTGCAATAAACAGAAGTCAATAGATAATAACGTGCGATACATATTCCAATTACTTCTTTTATTACACTGCTTACTGCACCACTGCTTGTAGACAGACAGACTTAGCATGTTGTTAAACTTGTCGCAATAAGCAATAAATCAATTAATCACATGATAAATTCGAATAAGCTTAATATTTCCCACTAGCATGATTTATTGTTTTCTCTTTTCTCTCTCTTTTTCTACCAAAACCTAGATGATAAAAGTCTTCAGTCTGGAGTAACAATATTATCTTTATTGCAATCATTTCTGGGACAATTTATCCTCTGGTAAAATTTACCATGACAGGCCTATGTGTTGGGTAGAAGAATGCCTAAACACAATAAAATGAAGTCTGTTCACAGGAATCAGAAACATTTGAAAGACAAACCACCTGGTGTGGCTCCAGGCTGCTTTTCTGGCTGTGCAAAACTAAACTAGTTCTCTTTTCTGTGTTGAAAGAAATGCAACGTTCTGGTGTTTTCCAGGTACCTGCAGAGCATCCAGACTCTCTTGCAAACTGGGAACAGTAACCAGCAGGGCTCCTCTCCTCCTGAAGGCCCTCATGATGAACTTCCAGGCTCTGAACACACAGAGAGCAAATGTTCCTTTTGAGCATGCAGGTCACAGTTGGTGTTTTCTGGATATTTCCTGCACAGTCTCAGAAGAACTACCCAATTTGTTCGATGGGCTCCATGAAGTACTCAAAAACATTGTTCATGATCAGAACATCCGCGCCCTGCAGCAGAACCTCCTGAGTGCATACGTTTGCGTGGAGAACCTGGGCGGGTGTGGGGGGTAGGAAGTTTTCATTAAAGGCATGTGAGAGTGTGTGTATGATGAGGGATGAGGGACGATCAGAGACACAAACCTGAACTCGATCAGACAGGCCGTATTTGTGGAGCATGTCGTTCTGCAGCCTGACAAAGTCCTCACTGAGCTCCAGTCCAATGAGGCGAGAGGCTGAACTGTACACATAACCCTGAACACATGAAATGTTCATCACAATATGATACAACAATGATTAACATGGTTTTCAAGTCTCTTCCAATGATTTCAAAACTGTTTCTAAGCCAGATTTGAAACATTTCAAGATTTGAAAGAAAATGGTTTAACATTAAAGAGGCAGTGTTATGTGTTTTCCAGCCATTTATTTTATAGCACAATCAAATAACTATATTCCCTTCTGTTAGAAAACTGCTGTCTATATATAACATATTTCTGTACATAAATTAGGTCAGTTTGTGTTGAAAAGTGTTGGATGGATAACAGTCAGTGACGGAGAAGCTGAGTAATGTGCTAACAGGGTGAATGTTACGTTACGAACACTGGCAGTAAGGTTGTCTCTGTTTCTTGTGTGTTTTTATTCCAGTCCTTATTATCACAACGCCTGAATCTGCTTGTAGTTTGGGTAATCGGTTGTACTGTCAACAATGGTCCGTATCTTCTAAATGTATTTCTTGATTTGCTGATATTCACTGAAAACAAACAAACTGATCTACACACAAAATCTACCAAACATGATTTAACTCAGCTGACCTTGTTTTGGACAGTATGAACTTTCAGATCTGATCATTTTGCTCATACTTCACCTTGCACCATCTGAAACAAGGTTTCTATGACAACTATCACTAGCATTGATACGTTTCTGGATCTGTGGGGGTTTCACAAAGGCCAAGATAAACTCTGACCCCATAAAGAACTGCTCCCAGTCGGGAACCAACATCCACCACAGTCTGACCACTGAGGTCCGGCAGAACGTTCTGGAACAGGAACTGAAGGTCGGACACTGAGAATGAGTGTGAGATGAAATCTGCAGGAGAAGAAGAGAGCAGGATTACATGCATGCATGTTCATAAGTACACTACTTATGACACTCAGTCTGTGTAGGTCTGTCACAATAACCAATAAATCAATTATGATAAATTAAGATGAACTCAATAATTTCAATTTGTATGATTTATTGTTCTCTCTCTCTCTCTGGATGATAAAAGTCTTCAGTCTGGTACTTTGGACTCAACTAGCTCCTTTTATAAAAGGACAATTTCATTTAGAGAAACTCCCTGATTCATTTTATTTCTTGTTTTGTTTATTTTGGGTATTTAAAATAATATGTTTATGAGAATTTAAAGTTAATTAATCTTTGAGAATGTGTTCTTGTATTATTATGACATTACCATCATGCTACTTGAAAATAGTCTCAAAGCAGCAATGTTATCATAATGAATCATTGTGATAAATGAATCGTCCCACTTGGATCAATTCACTTATTGTTTCAACTAGATGGAATAACGACCTGCGCCTCTTTTTCCACCTCTTCATCTTTACCTACTGCTTCCAGTAAAAGAAACAAAAAACAAAAGAACTCTTCTGTCATCTGCAGAAATACACCACATGGTCAGAGACAACCAATCAGAACCAGGAGGATGATCTTAGAGCTGTAAATCACACCGGAGTACACGCTGCTCCATCATCGTGCGTGTGGAGGCAGAAGGCAGAGCCATGTTCCTACCGAGGGGGGCGGTCCTGAAGGATCCACAGCTGAGACAGTAGTTTCTGCTCATGGCCCCCTCCTCACACAGAGCGTCCACCTGGTCCTCGCTGTACAGGAAGCTGTCCACATGAACTGTGGGCCGCTCCTGCTGCTGCATCTACAGGACAGAATGACCATCAGTAGTGCAATGAGCTCAGCTGATGTGCAGTTCCACCAGGTGTTTGCTAATTGCTGCTGGATAGTCTTGAGGAGCTGAGCTGGGGGAAGGCTGCTCTGAGGCAGAACCTCGATGGCAGGGGTATCAAACTCCAGTCCTCAAGGACCGCTGTCCTGCAACTTTTAGATGAGCCTCTGCTGCATCACCTGAATAGAATAATTAGGTCATTGAGGCTCTGGAGAACTGATCTACACAAGGAGGAAGTAATTTAGACATTTCTTTACAGTGTTTTGTACCAGTGGCTCATCTAAACACGGCAGGACAGCAGCCCTTCAGGACTGGAGTTTGACACCTGTGCTGTAGGGCTTGCAGTTCTGAGGAGGAGCTGCATCTCAAACACCCAGGTGTTTTTGCACAGCTCAATAGTTACTATGGAGATTAAAGGATTCCTCAAGAAGTGAATAAAAGAGTCAAAGCAACACCGCAGGTACGTTTTTAATGAGGAGATAACATTATAACATAAGGTAAAGCTCAAAAAAGTTGATTTTAAATAATACTGCCGCGCTAAGACTGTGTCTACTCGACATCATTTGTGTGCAGATTACTGGAGAACAACATGACATCATGTAATCACATCACACCACAATGACAACCTGAGCCAGACAGGGTCAGACAGGCCAATGAAAACGCCTAATTCATTCATGCACGCACCATTTAAGTCCACGCAGATGAATGCGAGCACGGTCATGTTAAAGTCTGAATGCAGACTGCACCCTTTCAGGATTATTGCGGTTGTTTATCCACATCAGGAACAGACAAGTGTAGCTCAGTAATGAGATGCTTTGAGATGAAACCGAGGAGGAACCTTGTGTTGTGCAGCAGTCTCAGACGGCAGCATGGCATCGACCGGCAGTCTGGCTCTCAAGTCTTCTGCAATGCTCTGCAGGATCACCTTGTTGTTGTCAAGCAGTAGCTGATCCAGCTCATCTACAGAAGGACACACACACACACACCCACACCCACACCCACACACACAGACAGTAAGGACTCACACATTACCGAGATTTTGGTTCTTTAGGAAACAACATCAGAAACCAGAAACCTGGATAATAGTGTCAGATAAATGATGAGCTGAAGTGGCTTTTTTGACCTAAGAATGATAGCAAAGGTGAAGTACAGAAGACAGTGCTGAACCGACTTAAAATGTTTCTTTAAAAAGGAAAAAGCCCCCCCCAAAAAACAAGGCATAAATGTACTAATTACAAATTTATTTCTGCTCCCAAAATGTGG
The DNA here is from genome assembly GCA_010277075.1 of Poeciliopsis retropinna. Lineage (NCBI taxonomy): Eukaryota > Metazoa > Chordata > Actinopteri > Cyprinodontiformes > Poeciliidae > Poeciliopsis > Poeciliopsis retropinna. Next base: position 7,839,524 of record VMRM01000028.1, read on the forward strand.
CAGACTGTATTTAAATGCCCTTTATTTCCTGAGATTTCAAAGAGCTACAAAGGTCTAAAAAATACAAAGAAAAAAAAAAAGAAGCTATTACAACAGATAAAATTAAACCAATAAATAAACAAGAGATTAAAACGTATGTCTAGGAACATGAATCAAATTTTTTTTGCTGGAAAAAAGAGCATTTTAAAAACAGACAGTGGCCTCAGAGTATCAGTTTTAAATCCTGATTTCATTTTCCAGCAGGACTTGGAAAATAAAATCAGGTACATCTGGCCCCACACTGCCAGCTGTACCAACACCTGCTGTCATCACCATGGTTTCAGCAGCAAACTGTCCTGATCTAAACCTTCCATGCCAAGTCCTCTCAGAACTATACTACTTTAGTAGTATAATTTTCACTAAACTGTTTCACTTTTTGTCACATAACAACAAACGATAATGTATTTTATCTGACAGACCAAAACAAAAATAACAAAGGGAAAACAATGTATATATTTTATATTGGATGAAAAGCATCTATGAATGTCAATTTAAATCTTGCCCCAGATTAAAAAAAAATTTTTTTTTTTACTTAAAGTAGATCTAGACTTTGACTAGGCCCATCAAATACGTAAAGCTGTGGAAAAGTAGGATTTCTGTAAAGACTATGTTCAGTGTTACTGAACTGAGACTTGTAGTGTGTTCGTCACTATGTCACAGATGATTCCTGTTCTCAGAACCACGTTAACCGCAAAGTCAGGCTAGAATGAAGTATCGCGAGAAGTGGGGGGCGGTAGGGGGAGACATGCGTGCAGGTGTTCACCTGAGTTTTTCATCCAGTCCAGTAACTTAGGGAGCTCGGAGGGATTCACCTGGCCCAGCAGCTCCCGCAGCTTCAGCCTGGCCTCTTCGGCGTTCATGTTGACCCGCTAGAAGCTTCGAGAACAGGCCGAGAATCCCGCCTCTCTCCCGTCCCGGTCCGAAAAACACGGGCGAGAACTGTGGAGGGGAACCGGAGGAACTTACTTCATCATCGCTACTATTATTTCCTTTTCCCTCTTCTTCGCCGCTCCAAACGGTATCGGTTAGAAGTGACTTACTGACACCTTGTGGACAAATAGAAGTACTGCAGGATCCAATCTGTACTAACCGGTGAGAGTTGGAGCATTTACACTGACAGGACACAAATATATCCCATATAATCATTTATCTGTTTTGTTCATAACCAATAAAACTAAGTCATAAGTGTGACAGTTATTTTATAAAACAGATGAACATTGTAAAACGTTCATTAAACTCACCCTTTTTTGATGGGGTGAGATGATAAATGATCAAATGTTGAGAAACAAAATCATGGAAGCACTAAAAGAAGACAGTAGAGATACTTTGTATTTTGTTGCAGCTCTTCCGTTTTTGTTTTCTATCTTGAATTCTGTGATGTCAAAAATGAAAACTGATGTTTTTAAGCAATGTTCCAAATATGCAGTACACCAGCAGACAGATCGGCACGGTGATCTGTGCATATCAGGCGATCAGGCATATATATATATATTTTTTTACTCTATCATGAAATAAAAACATTTTTCAGGTCTATTTTTTTTTTTTTTAGCTGATTTCCTGAAGGAAAGTTCAAAGTCTTTTTTTTTTTCCTGTGGACAGATCCATTGTTATGTGAACATAACTTCATCATCACCAAACGTTCTGTGGTCAGATAGAAGAAATCAAACGTGGATTGTGTTATCTTCCAGCTTCTTCTATGACTTTTCTGGATTGAAATCTATGAGCTCATTTCTAACAGTTGACAAACAAATGCTGACTTCTGTTTTATGTTTTGTTTTTTTTAAACATTTATATTACAGATGATATATGATTTATTCGCCAACCTGGGCAACTTAACTTAAAACTGAAGTTTAGTGTAAAGAATAATGAGTTAACATTTAGACATAAAATTATGAAAAATGAATAGCAAATCATCCAGTTATTGCTGCTAAGGCCTTTATATGTTGAGGTTTGGTTTTGCAAGATGCTGTGCTTTCTGAATAAAATCTATTTTTCTAATTATGCTTGCTTGGAAACAGTGTATGTTTTTAATGTATTATTTTTTTCACAGAATGCAATACATAAGTGCACAGTGTGTTACAGATACAGACGAGAGTCACGTTCACCTCTGACACGCCTGGTAAAATAAGACCAAAGAAGAAGAGAATGAATCCTATTTGTTAGTTTATCAGTTTCAGTAGCAGAACACAGCTGGAGGGATTTCCATGTTTCCTGCCCAGCCTTGAGTTGGCCACTCACCTCTGACGTAAGGCAGATTTTTTTGAACAAGGCGCATAAAAATGAGAGCAGCTTCTGTTTACGGCCGAGCCAACGTTCACAGATCTTTTTAGAAGCAAAACATTTAGCCCCAGAGTGTCTCCTCCTCTGGAGATCTAACATTGTTTTCCAACATTTTTAAAAATCAAAAAAATTTCCTCTACTCCTCATGTAACCGTAGGATGGCCAACTGTAAGATCAAAAGGTGTGAGGCAGCATTTATGCTAATTGAGAAAAGAGAATAGAAGTGAGAAAATCATTCTAAAAGTTGGTGTTCATGTACATATTTGGCGAGTTTTGCAAAGGGGGCCCCTGCTCAGAAGCTGATGCAGTTTTGGGGGCGGCGGCACGGAAAAGTTTGGGAATCCCTGCAGACAACAGAAGTCACAATGTGTCACAACAATAACTCTGCTCTCCAGCATCATCCTCTGCAGGTTGACACAATAAATACGGACATGAAGGAAATGCAAACACTAAATGTTTTCCTCTATCCGGCGTGAGAAAGCTTGATGAGTGCGGCCTGCCCCGGGCCGAGCCGCAGCTCCGTCAGGTCCACGCTGCTGCCTTCAGGAAGGGCGCTGCTGTTGGTGCTGAGGGCGACCGCAGCATGCCGAGGCAGCGCCGCTTCGCTCATCTGCAGCACCACCTCCTCTGGCCCCCAGTTGAAGGCAGCCAGGTAGCGATCGTTCTGATCCCACGCCCGCAGGTACGCCAGAGACGAGGACGAGTTGGAGAGGAGGAGGAAGTCTCCGTGAAGGAGGGAGCGCTGCTTGGCCCGCAGCTCGCTCACGGAGCGGAAGAAGTTGCGGAGGGACAGCCTGTCAGCCTGATCCTCCTGGACACAGAGAAACACAGAGAGGAGACGTCGGGGTTGAGGCCGGACCAGAGGGCCATTTTAGGGGCCTAAAATATTCTCAAGGCCACCTAAACTAATGTAAAAAAAAAACAAACAAAAAACAAAAAAAGCAAATTCAATTTACTGTGGCCAGAATATGAATAGAATATTTTCAAAGTGTAAAAGTTATTTTTCTGCTTTCACTGCTGCTTGAGAAATGTACTGCCTGCTGCATTTTCTCAAATCCTGTGCCTCCTCTGGGGGCCTATGGCCCCCTTGTCCTCAAAAGCTAGTGAAGCCCCTGTGTGTGTTTACTGGATATTCCCTTTAATCTATGAAAAATTGTGCCGCAACCTTCCTTAATCACAAACAAGCCTTTGGTAAGTTAAGTTTAAAACTACAAAAGATGCATGAATTTTATCAGCAACAAATTCCCAGATTTCCCAGTATTTTTTAAATTTTTATTACAGGTACAGTATGTCCCAGAATTTTTCACCTGTATTTCCTAGACAGACGCTAAAGTCACCGTAAAGGGGTAAGAGTAAAACTACATAACACTGTGTAGCATGTGAGCATAAGATCCTGATGACAGATTACCTGCAGAGTTCCATTCAGTTCCTCTTCAAAGTCCCAAAGCATCTTGGGAAACTTGGATTCCTAATGCAAACATGAAAAGATTAGAAAAAAACCCAAACAAACCAGTTGAACAGTTACTAATTCAAAACTAGTCAGAAATTAATCAGAGATACAAATTTTACTAAAAGAACTTGAGGATTTATTTCCTGTTGAGCAAAGTCTCAGAGCAGGTCTGCTGTCCGCTGAGCGGCTCTCACCCCGTCCATCAGGCCGATCTCGTCTCCGTAGCTGAAGACAGGCGTCCCAGGCAGCGTCAGCAGCAGCAGCTGGTACAGTTTGACATGAGCTGGGGGAACTAATGAGGCCAGGTGACCGTCGTCTCGCCCCCCCAGATTCCAGGCCAGCTTGGTCTGCGTGTGGTTGGAGTAGAGCCTCTGGACGGTGCGGGCGTAGCGGGCGGGGTCCGGGCCGCCGGCTGTCAGAACTTTGGATATGAGGAGGTCCACTCCAGCGGAGGACAGAAGAGCAGACACATCGTCAGTGGAGGAGCTTTCTGTGACACCGAGCAGGAGCCTGAAAGACACAGACACAGATTAAATCCACAACTCACAGGAAGCTGCTCATTTCTGCTGCCAGAGGTATTTTCAAAACCCAGTTTTTAAAAATGCTCATTTTTAGAAATATGTTTCTAAAAACATATGCTAAGATTATAAAAAAGTTCATCAAGACAAAGACAAAAACAAGGAAATGAAACATCCATCCTTCTCTAAAGCTTTAAGGAGTTTTAAGTTTTTGCCTGATCAAATATTTCAGTTTGAAAAGGCAAAGTTAGAATGGGCAGCACAAAGAGGACAGAGTATCCTTTAAAGATGAAGTTGTTCCTGTTCTTGTTGGACTTTTTCCTATTGAAATAATTGAATAACAATGCATTAAAATGTACATTTACTGATAATAAAAGCAGAGCTTAATGTGGGACATTTTTAATCCTCTCTTTAACATCTGGGAAGCGGGAACCATCATGTGACAAAGGTGTTTGGGTTTTGGAACAAAAAGAAAAAGCCTGTTGCTATCAGAGGTCAGAGGTCACAGATGAACCCCGCACCTTTCTGACCCGCCTCCCAGATCCTGGTCTGTCCCGTTCTGGACGATGGCCCGGATGTCGGCCCAGAGAGCCGGGACCCTGCTGGCCAGCTGCTCCACTCCAGACAGCTGGACTCCGTCCACTCCTTCACTCAGCCAGAACACCAGGGCAGACTGGACCACAGGGACACGTGTCACTCACTGTTCATCTCATCAAACACTTCAAGTTTCTCTTCACAATTCTCTATGCTGAACCTAAAAGAAATCTGTATGTGACACTGAGTGACTTAAACGTGCAATTTAGCTTTCATTATGCAGTCCATATATAGAGACCTATAAAAAAATAGATATATTATTCATATCTCTCCACATGGTGATTTTACCACAAACTTCACTTTTTAAACATTATAAAAGATTATTAAGATTATAAAACATGCTGCAGCTTCTGGCTGTACCTTGACTAAATATGACAAAGCTCAAGCTAAGTAAAACTTAAAACTTGTCATTTCTTACGAGGACCAGTAAAATGTTTCAGTCCATTTCACTATATATAATGTGTATATATATTTACAAGCAGCTGCAGCACATCATTACTTCGGTGGATTGTCTTAGCTCACGTCTACCTCATGATGTACATTTATTTCATGTCGGTTTCCAGCTCTAAAGAAGTTGGTCATTACCTTCAGTCTCTCTGCTACGTTTGTTACGCTGCTTCTGGAGAACCAGGGTCCAGATGAACCCTGGTAGTTTGGAGTCAAATCCAAAACCACAGAAATACCTTCAAAAGAGGGGGGGGGGAAGGTTTTTACATATTGTGTATGAAAGACACATCATTTCTTTCTCCCAGTCTGATATTAAATCATCTTAAACATTTTCTGTTTTAGATCAGTTAGTGTCACTGAGAGGAGTTTTAATGAGAGCAAGAATCCTTTGAAGATGTATTTAGTTGTACTTTCTCAGGGTTCACCAGATATTTTTGCTTTATTTATTTGTGAATGTTTAAAGTCTACATTTGGGATTTTGAGTAAATATAATCTCTATGTACATAATAAACAGATGAGCCAAAGGAAAAGCTGGACCTTGTGAATGTCTTTATAAAGGATGCACTGATTTAGGCCAATATTAATATTCTGTATTAATTCTGCTTTATGGCTGCTAACCAGTATTTACAGATATATCAATTATATGTTTCGCTACACTTCTGACATCATATAAAAGTGACCTCCGCCTACTCTGCTTCTCTCCTTCAGTTAAGCATCCCACAATCCTTTGCTGCATCACTATCACTTGACTGAACAGACACCACCTGACTGACCTGGCAACAAGATGAACATAAACATCAGTTGTTTATGTATCGGACCAATAAGTTTGACTTATTGGTCTGATACCGATATGTTACGATGCATGATATAATCTGATATATTGTACATTCCTGGGCTTCATAGTCAAAGTATGACTCTGAAAAAGCATTTTTCTCACCTTTTCGGCGAGCCGCCTGGATGACACCTTTAAACTGCTCCAGGTTTCCGGCTTCAGGTGAAACTTCCTCAAACCTCAAGCTCATGGCTTCATCAGGTGGAGCAACGTGAATCGGTCCAACCACCAAACCTTTCACCTTCAGCTGGGACAAACTGGTCATCTTCTGCTCCACACCTTCCAGGACGGAAAGTCAGGGAGGATTCCTTCATTATTCACCCTTTTAAAAATCAACTATCAAGTATGTAAAACTGAGAAACAGGAGCAAGCAGAATGATTCGGTGGCTCGCACATGGAGCAGGGGGTAAAAAAAAAAAACCTGTGAAATTATTCATCTGATTGACATCGCATGATGGAGTATTAGGGACATTGTAGATATAAAATCAAAGGAGGAGGAAATTTCTGCCAAATAAAATTCATAGAAATTTAGATTAATCTCAGAAATTTTCTAGAATCGACTGGGAAATTTCTGAGCTTCAAAAGTCAAAAACATTTTGACTTTATAAACTTAGAAATTTTCCAGATTTTTTTTCTAGCAAATTTCTGAGTTTAATCTAAAAATTTCTCAGTGTTTTTTTTTTTGGGTTTTTTTGTGGCAGAAATCTACTCTCTTTTTTTTCTAAGATCTACAAAACTCCTGATGATTTGCTGTAGTTCAACACACTTTTGCATTATTACACTTTTGCAGCAGATAATTACTCTGTCCAGATATCACCAACATGTTCTGTTTAGCACTGTGCGTTTCACTTTTGCAACACAGTGTGTGTGTGTGTGTGTGTGTTTGTGTGTGTGCGTGTGCTGCGGAGGTGGGTGGACGGACGGAGAGAGGCTCACCCTTCAGGTTGTGTGCGTCGGTGAAGGCGTGGATGTTTCCGATCTGGTACAGTGGGCCTTCGTTCCACCAGCTGGTGGCCGGCAGCTCTCTGCAGCGAGGAGCCTGCAGCAGGATGAGGACGGCTCCCACCAACATCCCCAACCAGGCGAGCCAGAACACCAGCAGGAGAGCCCAGCGGGTTCTTACCCAACTGGGGAAAGAACGAAACGTATTCAGACCCTTAACAACCGTAAATCCTCCAAAATCTTCCAGTTGAAATGATCCAGTTGTATTGAGTCCACAGAAGTAAGATGCTGTCAGCTCATATCACACTGATGCTCCAGTATCACCGCTCTAGTGCACCATCACCTTATTGAACGTCACTTCAGTAAAACGATGTTTGAAGTATTTCGTTCACATCTTCTTGTACTAATGAATTTATCAGCTTCAGCTGTGTTGATGTTGTGATTATTACACTGAGGCGAAGACAGCTGATCATTTTGAACAAAACTGTTTTGCTGCTAAGCGAACCAAGCTGTGTGAACGATTTAGTCTGCAACATGTGGCTCTGGAGGCACAAGAGGGTCCCTGGACCTTCCAAAATGACTCTTAAAAAAATTGGACTAAAAATGATTTAAAAAAAAAAACATTCACAAACAACTAGATATAACAAATACAGTTTTTTTCATGGAATAATTTCATTTCATGTTTACAATAGAATGACAGTAAAAGTATGAATCGTTTTTATTTAGATCTATTTTTGGGTAAAATATCAACATACAATACACACAAATGTAGTCATCTTCTTTTTAAAATGTTTCTCTTTATCCTAAAACACAGCAACGGGAACAAAATAGTAGCTTTTTAATAATTACAATAGATTTCCTGTATTAAATCAATTAATTAATAAATAATCAAAAACCATACAGTCTTTTGTTCTTGAGGTCATGTGATATTTGTGCCTCTAAAGCCGTTTTTAGCTGGACTGAATCTTTAAGTGATCAGCATAAAAACTGAAGCTGCAACATTACAAACACAGTGTGTCCCTGCAGCAACCTAGAAACAGATCAATAATAATAATAGATCTCTAGTTGACGTGATATTTCACATTCAAAATAAATACATTTTACATCCCACAAATTGTCAAGCATCTAAGCCCATCAGAAAGCTTTCCCCCTGCTCCTGCTACCAGCACCGTGTCTGTGTGAACAGCGTGTCCTCCTCACCCAGGAGTCCCCGCCACCCGCAGCAGCTCCTCCTTGTTCAGGCCGGTGAACGTCTCCTTCTTCTCCTCCGCCTCATCCAGGATCTTCAGTTTCACGGAGCCGTTCTTCTCCGCCTCCACTTCCTCGCTGCCCTCCGGAGGAGCCGCCGCGGCCCGGTATCCGTCGGCGGTCATCGGCTGCTTCTCCTGGTCCTCCTGGTCCAGGTCGGCCTCGCTCACATCAGCCTCGGTGGCGTCAGCATCCACGGCGGCCCGAGCCGCATCCGGGGCCGCGCCCGGGCCGTCCTTCCGCTCCGCGCCGATGCTCTGAGCATCCTTCATCTCCACATTGGTTTCCTCCGTGTTCATCCCGATTCCAGCTCACTGTGTGTCCCAGAGCTTTTATTTATTATCTGTTTTAATGATGAGGTTTGCTGTAAATGGCGTGTCTGCTGGTGAGCTTGTAAAAATCAGTCGGCGTCCGCCAGGCTTGCTCTATCTGCTGCCTTCAAGTGCAGTAGGAAACTGCACTTCTGAAAAGATGGATTTCCTTCTAGCAGAGGCGGCCCAAGGCATGTGAGAGTTAAGTGGCTGCTGGGAGACCCCAAGAACACCACATTATATATATATATATATATATATATATATATATATATATATATATATATATATATATATATATATATATATATATATATATATATATATATATATATATATATATATATATATATATATACACACAAGTTGAGGTGCTGGAGGTACCATCATGGGAGGACAAACCCCTTCATGGGATGTACCACCGGCAAATAACTGAAGTGGCTGATATCAGAAAGTCCTACCAATGGCTGTAAAAAGCTGGACTCAAGGACAGCACAGAGGCCCTCATCCTGGCCGCCCAGGAACAGGCCATAAACACCAGAGCAATAGAGGCCCAGATCTACCACACCAGACAAGACCCAAGGTGTACACTGTTAAAAGTCATACTCGCGATTAGTTATCATGACGTTTTTCTGTAAGTTACTTCCAATTAACAAAATGAGTTATGTAATTTCAACTTCATTTCATGCGTTATTAGCATTTCAACTTGAAGATGTGAGTCAGTTCAATAAAACGTAAATTTAAATGTGTGAACATAACTTGACAATCTGAGTTTTAAAATGGTAACCGGATCTTATAAAAACTGATCACCACTGGCAATATTAATGCGAGATAAAAAAAAAAATAGTGCCGGAAATTCGCTCTTTATCTGATAAGGGACTAAATATGATGTAAGATTTAGTCAGACTTTATAAAGTTCTCCATCCCAGTTAGAATTGCATATTAAATGAAGAAGAGGAACACCTCCTGACCAGATTAAGGACGTCGAAAGCAAAGTCGCGGATAAATACAATTTTTTTCCAAGACCTCTGCCCAAAGACGTTCAAATTCGGCGGGACATCTTTTTCGAAATGCGAAGCGGCCTGGAGTCATAGAAGTAAGGTAAGCTGCATTTGTCGTTTCTTGATAATGCCATCCATTTTTAAAATATGTTAAGAGCTAAAAGTTTGTGTCTCTGTTACTTAAACACAGGACATAAAATAACAGCTTGTTAATTGTCGAGGGCAGGAGTTAATGCATATGAGCCTAGCTAAACGCAGTATGCTACTCGGTTGCGCTTATACAACTTTTCTTAAGAGAAAATACAAGCGGCTACCACGATTTTTGTATTGTACACTTCCTCAGAAACACATATGTGGCGCTTGGTCAAAGTTTTGCATTGACTGCAGGTGAGTTAGCAGCTTCGGGAAAGGCTGTGCGTCAGTAATTAGTCCTATCCTTTGTTTCACGTGTGTCCCGTTTCTGTTTGCCGGTGACAAATGCAATTTTACTGTAAAAGAGAGGAAACTACCTCCAGCGGCAATTACAGATGAAACTGTATTCTGAATTTTACAGTAATTATTTATCAAGCGTTAGTCTTTGCTCAGGCTGGGCGGAGCTGCGCTGGCTTCCAAATAGTCAGGACCCCACTGCTGGTCCTGAAACATGAAGGAGGGGTTTTGAAAAATCTTTTTCAGATTTAATTTTATTTAAAAAATAAAGTATATATATATATATTTTTTTTTACTGTCAAAGTGCAGCCCCCGTTGATTCCTTTAAATTGTTTGTGTCTTACAAACAATGTAGTGTCTTGTCACTGTACCAGAGGCACTTATTCTTATCGTGCAAATTTTTCAAATTTTTCAGGTCAAAGTTGTCTACAATGCCGCTGCGTGTCATAGTTTCAGAAAATGAAATCAGGCGTCTATCAATTGAAGACATCCCCTCAAGTGTTGAGGAACTGTACCAGGTGTTACGAACCAACCTTGCTCTAAGAGGAGCATTCATTTTGCAGTTTGAGGATCCTGATTTCAATAATCAGTTGTGCAACCTAATGGACATCACAGACCTTCCTGTGGACCGTGCAACTGTGAAAGTATTGTTCACATTTGATGACTCCTCGGATTCTACACTGGACACTGGCAGCCTCTCTTCTCCAAGTAGTGCAGATTTTGTTAAATGGCCTGACCCCTTCCCAATTCCAAAGTTTTCACATGATGTGGAGCTGCAACTGAAAGAAGCTAATTGTAGATATGCTAAGGATGGATCTGTGACAGTGATTTCTAAAACTTTGAAGACTGATATCCTTGACACGCTTACAGACGGTATGTCAAAGATTAGTGCTTATCCTGACAGGCAACACTATGAAAATGTGGCCAAAACACTGGTGGAAAGGCGTCCCTGTCTGCGAGACCCTGGGTCAGAAAAGGGATGGTACTCATGGTTTCACAGTCTGAAATTTAAAATGGGGAAACTACAGGCAAAAATTAAGTTCAGCAGGATGCCGTGAAGTGGTCATAAACGAAAATCTGGAAGTTCAAAAGGGGAAACTGTTAAAAAGTCAAAGAAGGGAGAGGTGAACTTCTGTCCTGATCCACCTGAAGGACACAGTCCTGAAAACATGGAGGTGAAGCGCAAGATAATGGAGGCTGAAATGCAGAAGAAAGACCCAAATCATCAGCTGCTTGAGGATTCGATGTTTGCTACATTTTCTCATCGTAGGAAAGACATTGTAGGAGACCAACCACACATCACAGAGCTCATCTCCCGATGGCCTGCTCTGTTCCATGAGAGACAGGTAATCACACAACTGAATTAGTTCCACCAAGAGATTTAATACGGAGTTAACTGTGTCCTATTGTCATATTGTCTATTGAGACAAGTTTTATATTCTATCACCTCAGATTAGGGCTGAATTTACAAGAATTGCCACCACAGACCTTCTGGAATCTTTTCTTGATGGACTTGATGGCCTGGTTCTGAGACTGCTGGAGGTCTACAAAGCAGCAACCAAATCTGGAAAGAAGCAGCCACTCAAAGACATTTTGGACTGCCTTGCAAAAGATGTGAGCAGAACTGAAGATGGCTAGCAAACAAGGCATAATTTGTTATTTTTGTTAAAATATATTCATCTTACTACATGTCTCATCTCTTGCAGAACAAGAAAGGAGAAATGAAAGGAGAAGAGCTGCTGCTCTGCTTGGTTTGCCACGCTACATATCTGGCGAAGATCCATCAACTGTCATCAGGATGTGTGATGTAAGACTAACAAATGTTATTACAAAAACTGTTTACATATTTACCTATTCCTCTTTCTTGCTATCATTTAAAAAAAATCTTTTTGTAGCATTTGTGTTTGCAAAAACTTTTTAGTTCTTTCTTAAGAGACATTACTTCCAGTTTACTACAACCATGCATCACATCAAATTCTGATGTAATTACTTTGTGTATCCTGATTGACTTTGCTCAAAGCCAGTTGATGGAAACGCGCCTGATTCGCATTTTCTTTCATTTCTTTTGACATTTTAAGAATTTGACGATTTAAAAAAAAATGCATTAAGGTGGAAACACTGCTAGTGTCCTACATTTTTAGTATAATTTCAGTGCTTCACAATGGTGGTTTTTAATCTGCCATGCACTGTGCTCATGTGCATGAAAATACAAGTACAATAGCATAAAAACTTGCAGTATAAAGATACCAGAGTATTTGCATTCTTTACTTGAACACAGATGTCATTATTTCTTTCTTCTTTTTAAGGCTCATGCTGATATTCTGGATGATGCCATGAAGGGGATGCAGGTTGGTCTCCTGATTGCCTGTGAAGGTGGTGAACATGGGGCCATCCCACACAAGGTCTTTGATGTGGCAGTTGTGGTGGAGGAGACCATTGTGCTTCACAACATTAAAGATGTGATACTTGGCTTTGCTATGCTTATGGGTGTCATCTACTGTATCAATCTCAAGTATCCGGATGACATGAAGTATTCGTTTGAGTTTCTTCAGAGTGGTGATGAAGATCAAACCAGACCAGGCCTCAGCTCGAGTACATGGTTTGAGAAACAAAATCTTGAGGTACAAACTCTTAACATCTGATATGTTTACAGTTTTGTTTTCTTAACAGTTCCTGTAAGAATTTAAGTTTGTTCGATGCACTAAATGTTAATACTAACATATTAGCATTGTGCTAAATTCATGGGAAAAACCTCTCTCTCAGGGTTTGTGTGAGTTTGTTAAAACACTGATCGTTTTGCACTTTTTGGACTGTTTTTGAGAGATGGTAGCTAGTTGTATTGGCTTTGCCCTGTCACTGTTCAATGTGATTAGAATGTTTTTTAAAATAATGGTCTAATTTCTATGGAGGACTGAAACTCACCAATAAAATACACTTAAAATGCACCAGTTAAATAAATAAGACAACTTCACCTCATGTCTTATAATTTACCTTCATATTTTTCCAGCTTAGCTCCTACAAACTATATTTTTTAGCACATAATTTAATATATACGTGTTTATCCTTTAATTGTAGATGCATTCATGCCTTAAGTGCATAAGGTAAAGTAAAAACATGACATGTCAAAGCAACTCTTGGGGAAAAAAGGATAAAAATAAATATTTAGAGTCATAAATGAATCTACAAGTAAATGGGGGAAAAACAAAATTTTTAAAACAAACTGTAAAAAGTGCTAAAATCTATAATTTGTTGGAACTAAGGTGGAAAAATAAATGTGGACGTTATAGATGGTTAATGAAATTAGTAAAACATTACGTAAAGTTCTTAATTGGTGCCTTTTAAGTGCATTTATTTATTAAGATTTATATAAAATATTTCTGTTTTTATTTGTCAAATAATTAATTTCTGTTTTGGTCCTCCAGTAAATGTCAACACTTCTGCTTGTCTTGGACAAATGTTTTCTTTTACACTTGATTTAAGACTTGTCTCATATTTGATAGAGAAAAATAAATGTATAATATTTGAAATGGAAGTGTATTTGGTGTAATTATTTTTAGGAAACTGTTAAACTTGGGATTATTAGTGGAGAAAGTGAACAATATTTGGAAATGTTAGTTTACTTAAATTGCAATTTTAAGTTCAATTGCTGAGTTAAATTAACTCAAAAAGGGAATTTGTATGAATAAAGTTAGTCAGTTTAACTTTAAAATGAGAGTTGGAAATATATATAATTGTTTGTTACTTTAACAAAATAAAACAAGTTTTTTGAATGGAAAATTTAACTTTGCAAGTTGTTTAAACTCAGTATGAAGTTCATACAACAAGTAGTCATTAGTTAGAAAAGTGGTATAACTTAATTATTTGAGTTCAAATAGAATATGATTGTAAGTTTACTTGACAAGAGTACTCAATTTTTTGAGAATGAATAATGTTCTATAGTTAGTCATTTCAACTTATGGTATCATATTTAAACAATAAATTATCAGCCATTGGGCTACTTTTCTAGCTTGCCATCCTAAGTTGGAAAAAAACATTAGTTTAAGTTGTGTTAACTTGTGTTTTTAAGGCAGCAATTGAACTCAAGTTTTTAAGTTTAACTTAAAAATTATTTTTACAGTGTAGGTTGTGCAAGGAGGCCCCTGAGACAGTCCAGCACATAACAACAGGGTGCAAGATACTGGCAGGGAAAGAGTACATGGAACGACATAACCAAGTGGCAGGCATAGTGTACAGAAACATCTGTGCAGAATATGGACTGGAAGCCCTGAGATCAAAGTGGGGAACACCCCCAAAGGTGGTGGAGAATGGCTGAGCTAAGATCCTGTGGGACTTCCAGATCCAGACAGACAAAATGGTAAGGTCCAACCAACCGGACATTGTCGTAGTGAATAAACAACAGAGGAAAGCCGTTGTGGTGGATGTAGCAATACAGAGTGACTGCAACATCAGGAAAAAGGAGCAGGAGAAACTGGAGAAATACCAGGGCCTGAGGGAGGAACTGGAGAGGGCCTGGAAGGTGAAGACCACAGTGGTGCCTGTGGTCATCGGGGCCCTCGGGGCAGTCACCCCCAAACTGGAGCAGTGGCTACAACAGATCCCAGGAACAACATCAGACATCTCAGTCCAGAAATGTGCAGTTCTAGGCACAGCAAAGATACTGCAGAACCCTCAAGCTCCCAGGCCTCTGGTAGAGGACCCGAGCTCAGAGGATAAGAACCACCCGCGGTGGGTGAGAAGGGAATATATATATATATAACATTTAAAAAAAAACCCAACTAAACTAAACAAAAAGAAAGGCTATTTACACATCAAAAAACTATTTATATATAATTTTTTTTACAGTTGTTAGAAAATGGTTGTTTTATTTCCTGCTGTTTGCTGCTGCCACTGCTGGGGAAATGTAAACTAACAAACTAATTCCCTGAATTAGACTTTCAGCATCACACTGGTTGGTGGAGGAGGTTGGCTGCAGACTTGGCTTGAGCCTTTCCCCCGACCGTATCTGGTGTGAAACTTGGCTGCTGTGACATTAGTGCCTAGAGGACTGATAATTTGGCCTGATATCCTTATCCAATATTAATATTGATGTTACGGTTAATGACTGATACTCATCGATATATTTGTAAGTATCGGTTATATAAGTATATATTTCACAAAGGATTATTTTGATGAACCCATGATGTAGATCCATACTTCTGGCTTCATTCTCTTCATCTTCTGAACGTTTCGTCCTACTACTATTAAAACACTTTGATTAGCTGTAGATGATTCTATACAGAATCATAGTTTTAGATCTGTAAAGATTCTGTTCTATTATTATTATCATTTGTTTCACATGTGGTCAAGGCAAAGGGATGGAACCTGGGCTCGACTCCCACATAAACCCTGTGGTTGACGGTTTTTCTACTTCATTGCATTGGGAAGTGACAGAGTTCAAACTCTAAAAGAGATGGTATTTTGTCAGAGGATTTCTGCTTATTCACAGAAATCAAATGGAAATTGGGAACAAAAAATGGCATTCCACTAATGTGGTAGAAGAAAAATGACCCCGGACACTTTCTACAGATATTTGAAAAAAATAATTGTTAGATGTTAATGTTTTATATTGGAGAATAACAATGATTCCAAGTTTTTTTTCTTTTTTTTTTGTTTTTTTACAGACTAACAGAGTCTAACAGAGTCAGAGCTCTGCTGTGACGGCCGTCTCAGTAGAGATGACAGAGATTCTTTATAAATAAAATCTTATTGACAAAAAAAGTCCCATGACATATTTAAATATATAAAAAACTGAAATATAAGAAATCTGGTCCATCCAGGTATTGATTTGGCGTTTTCTGCGAGAAAGTTTCTTTCAAGTATTTTTTTACATTTTGGTAGAAAATGTAATAAATAAAAACTATTTTAGTATCAGTCTACTTCATCTTTGGTATATTTCTAAAAAGCAATTAAGAAACAAAAAGAAATATGCTAAAAAAATATGAATGAAGCGCTCAACGTAAACACCAGGAGGTATATGTTTGAATAAAAACATGTTTTGTACTACTCCTTACAATATTAAAACTGTTCTTTAATTTGTCAGAAAAAAATAACAGCAATGGCAAAAAAAAAAAATCCCAGTTGTTCAGATCAACATACTGCGGGTGATAAAGTGGAAATAAACTGAAGTTGTAATACATCACAAACAGAAGACAGAAATCCAAAACAGTTAAGGCAAGAAGTAGGTTAGAGAAGTTAAGGAGACATTTTTTGGTTTTTACAACAAAGCTGAAACCAGATTTTTCCTCTCAGGAGTCTTTCAGTTGAAATGTTCAGACTCTAACATTAAAAGTTATTTGATTGTCTGATGTTGATCTGTTGTGGTTTCTCCACATTAGGACCTTCTTCCATCACAGTCTCGCTCTTTGGTGGCTTGTTTGGCACGTTGTGAGCTCTCTAGTCCTCCGTGTGGTTGTACAGTGCATCTGCAGTGGGGTTCTTACGATGGGCCGGAGGGACAAGGTGATTGGGCAGCTCGCTGGGCAGCTCATAGCCCTCCAGCTTGATCTGAATGAGATGCTGAGCGAGGGCAAACTCCTCATCGTCAAGCATGCCATCCTGATCGCAGTCAGCCAGTTTCCAAATCTTTCCTAGCACAGTGTTGGGTAGCCGGGAATTCATCATCTCCTTCTTCGCGTTGACGCCGGTGATCTTACCATTGACGGGCATCAGTGTGTAGAAAATCTCATCGTAGCGGTGTTTGTCACGACTGACGATCCAGTCGTCCGCATCCGCGCCGGCACTAATACCCTCACCATAACCCCGACCGAAAGGCCCGTCCTCAGAACCCTCAAACGCCCCACCGGACACCATGGCCGGAGGCAGCTTGGACTCCTCCTCTCGGATCATTGCCATCAAAACTGCAATCTTGGTGGCCAGCATCTTATCCACTGATTCGATCAGTTTCATTTTCAGAGACGGAAATTTACTGAAATCATAGTGCTGCAGCATGTCCTGGAGGAGAGGAAGAGGCACAAGGTCAACAGAACTAATTTGTCTTTGTATGCAAGACATGTTTACATCTGCCTTTAACATTCCATGGCTTGAATGTTGAATAGCGAGACCGCTAACTAAAAACTTAGTTGCGCTAACCCTTAAGCGCAACATCAATATAATATTTAACAAAGACTAATGATAAAGCACTACTTCAATTCAAATTATATCTGCCCTTGAAAGACTAGAAGCTTTGAGCAACAATTTAATTTTGACTTTATAATTTACATGTTCTGAAATGCCTACATATATTGTATTTATGTTCCTGTCCTGTTCTGTACTGTGAATGTTTCTTTGTTCCTGTGTAATTCTCGTTTGAAATAAAGTTAATGGAAAGAAAGAGAGGAAACAGAACTGCTGCGTAAACAATCTTCACTCATTTCAAAATAAGAGCATGAAAATAAATATCTAACCACTTGACAGTCTCAAATATATGTTTTAGTGTTGGGCATGTTTAAAAGCAGTGAAAATTGTGATTAGCAGTTTGACCGTGTGAGTATTAGAAGTTATCTGCATCTGTAATGTAAAATGTAAGGAAAACAAGAAAAGTGTTTCACTGTAGGTTTTTAACCTCACATCTGTGTGGATTTACAACATTAAGGAGAGTTTTGTGTTGTGTCACAGTAACAGAGCTGAACATCACACTGCCAGCTGTTTGCAGCTGGACACAGCATCCCTGCTGACACCAAAGCCTGTGTGTCAGTGTTGTTTGTTCAGGACCACAGTCTTCAAGAAGGCTTTCAAAACGAAGGAAGGAAGATTTATTTATTTTTCTCAGAGGATTTTCGCTGGCTCTAGTGGTCTGTATTTTAAAGAGGGAATGGAGAGAGGCGAAGACATGCGGCAAATTTTGCCGGGGCTGGGAGTCGAACCAGCGACGGCCGTGTCGAGGACTAAGGCCTCCATACGTGGGTTGTGCTAAACCACCAAGCCACCACAGCACACCCAGGAAGGAAGACTTATAAAGAGGAAGAGCATTTCAAAAAGCTACAGACCATAGTTGTGTCTGTTGTTGTCCCTGGAGACAGAAAACTCTCAAACATTCACCAACAGCCAAGTATTTAAGTGCAACTTGGGAAATCACACACCCACTATCAGTGTCTCCCTACAGGAATCAGAGACCAGCTGCAGCCCAGTTCATTCTGTCCTAAGTGTCAAAAACCTCTTTAGCATTGATCACACACACATGCACACACACAGTTATACTTCAAAATGAAGCTTCAGGCTTCTTCATTTTTCTTGTCATTATGGAGTAACAACAGCTCAACAGTTTTCATCAACAGCTGGACAAACTGACTTAGCAGCAGTGAACTGTCAGGATCTAGTTTGGTTTTATTTACTAACCGGATGCAGAGCCTGTATTGTAGGAAATTCAGGCCCTGCTGTGTTTGAATCAGCCATGAGTCATTTGCATATTGGCTGGTTTTAAATGGAGGAGGAATTCTGCTTCTACCTGCATCTTGGTGACGTTGGGGAAGTCTCCAGGGCTGATGTGATGCTCTCTCTGCAGGGTGACGTAGATCTCTGGTAGCCTCATGATCAGCTCTTCCTTCTTCTTTTCACGCCCAAAAAGAGAAGGCATCTCCTTCTTCAGGTAGCTGATGATGTAAGCATGCACCTAGGAGATTTTAGAGGGTGTCATTGGTGAATTAAGATATTTACACACATTGCAACAAACATAACTGTAAAATCAGACTACTGTTCTAATTTAGGTTAATTAGGGTTACCAATGTGATTTCTATTTGCTAAAAAATTGAAAAAAAAAAAAAAAGAGTGGCCTCATTTGTTTTTTGAACAATTTTCAACATTCAAATTTAGGAATGTTGAAAATTGTTTCCTTATATTTGGTATGGGCCTTAGATATAGTAAGTCCCATGTCCATTCTTCCTGACAGAACTGGGTCGGTTCTGCAGGCTACTTTGCTCACACACCTTGTCAGCTCTGCTCACACATTTTCTAGGAGTCTGAGAACAAGACTTTGTGATGACCACACCAAAACACCAACTTTCCTGTCAAAACATCAACTTTCTTGTAATTTATTCAGGTCACACACTTGGGCTCATTGTCCACTTGGAAGACCCACTTCAGCTTCCTGCCTGATGTCTTGAAATACTGCTTCCATATTTTCACACAATAATCTTTCCAAGGATGAGCCAGACTTGTTGAGGTCCAGAGTTCTCTTCCTGGGATCTTGGCTGATTTCTTACATTTTATCCATGATGTCACACAAGGAAAAAAATGAAACTGGTATTTAGGAAATAGAAATAACTTTGTTAATCCAAAGTTAACAAGCAGAACTATTGCAGGAAAGGTTTAGTCTAATTTCATTTCAAACAGTCAGTAAAAAGTAATTCTATCTCTTCATGCTGTAAATAGCTGGTCTCTACTGCATGTGTCGGCTTTTCATCAGAAATTTACTCCAGTCTGATTTTCAAATGTAGCTCATCTTACACAAAATTCGGGCTTCTTAATACTTTATCGTTAACTTTTACAATACTTTCACAGACTCTATTGAGAAAATATTTAACTGTGTTCATGTAACATTTGCATAAACTAAGTAGTTAGAAAACTAAATACTAACGCATTGGCTTAACCCAGAGTTTCTCAATTCCGGTCCTCACGCCCCTCTGCCCTACATGTTTTAGGTGTTTCCCTTATGCCACACACCTGGATTGAATATGTGGGTGATTAACAGGCTTCTGTAGCACTTGATGGTCATGCAATCATTTGAATCAGCTGTTCTGGAATAGAGGTACATCTAAAATATGCAGAGCAGGGGGGCCTGAGGACTGGAATTGAGAAGATCAACAAACCACCCACCACAACCATTTCGGCTTTTAAAGCCAGCTATGTTTTTTTTTTAAACACTAAAAGTGCAAGATTTTCTCTTTGTCTTGGATTCTGAGCAACATTTCTTAGTACTCCCATGATTCTCAAAGCATCTGAACGTTCAGATTCTTTTGTCACCTTGGCAAGCCTCGCTCTCTTAATGAGGTCATTGAGTTTACGGAGAGCAGCATTCCTTGGAAGACTCTGAATGTCCCGAAAGAGATCCTGAGACTCTGCCTCGAACAGACGCCTGAAGACGAGCAGAAATGAATGAATGAGGTGACATTCAACAACATGAAAAACAACAGCGTGTAAACTGTCCAAACATAAATAAATGAGTGGGAATGCAATCAGCTCTACCAAGGTTTGAATGAGCAAATGAATGGATTTGTGAGCGAGACCTGTTCTCTGTGTTCTGCAGTGGTTTGGCCCAGAAGGAACCCAGATACACTCTCACCACCTCTGGGGTGTTAATCACCTTCCCCAGTGACCACATGAGGGCGCCGTACACCCGCATCAGCTGCTGGGTGTCCACCTAAACACAGAGGGAAAAGGTAGATGTTCATCATGACTAGATGATGCTAGAGACATGAACTCTGGTCTCTAGAATCCCTCTGTCTGTCCCACCTGGTCGGCCTTGTTGAGGACCACTCGGATCTTGTCGTCTTGTCCCTTAAAGGCTTTTATGGCTTCAGAGAACTCGTCAGAAATATCCAGCTTGTGGGCATCGAACAGCAGGATGATTCTGTCCACCCGCTCCCCAAACCAGCGCAGAACCTCTGCAAAGTCGTAACCTGAAGGTGAGAGGAAAGGCAGAGAAAGAGAGATATTAGAAAATGCATTTAAAGCTGCAGGGTGTAACTTTTATAAAAATATATATATCCTTTTACATATTTGTTGAAACTGTCGGCATGTTGTGACAAAATAGTATGAGACAGCTGATAAAATCTGAAAAATATAGAATTCCTCAGCATTCGCCCAGTGCTAACAACCAATCAGAGCTGGGAGGCGGGTTTTAGCGCTGTCAATCACTCATTTGTGTGCCTTGCTTTTCCGGATGGGGAAGCTCATAGCTCATATGCTAATGTTTCTCTGCCATTAGCATATGAGCAGCACATTCAGAAGAGTGATTGACAGCACTAAGCTCCCCCTCCTGATTGGTTGTCTTTAGACGGCAGTAGTAGCTCAGAGAGGAAGTGGAGGAGGTTGATCTTTTTCCAGATCATCTGTCTCATATTATACTGTCATGACATGGTGATAAATGTTTCAAAAAACATATTAAGTTAAAGTTACATACTGCAGATTTAAGAGCAGTATGTAGAAGATGTGTTTATAAGGCATGCTTACTGAGCTACCATGGCAACGGCTCACTTTTTTATGTGTCAAACACGAATAGTCTGCACTCCACTGCAGACCAGCAAACAAAGCTTATCCAAAACTGTCCAAGATAGCAGAAAGCTATTGACTTATTGGCCTGGGAGACATGGCAGCCTTTCAGTCTCAGCACACACATTTGCTGGAGCTATTCTCTGGCAGAACACACAGTTTTAGAGGTGATGCACAAGCTGTGAGGGCACACTTGTTGAACTTTTGTGCCTTTGAATTGTGCGAGAGTATGTGTGTAAAGTGAGCTGTGGCAGTGAGGGTGTGGCCGTTTTGATAGCAGTGAGCTCAGACCTGGAAACTCAATCCAGGCAAAGATTAAACGGAAATTTACAGCAATAGCTCCTAGCTGATCGCGCTCCGGTTGGAAATATTCCCAACTGGACACCAAATAGGTCTAGAATTGCAGGTTTTAAGAGAATTTTGAGTCTAACTTTTTTATTTTAAGTTAAAGACTGGCTACAGGCAATAACTCAAACTATTTTCAAATGTCTACAAGTACATGAAGTACCTCTGCTGTCCTTTACTGTTACAGTCACTCTGGATCTCTGCTGGGAGTATAAATACAGATTTATCCAGTTCTTTCGAGATAAATTTTGTCTAATTAATGAGATTGTTTTATACATCCCTGTTGAGATTGATGAAATATTCCCAGGCTGGAGGTTGTCATGAATAAGTGAGGGTGTTGCCACTGGCAACAGAACGACATCCCCATCCTCCTCCTACGTCAGGACTCGGGTTACACCGGAGGCTTCAGGTGTTGGCTCCGGACCAGCCCAGGGGACATGATGCCGAACAATAACTACTGTCATCAGCAAGGACACTTCCTGCACCTCTGAGACACATTTCAGCTGACAGCAAATCACACAACAGCAACGCAGAGAGGAAGCGAAACTCCAGCAGGTCTAAAAACCAAGGAAATTCCTCTGATATGAGGTGTAGTTAGCCTCAGCTTCTAGAACAGGGTGACTGATTACTTTATATGTTCCACTTCCTTTGAAAAGGGAAACGCCTTGAGCCTAACAATACTACTTCCCCTGCAGTGCTTTCACATATTTAGGGTACAACATTGAGATGAAACGGTGGAGAGTTCTGAAATATGTTCCACACACGGATTTCACCACTTTAAGCATCAAGAGCAGGAAGGAGGCCAGCAACAAACCGCCCTGTTCCCAAAAAACACACTGATGCTGCTGGCTTCTACAACTTTTATAGTCAGCCAGTGAAAGGTTTGGACACTGGTCCCTGCAGGGGAAGAGCTCAGGGAACCAGCAGGTCAGGTCGGGTTGTACGGTCAGCTCCATCTCTTGAGAGAACTCTCATTGTTTGCTCGGTGAGTTCCTGCTCCTCCAGTCTGGACTGAAATTCCTGAGTGTAAACAGCGAGCACTACCGGAACGGTTTACTCTTAAACTGGACGACCAAAACCTGCAGCCTGATGCTTTGATCTCAACCCTCTTTATGAAGGAGAATCTTGTTTTCAAAGACTTCAGTTTCCATTTTATATTTTATTGTTTTGTTTATTTTGGATATTTGAAATATTTTCAAATTCCAGTGTTAAATGTTCATTAGAATTTAAAGTTTATGCGATTACCATCATATTACTTGAAAATGGTCTCAAAACAATATTATCGCTGATCACAATAACTTTTGGAACAATTTATCATCCAACAAATTGTCTTATCATGACAGGCCTTTGAACTAATTCTTTAGTTTACTTATTTATATTTTTTTAAAGGTTAAATTTATTTTAAGCCATTTGACAGCCTTTGAAAAATAACTGAAGGTACTTAAGGTCTCTTGATAGTGCAATTTATAGCACTATGTACTAAAATGAAATACAAAATAAACATGTTGAAAGAATTTATTTTTACTTATAATGTTACTTATGTAATTTTTAAATAGCAAAAGAAGCTTATTATGCTAAATAGACAAACATATCTATTGAAACAACAGACCATCCTGTAGATTGTGTGTCATCTGCATGTAAAAGAAGGAAATATAAGAACAAAGGTGTGTAGAATGCCATTCATATATCATAATGCAGTTTTTGTTTCGGAGACAAATGACTTCACTTTTCTGATTTACCGTTAGCTTGGTGAGTTCCTGCTCCAGATATCCACAATTACCTTTTGTCAAAAAAGGACATTGTAGATTTTAGAAATAATTTTTCATCAAAGAAGAAAGCATTCATTTTGTTACTAGTAGTGCACATTATTAAAATTATCTTCAAAATATGACATTAAAAAAAAAAAAAAGCCTCAGACATCTCTAAATGAACAGTAATTGTGGAAAAATCAAAAATGAAGAGTTCCACAGTTGAAACCTTGCCCAGTTGTTAACGGAGTGCGACTCCACCCTCTGATGATGACAGAGTGGCAGGAGATGTTGTGTGAGCGTTTGGAGCAGAGCCCAGTGGGCAAACCGAGGCCCCACCCTGCAGACGAGCCGCAGCCCAACATGCAACTGGAATTTTCCACGCAGCTTTAAATCCCTCACAGCAAAACCAACACTGAGTGGGACGGAATAGACAATTCATGGTTACACTACAAACAAAGTGGACGTAACACACTCAGTGTTTTGCACAGCTCTGTCTGCTCAGATACTGTTTCCATTACAGAATCCTGAGCAGAAAATTACCATACAGAAAATCTCAAAGGACTGGAAGCATCTGTGCTGCATAAGAGGAAAGACATTTCTAGTCACCAGCTAAAACCTTTTAGGCCCCTTTTTGTCTCATTTATATCCAGTTATTAAGACCCCGCCCAGTGGAATCCATTATTCACAATAGACCAGTAATATCAAATCTATTTCAGCACACCAAGTGCTGATGAGCTGCAATAACCTCCCAAACCAGCAGTAAGTCCCACAGATTCAGATCCAAAGTGTCTTGTGACTGATTGCTGACGATGAACCAGGATTTCACCTGCACACACATCCAGAGTAATGACCTCGTTCCCACTGCTAAGTCATCATGGACTGCCAACGGTCTTGCAAAACTGTTCCTGCCTTTCCTGAGGCAATACTTCATGAAACCACGTTTCACTGCACGTCCGGCACACAGTTTTCATTATAAGTAACTCTTTGCTGCCGAGCCAGTCCCTCATCATGTTTGTGCTTTCTGCTCAAATTTCCTTAGTGCTAAAACTAAAATATTCAACAATCAGTATCTTTAGAGTCAAATTCATACAGTTTTAATTTTAATAATCATGTTTCCTTCAAATCTGACCTCTCCTGGAGCTCATCAAAAACTACTCTTGTAGTACAATTACAAATATAATTTTAAATAGATTTTTTTAAATTTTTTATCTGGCTTAAGGGTCATATTGCATTATATTTTTGACATGAACGCGAGGGCTGGAGGTAGGGAGCACATGGGTCACTTCCAGCCAGGAGTTTAAGACCCCTGCTATAAGGCTTTATTTCAACAATGGCTTTTTTGGCACCCTTATGAAAAGGATAAATTTGTTAAACATTTTCCTGCTCCAGATTTATGTATTCATCCACTTTGATGAAATATTTGTAAGCAATAGTCTTAAAATTTTGAATGCAAAGCTACAAACTGGAAAAATTGAACAAAAAAAAAAAAAACAGAAAAAATTTTTTACAAGGAAAAAAAACTGAACAAGGAAACGTCCAGTAAGTTCCTGCTACTCCTTGTAGCAAAAAGAATCACGCTAAAAAGCACTCTTTCTATTATTGTGGTTTATGTTTACAGCTTGGACGGAACGGGAGGCAAAATCTCCTACTTCTACTGTGGCTCCATTGAAATGTAAAATGAGCATGAAAAAAATTCTCAAGTCTAGCACAGTTGCTATATATATATATATATAATATATATATATATATATATATATATATAATATAAATTCAACAAGACTCTTGACAAAACACTGAAAAACAACAAAAGGACCCAAAACGACCCACTCAACCTCTGGGTGGTGGAATCGTATCTGTCAGAAATGTTGAATTATTTTGCATCGGTGCTGCATAGCAGCTGGTCTGTCAAACATCTCCAGGAGGAATTTTACATCAGCTGAAAGCTCTAAATATTTCCAGATGGAGGAGAGCTCTCGGGTCCCTCCCCTTCCTCGTCCCGCCCTCCGTGTTCTGTCCTTCGTCCAGCAAGCCAGGGCCTTTAGCCTGATGCTGTCATTCGCCCAGACTGACTCAATGCAGGGGCAACAGAGTCAGAGATCAGCAACCAGAAACAGAAGATGGTTCTGGAGCGAAACGCAAAAACACATCAGCTTCTGTCACATTTGTCTTTTTTTTAAATATCTGATAATATTTCATTAAATGCACCAATCATCTACCCAGAGAAAAGTTGCAAATAACCCATATTTCATCAATACCACTTCTAATATCTGCAGGAGATCTGTGGCTTATAATCTGTACTGTTTATGGGAAGTAACATGCTGCATTGCCTATAAACATGAAGTGACTTCATAAGTATTCATACCTCTTGAACTTTTCATGTTGTCATGCCATAAACAAATACTGTCATTCATATCATTGGCTTTTTTGTTAAAGACCAAGAGAAAGTAGAGGAGAATTGTAAAGTGGAAGAAAATTACATTGTTTTCAATATTTTACAACAAAACTACAAAGTGTGGTGTGCATTTATGCACAGCTCTTTTGAGACAATCCTCAGGTCACTAATTATTGCAATGAGAGATGAAGATTTTTTTGTGGGATCTCAGATTTGCATATTTATAGATGGAACATATTTTGCTCATGCTCAGTCAGACTGTATGGAAAATGTTTGTTAACAACAATATCCACGTGATTCCACAGACACTGGGCCTGGACTCTGAGCCATTCTGAGAATCAATACAAATTGTGATGACAATAGGAAGTAAAGATCTGCTGCAGTCAGAATTAGAGTGAAGACATTCTGTTATTGTGAAGAAGATGTTCTGGGTTCTCCATCATGTTCTTCATCTTATGTAAAATCCAGCAGAGATAATTAAAGTGAACATATTATGCGTTTTCCAGGCACATAGCACTACTTTATAGCATAATGACGTCGCTATGTTAATTTTAGTTTATAAGAGAATGTATATGTATCAAATATGACAAAAAATACTTTGTAATTTAATGACTTGAAATTGGGCTTCCATTGCTTTAAAAACTCCTACTCTTTCGGAAACTACACCTTGAGGTCACAACATAGCTCCTCTATTAACCTTTAACAACATTTTTAACAGCGCTGCACTGAAAAGTAGCTCCTACAATGCGCTTAGCAGAGATGCAGTTACATCAGGTATTTGCCACTAGCTGCTGGCTAGTCTGAAGGAGCTGCAGGGAAAAGCTGCTCTGGAATGCTGAAGCTTGAAAACTGCAGCTCCTATGAGGAGCTTCATTTTTGAAGGCCAAGCTAGGGCCACCCAAGCATTTTGCACAGCTGAATGATTGCCATGGAGATTAAAGTATTTCTCAGACATGCATGAAAGAATAGAGAACACTCCAGATGTGAGAGAATAAGATAACATGATGCTCAAAAAAGTCGACGTAACACAATACTGTCCCTTTAAATTATGTTTGTAGATTCCATTTTCTGATGAGGAGAAACTTTACTTTATTTTGGTATATTCTAGTAAAGGGAGCAGAATGCCACATTTTTCAGATTTTCCTAGCAAACATTTTTTTTAACCATCCATCTTTTGTTTGTCTGCAACTTAAAATCTCAATAGACTGCCATCAATATGTAATGTCAGACTGCAACAAAGTAGCACCACGTGACAAAGTTCAGGAATAAGGAATATATGTATAGTACCGTAAGACTGATGGACTTTTGCCAGTTCAACTCAACCTGTTGAACCAGCTGGAAAAACCGACCCTGAAGCCGTCCACAGTGCTGACGTGATCCGCTCCGAAAACACAACAGGGAACAGCTTTTCAGCATCGGCTGCGTTTTACATCTACACTCACTGAGCTACTCACCCAGAACGACGGATAGGATTTGGACATAAATAATGCCCACAAGCAGACCAGACATGAGCAATTAAATTATTTGATTTGCAAGTGGCTAGTACATGAGCGCAAGATCATAAAGTCATTTCTAACTTCATAGCCGAGTCTATTTACAGATTCTCATAAATGACATTATGTCGAGTCTTGGAAGCTCCCACGAGAAACCACATTAGCATCTGGGATGCAAAAACACAGACAGATGACTGGATTCAATTTCTGTTCATTAGCATGTTAAATGAACCACAACAACCGTGCAAAGCAGCAGTTACTGCAAACAGAACGCGTCAGTACAGGAGCTACAAATATCGACAATGGACACACCTGTTGCTGCAGCTGGTGCTGCAGATGCTGGGTTTGATCATCACCAGCCCTGATTTTGGAGCCTGGCAAGATTTTGTGTGTCACAAAGGTGATTTAAAACATGCAGATATCAGTATCAGTACCGTTGTATCAAACGGTACTGATACAACATTGCTGCTACAACATTTTTTCACGGCGTCATAATTAAAAAATAAATAAATAAAAAATTAAATTGAAGTTTAATTCATCAAAATTCCCTGTATACATGAAACTGTTTCTCACTACTAGAGCTGCAACTAGCAATTATTTTAGGTGTTGATTATTCTGATGATTAATTGGATAAAGTAATTGGCCCGTTCTGTAGATTTTATTATTTAACCACTAAAGCTTGTTTTATACAGTATTACAAATACATGCTGCACTGAGTGAGCTGTTCTTTCAGCAAACAGTCTTTATTCAAGTCTGTTCTTTAGTTAGCATTAATCAGTAACTAAATTAGTTGACGATTATTTCATTAAACAATTCCTCATGATTAATTTGATTAGTTTGTTTCAGCTCTACTTAGTACAAGTGGAGAAAAAAAGGACTATCAATTATAGGACTATTTATCCCATTAATGAATTTCCGCATTTTATAGAACGAATTACCAAGAATAGTAAAACATGCTCTGTAGATTGCATTCTCTATAATACTCAGTAAAAATGGCCCAGAGACCTCAGCGTAACTCTGGGCCTTTTTAGCTACTTCTCTGTTGTATTTTCCTACCACTTACTTTCTTTTTCCAGATTTGACCTCACAACAACCTCGCTATAAAATCTGTGCCAACCGAAGAGCTATTCTCTCAAATTATCTCAAGTGGATGGTTTTAACACTACGACACAACTTTACAAGTCTTTAAAAACTATCTACACGCCATGAAAATATACAGCAAACAGATTCAGATAGTTTGCATAGTTTTCCTATGATCCTAATAAAATGTGTGTGATATGCATATCTATAAACAGAATTGTTAGCAATATTTAGTGTGTATTATCTTATGTTTGCTGTGTTTGTTGTGTAAAGTTGTTTTGTGCAACAGCTCCCATTGTTCTGTGAGTTCATCAGTTCCTGCATTGTAGCTACAGAAGGAAACAAACAGGAACTGAACTCTGCATGTATTGCAATACGGGCTGACGTATTGCACCTACGTCAGCCCGTAGGTGAGATACGTGTATGACTCAAGAACAGAAGAAGCAGCAACGCTATGTAATTAACTCAAGATAACAGAATAACTAAGGACTGCCATAAGGAAATAAAAAAAAGGTGCAGCAGAACATGCTTTAGAACGGTAGGAGATTGTAACTGAAGCATGCTCCTGTCCGTTCTCGTTGCAAGTTAATCTAAAAACTCTCTTGTCTTTCTCCTATTTGTGTGGTGTTTGAATGTTTTAGGTTTGAACCTGACAAGAATCCTTCTGAAACCTGTGCTGTTCCCATCGCAGAACTGCGCTATTTAGCAAAGCAAAGATCTTTAGAGCACAACAGCCAAATTATATCCTACCACACAAAGACTGAGCCTGAGACTTGTCATCATCATAAATATGGGCTGGGACCTCTGTTTACTGGTAATCATGATGGTAATAAATGCTAAGCATAATACTTGTCCCTCTGAAAGATAAATTACCAGTCAAACATTAAATAGACATTTCCAAAACATGTATTATTTGATCCCAAGGACATGAAAACAGCAATATTCTTGAATTTCAACACGAGGTAAAGCTGCACTTTATTGAAAGTGAATTCACTTGCTTAGTTATGATTAAAATTCATATGTCTTCAGAATCTCTCATCTTCTCTGGGGATGTGTCATAGTTCTCATATGCACATTTTCTACGATTTCAACAGCAGTAACTCAGCTTAACAATTAAAAAAGGAAAAAAGAGCCCCGAACGGAATAATTGAAATAATTTTCCAAAAGCTGTCCTATTTTGTCTCAAGATTACAAAACAAAACAAAAAATAAAACAAAACAAAACAACAACAAAAAACAAACAAAAAAAAAAAATCAAAGAATGTACATATTAAACTGACACAGTTCCTAACATGACAGTTGCTAACAGCATGGGGGAATCATTCCTAAGAATCGAATCCTGCCATGGTGACCTTTGGTTTCAGATCTGCATTTATAACCTCTGTGGTTTGAGATCAGCAGTATTGATTCATCACAGGAAACAGATGGTGAGATAAAACAGGATGTAAAAAAGTGAATACAAGAAATCTTCTTCTTGCACTCATTCGGGGAAATGCCTTTTAGGGGCAAAAGAGCAGGGGCCACATGCATAAAAGAGTGCGCAGTTTTCACACTAAAACTTGTACGGAAACATTTAGAAAAGTGAGGCACTGCACATTTTATGCATGAGGCCCCAAATGTTCTAATGCCCCAAATTAGCCATAAAAAGGCAGATAAATATTTTTTTATTTTTTACCGTCGAACATTAAACCAGACGTACCTTTTCTGGTTAAGTCTGGTCAACCAGACATTTTATTTTGTAAAAAATAAAATAAAAAATGTATATATATATATATATATATATATATATATATATATATATATATATATATATATATATATATATATATATATATATAAACAAAAAAATTTATATTTACTAAATTCCTTCGTAAAAGCAAGGGTTAATATGGACTAAGGCTATTATGCATTTAACTAAACTGGCAAAGCTCACATAGTGATGCCACAGGTTTGTAAGTTTCAGATTAATGCAGAACATTTGACTGAACTGCAGGCATCATAACCACACTGCTTCCTTGTGTGACATCATGGGAAAATCAAATCACATCATGAACAGAATGGCTGACCTCCACATGTCTGAGTCCTGTGGTCTGAAACTAAAACCTGCTGTGCTTGGCCACTGGCAGGGTAAACTGGAACATCCCAACTGGGAAGTATGGGAGTGGGAGCAACATGCTATGGGACTGTTTTGCTCATGGAAGTAACTATTCAAATTTGTCAATAATTCCTATTGCAAAATTAGCACCCCTGCTCACTCACAGCAGCTTGTATAGTGACACACACTCAAACACATCCAATTATCTGCAGTTAAGCTTAACCCAGGCATCTTTCCTAACTCTAACCATAACCTTAACCAAAACTTTACACCATATGTTTATATTTAACTAATAGAAAAATATTAGTTATGTTTCTATTAACATAACTAATATGTTAATATTAGGGTTAAAGTCAGTTTGACTTTTTTTCTTCAGTCGAACTGAAGAAAAAAAGTCAAGACTGGGAAAATGTCCTCACTGTCCTTCTTTTGTTGGTAAATACTTTGAAGGTGGTCCTCTGCATATAAGCACATGCACACGCCCGCACTCACACATACACACACACATACACACACATGCATAAAGTGAGACTTCACACCTCTGCTGATTCGCTGTTTCTCTCCAGATAGAATACCAGGCGTGTCGATGATGCTGATGCTCTGAAGAACCTGGTTGGGCATCTGAGAGCAGATAAACCTGTCAAACACACACACAAACACACGCACAAACACACGCACAAACAAAAGGGAAAGGTTTAAGTTCATTTTATTCACTGGTTAATTTAAAAAAAAGTTGTGATTGTTTTAGTAGTTTGGCTTGTAATTGTCTATCTTGTTTTTTTTGTTGACTATGGCTAAAAATGTGATGATGCTACAAGTTAAAACAAGAATGTGTCTTACAATGATTTTCTAATCAACAGTTAAACCTGTTTGAGTACAAGCTCATGGAGAGGGCTGTAGCTCTTTGCAGCGTCATCACAAACAGCTGAAGGACAACACTAAAACCTCATGTCTAAATGACCTGAAGGCTGCTGGAACACCTGAGTTCAGCATCATAATTATGGGATTTGTTTTTTTACCTGTGGCATTATGGTCTCACATGAAACTCAACTCCTAGAGTTTATTGCTCGTCTACTGTAAGTTGAATAACCAGTCAGATGCGCTGACAATTTTTAAATAACCACAATTGCCTATTTTTGTCTGACCAGTTAGCAAAACTGTATTATAGTTTGTAAACTTCATCTATGTTTTTTTATTTTTCTCTTCTTTACACTACTAACAAAGAAGCTGTAGTAACTTCCTGCCCAGGTGGCTCATGTGAGCCAGCTCCGGTGTACACAGATAGCTCTCACTGCAGAACAGAGCTATCAAGAGAGCAGCTGAATCACAACTCATTAAGTCCTATGAGTTTCAAGAAGTGCTATTTTTGTAATTGGGGAAGAAAACTTTTCCTGTTTGTGTTTTTTAGGGCAGAATTAACAGAAACCATAGTAAAGTTTGTTAGGTGCCGAATCAAGAGAATAAGCATGCTCACTGCAGCCAAGTACTGAAATAAACTGTCCACTGCTGCTAAAACAAAAGACTGTAACAACATATGTTGAGTAAAGATTTAGTTGACATAATGTCCACCCAAAACATCGAGGTCGTTTTTAACACTTGTTGGAGCAGCATATAAAGATTCACCTGAAGATTCTATGATTTGGACAGAAATATAAGTTGCCTTTAAAAAAAAAGCTAAGAATATGGAAAAATGCAGATCTCAGATATTAGTGGTAAGTAAATAAATTCAATAATAATTATTTTACTTTATTACAAAGTTACCTTACCCAGCTGGTGGTGGTCAGAAGGCCCAGTGGTGCCAACTGAGTGTAAGCTGTGACTGCAGCACAGCTTACAACCATCAGTGTGTGAGTGTGTGTATGACTGAATGTCAGGGTTTGTGCCAGTGCTTTGGAGTCCTCTGACTTGATAGTGCTATATGAATGCAGGCCATTTACTGTGTTGTCCCAAAACAGGAAATTGTTTGTATTTTATTGTGGTTTGTCCCATTAAAATGTACCACCAAACCTACATCCAGATAGATTACTGGCTGTTCTCTTTTTAATGTTTTCTTCTTTAAAGCTCTTAACTGTTTGCTTTTTCCATATCCTTTTCACTGGTGGGTCTGACAGATCACCTAAGATTGCATTCACAGCTTCCTGAAGAGATAAACTTAGCAGCAGCCCATAATAAATTATTTTGCAGGGCCAGAGCCTAAGACTGGCAGCGGGGAAAAAACAAACCTATGCAGCCGGTACGTGGTGACGCAAAAACACTTCCCCTCGGGAAACGGCTAATTATCGTGGAGGGGTTCTGTGTCACATCAGGACACGAAGAAATTCCTAAAATAAGGGGTGCTTCAGGTATTCATCAACACACACTGCCAAGAGGTCAAGTGTCCTTCCACTTCCTCACTGGACACAGGAAATGTGGCTGAACCAGAATAAGGCTTGAGCTAAATTTACAATGTCGGTACAAACTCTGGTGTGTCTTCCATTTGACAGCTTTCAGTGCATGTCTGTCCAGGGTGAGCAGGGGGTCACTTCCCATGATGAAAATGCTTTGAGTTCAGCAGTGACAGGATTGGGAGTGGAATAAGGGCTATTTATGTGGAAAGGAGGTAGAGGTCATCTTTCAACCTAATGCAATGTGTCATAAAGTTAAACCTTTATTCTTGTTAACCACAACATAACTAGTAAGTACAATAACTGATGTAACTCTCTACTGTCTGATGAACTGACTTTACTCTGGGTGAGTTCCACAGTCATTTTTCCTGAATCTCAGAACAGATTTTATTTTTAGCGCATTAAACACATAGCAGGAAATATTTGGCAGACAGAAAGTCTGTGGACTGAAAATAGCTGCTACAAAACCACTCAATGCTAGTTTGATTCCATCTTTAAAATGCTTTATATGAATAGATGTTAGTTTTATTAGTAGTTGAACTTAGTCATACTCTGATAGACTTTCTGTCCAAACTGTTGTTCCAGCAGCTTTTAGTGAATATAATCTGAGTTTTTCTTTACCTGTTGAGGAAGGAATTTCCAAATGCATTGAGTTTCCTGAAAGGTTTCTTCGGGTCCACCACCAGAGCGTTGCCGGGGACAACTCCTTCAGTTTCTCCATGCATTACCGCAATAAAGCCATCAGTGGTTGGTTCTGGACCAATGCGCATCCCAGGAAAATCCTGCTCCAAGAGATATCTGGGAAACAAACGTAGATTAAGTTATTTTAGACTTGAAATACTTGAAACTGACAGAAAAACAAAGGATAACCATATCTGTGTTCAAATATCAATGCAATAAATGGATCTTAAGGTTTTAAAAGTCACCTTTTCAAAACTAAAAACCTCTTCCTTAAGTGTTTGAAGTTTAAAACTGATTGCAGTTTTCTGGCCGATCACCGACTATCAATCTTTAAAAGAAACTTGACCTGCCTATTTCAGTTGTGTGTAATAACTAGCTGACACTGGCAGGTGATGTAAGGTCACAACATAAGGTCACAGAAAGTCACTTCCCTGAGTCAGGATCACCAATACCTGCTTGCTCTTTACAGTAGAAACAAAATTTGACCGCGGTATGGCAGTGGGCTCCACTTGGCCCTCGGCTCCCCAACGGCCAAAACTGACAAATTTATGATACACATGGACCACAACATTTACTAAAATAAAAGTGCAACAGTTAGTTTATTGGGATTTTTTAAAAAGTTTTACTTAATCTATAATAAACTATTTTTTAAATGAAATCTATGAATTCTTAAAGATCCAAAACATTTTAAAAAACCTGTTAAAATTAAAAGAAAAACAGGGTCATCAGCTGTCTATTTGGTTGGCAACATTTTTTTCAGTTTTTTTGGCCCATCGCTGATTCATGATCTTTAAAAAATATTATCTGCCGATTTGGTTTTTGGCCAATACCAATATTTTTTGTCTGAAATGTGACTAAATATAGCAAGAAAGCTGCTGCAGGTTAACAGTGGGGTGACTGTTAACATGCAGACATGACCTGGTCTGTCAGTCAAACCTCTCTAAAGGCAGAGCAGAAGAGGACAGTGGCAGATTTTCTCAAAATTAAAAAAATTGGCACCAATAAATCAGTTTACTCCAAATGACATTATAATAAACTTTCACTTTAATATTCATTGTTGCGCAAAACCCAGACCACCAAATATGAGCTGCTGCCAGTATTTGGATGTTTTCTCAATTAAATTAATTTTATAGAATTTTTTTAAGTCAACCTCGGTTAGGGAAGCAGTCGGCCATGATGTATTTGACTGTAAGCAAAACAGGATTTAGGAGAAGTTGCATTCAACAATGAATTAGTTAAGGCAAAATGGAGTAGGTTTTCCAAACAGTTATATCAGGAACTATTAGATTTATACACTTTTAAGCCATATGACGCTTAAACAGACTAATTATAAACAACAGTGTTTTAGCTGGATAACAGCTTGTTGCAGCTGTAGACTGAAAGTTAACTAGAAGTCAGCAGTCCCTCTTCAGTCGAGTTACTAAACAGCCAAATAAAAGCTGTGTTTGCAACCGTCAAAAAAAGTTTTTCCTTCCCTTCACCATTAACCCATCACCCTCTTACACAGTTTTTCTTGTGAAAGGAAAGTGTGACAGGAAGGACCAATGGCTGCTGAGAGTCTGCCCTCTCTCTTCCTGCCATTCATGACAGCCTGGAGATCAAAGAGGACAGCGGAGAGTTCAGATGACTGCCATGAGGAAAATCTAAGTGATCAATGATTCCTAGTGCTACTTTTATATTCAAAAGGAAGAAACAGTATTCACCGAACTGCATGCATTCAACAATGGTAGCAACGCTGTTTACGAAGAGGTGGCACAGCAGTGTGGAGCCTGGCATTCACACATCTACAGCTTTTTCAAAATCTTCCAACACTAAGCAGTTAATAACTAAAATGGAAGGAAAATTGAATGTGGTTCCCATTTTTCCTGATAAACATCTGAGAAGTGCGGCGTGCATTTAAGCTTAGCCTTTCTGAATTAATGCTTTGTGGATCCTCTTAAAGCAGCAGTTACAGCTGAACGTCTTTACCAGATCTG
Organism: Poeciliopsis retropinna; assembly: GCA_010277075.1. Lineage (NCBI taxonomy): Eukaryota > Metazoa > Chordata > Actinopteri > Cyprinodontiformes > Poeciliidae > Poeciliopsis > Poeciliopsis retropinna. The sequence continues at coordinate 7,875,055 of VMRM01000028.1, forward strand.
AACATTTAGAAACTTTAATTTTGCACTTTCTTCTTTCCACAATAGATGAAGCTCAGACAGACTGGATGAGAGTACCTGAGCAACAAATTAAGTTTCTCCACAGACTTTCAACTGGATTTAGATCCTGACTTACTCACTTTGGCTTTGGTTTAGGCAAGTTTAACTGAATTTCGCCATTTAGACACTTCAGTTACCTACTTTTACCCATTTCCAACAAGTTTATTTAAAATTTCTCTTTTTCAAGGTCAAGTGTTACGTTCTGTCTAAACAGGAAGTGAGGGAGCCTTTTCTTTTTGGGAGTAAAAACTACAAATAGTATATAGGCGCTTGTTTAAAATATAGGGCTGCACTAATAAATCAGCCGTGATTTCCTTAATTTTGGGATATCGGCTGAAGCTAATCTTATCCACCAATTTTATCTGCCTCTGCAAAAGTCTGAAGGTAAGCCACTGCCTCCTTTTGCTGTGCTGTGACTGAGAGCTGACTGACAGACACGTCCACCTGGTCATGTCACTGTTGCCAACTTAATAAAGTTTCAGAAAAAAGAAAAATGGTATCGGATAAACTGGAATCAGCAGGTCAGGCTTTTTAAAGGCCAGTGACCGGCCTTAAAACCAAAACTGGCGCATCTCTATTGAAATACCAGCAGTAAGACGGCTAATGCTGAATTCATTCACTTCAGGGTCTCTAAATGAACAAGTTTGATGATGTAATTAGTTGATAAGTTGATACAATATGGTGTAGAGCAACAATTGTGGAGTGTGTTCAAAATCAGGAGGAAGAAGAAGGAAAAAAGGAGAAGGAGGTGAAGAAGAATTTGTTGACTCTGCACTTCTCAGGACAGGGTGTTGCCTCAGTCTTTAGTGCTGCACAGATACTCTTACAAAGACAAAGTATTAGTTTCCTTTCATTGAATATACCCTAACACAGACCCCAACTCCAATATGCAGCATTTTAAATTCTGCAGCATTGCACCTCCCTGGGGCTTCGGTCTCCCGTAAGACTACCGATCCCAAGAACACAGAGCAAGAGAACAGGAACACACACCAGCTCAGCTGTCCCGCCACTGTTTGCTGACAAAAATTTTAATTTTTGTACTCAACATGTGAATGTGCAGTAACACACACCCTGCAGGCATGATATTTGCATGCTGAACTGGAAATCCTCACCATGTGCCTGCAGAGTACGAGTACAAGTTTCCATCAACCTCCACATTATGCCTCTTCTCTTTCAACGTTGCTTTCATGGATTTAACAAACCATCAATCTTCTTATTAAAAAAAAAAAATTCAGTTGAATAACGTTTAGCTCCGAGAGCTAAAGTTACAGTTTCATTGATTGCACACACATTACAATCAGTAAAATATGCTCCAGCAATCAATCCAGAATTGCTTTAACCTGGGCCTGACTGAAGCTGACGTAGTGTTCCCAGCTGCAGACTCATGCAGCCTCACACACACACACACCACACCTCACACCGCTAGTCACAGCATGCCTTGCTCTCTCCTTAGCTCACAACTGATTGGGAAATTCTCATACACACTTCATGCAATTATCTAACTAGGTGTCTACTAAATATTGTGGCTTTTGCAAGCTTACGCAGTCAGACTGTCAGTGGGTGTGGCAGTCACCAACACCTACACTTGTTCAGCACTTTGCAGCCACTACTACCAACTTAAAACTATTGGAACAAATGTGACTGGAGCTGTGGAAAACGCCCTGGTTCTGTATGATGTGATGATGGGACATAGTGGAGGAATTATAGAGAGCAACAAGTTAGCTTTAACTTTGTTTCAATTGAGACAAAACAAAGGAGACATTATTATCCAAATGTTTTTGGGTTTTTTTGTTTAAAAAAAAACATATGCTGTTGTCTGATATGTGGTGTATGACCACTATAAAAACAGACAGTGATGAGTGAAGGAATGACAACACTCCACTGGGAATACACAGAAATAAAACAGTGCTTTTCTAGACATACTTTGTACTGTAATCACAAACTTCAAACTACTAATGTCAAGAAAGCATCCAGCTTCCAAAGTCTGCTACAATAAAATCATTTACCAGCAATATTTTGTAGTTTACACCGATTATGAATTCTGAAGCTTCAAGGAACACAATGTGTCTGGTGTAAAGCTGCAGTGTTTAACTTTTATTGAAAAAATATAAGTTTTTAAAATATTTGTTAAAATTATCATTATGTTACGACACTATGAGACAGATAATCTGTGAAAATAATCTCCCAGTGCTCCCAGTACCAGCTGCAGAAATACACTGATTGGTTGTGAAATGTCAAACACAAACAATTGGAGCCAGGAGGATGGTCTTAGCGCTGTCAATCACTCTTGCGCTCACCTACTCACACTGAGCAGCACACAGGAGGGTGATTGACAGCGCCATTTTTTTTCACAGATTACCTGTCTCATACTGTGCTGTCAGGACATGATGGCAGTTTTGTAAAATTTACCTATTGCAGCTTTAAACAATCTAGTATGAAGAAATACTACAAATAGGTTGGACAATCCTCAAAGATTTTTTCAAAAGAAACAACAAACCACATCAATGTTTTCAACGGTATTGAAATCAGGCCGTCTGCAGATAATGTTGATCTTATTGAACATTTCAAAACACTGTTGATCCAAACCAGTAGAGAACTCACAAATGACAAAATAACAATGTTTCTGAAAGGCCTAGACAGTCTCAACTTGAATCGGACAGAAAATTTGTGGAAGGCACTAAAGATGATTAAAGTAACGTTCCCTGAAGCATTAAACAGCGCACCATTAGAAAATTTGCAGTTCAGAAGCCCTATGGTCTCAGCGACAATGTCCTGATGAACCCTGTATGTGTGTGAATGTATTTCTGTGTGTAAAGTAGGAGAAGTGTGTGTTTTGAAATGTTTCCAGTGAACAGGAAATGGGACAATAAAACACGGAGCCTATGCAGACTGCTTATTATTACAGCTCTCTTTTTACCACCTCATCCTCTCATTTCCTCTGACCTCCAACCCCAAATGACGGTTACATCAACATGACACTTCAAAGAGGAGTAACAGAATACTGAGCACTGCTTGTTTAGCTACTGATTTGTCAAGAAAACTACTGCAGATTAATTTATATATATAAATAAACCCAAACTGAATGGATTTCAAAAGGAATTAAAAGCTAGCAGTGTTTCTCAATTCCAGTCCTCAGGCCGCCCTGCTCTGCATGTTTCAGATGTGTCTCTATTTGAGAACAGCTGATCCAAATGATTGCATTACCTCTTCCGCAGGCATCAAGTGCTGCAGAAGCCTGTTAATCACCCACAGATTCAATCCAGGTGTGAGGCAGCAGGGAAACACCTAAAACATGCAGGGCAGAGGGAGCCTGAGGATCGGAAATGAGAAACACTGTGCCAGTCTGTCATTCAGACGATATACAAGCGAGGTTACCGACAGGTTTCCTATACTTTGTGTCATGGTTTGTGTCTCAGGCATGGAGTTTTTCCCCAGAGGCTGTAAATAGCTGCTGGGAAACTTTCTCATCCAGGAAGACACACACTTCCAGGTCTTCATACACCTGTCTCATTAAAACATACCGTGAGGGCAAATAACACAAATACGTAGAGTACTCTCCTTCACTGGAAATTACACTTGTGGTCAAAAGTAACTGCCTCCATTTTTTCCCAGAGTTTTATTTTTTGGGATATGATAAAAACATTATCTGCCTCGCTTCTCTCCTTCAGTTAATCACCCACAATCCTGCCACACTGTCTCATGACCAACCTCGTCCTGCTCCAGAAACACGAATGACAAGATAGAAATCGGTGTCGGTTTTTAATATTGGTACAGTTTTGCTTCTCAGACCGGTTGAGGGATGTTAAAAAATGACCAACATCAACTGACCCCGATACATTGTGCATCAGTCGTTACATTTATGTACTAAAAATTTATGTTTGGCAAACGTTTTTCTTCATGTAGATTTTCTCAAACGTCAGATAAAATGACTTATATTTCATTACAAAACAGAAGCCAGATCCGCTTCTGGCAGACCTGGCTTACAACCTGCTGCTACTTTTATATCCTCACAAATTTTTCAAAATAGCACAATAGCTCAAAACAAGAATCTGTAAAACTAGACCTAAGCAGAGACACATGATCACAAAGGAAAAGAAACCAAAGCTGGTTGGATATTTAGGAGATATGATGAACCATAAAGAATAAATGTAACAATGCATATTTCCTTCTGTAGCTCTTCATCTTTGAAACTTGCAGCCTTCTGGTGAAAAGGCCTCAGTGCAAGACAAACCCAGACTGTAAAAAGTTAGAGTGGAAGTTAACATCATAACAAGTCTTAGTAGTTTTACCTTAGAAATGTTGCATTTGACTAAGTGACAGAAAAAGTGCTACTTTTATTTTTGAGTCTATTTTTCTTCTTATTAAATTGGACACTGTCCCCCCCCTCAAATGACACCCTATGAAATAAAATGTATCCATCCTGTTTTTGCAAATGTTATGTTTTTATTTGTTCTAAAAGCTAAAAATAAAACCAAAATGGTGCTTCCTTTACAACAAATGTTCTACAGTAAGTTAAGTCTTTTTTTTCTAAAAAAAACAAACAAAAAAAAGTTATAAAACATTTGCAGCTCTAAACAAGTTTTATCTAGCTATAATATATACCTCTTACCACTGTAAAGGTTTCAGACCCTGATCTGTCACATTTACACAAAACATTTTCAGTCATAATCCTATGAAGATAAAGCTATTTTGAGGTCCCTAAGGCTAATCATAAATCACATGCGAGACCAAGATTTCCCAGAACAGTCTTCTTGAAGAACTGATTCCTGAGTCTTGTTTACACTTTAAAATCCTCTGACTGCCTGCTTGCACAAACCACACGTCACTCCACCAATCCTTTGACCTGGGAATCCGACTTGCCCCTAAACAGGTCAGTTGATGCAACCCTGTGACTTCCTCAGTAGAGGAGACAGGGGCGAACCAGAGGCAGGGTGACCTCATACCCCAGGCACCTATAGGTCCTTTTACAAATAGCAGAGATAGCAAAAATGTGCCGCATTCCCAAGATCTGAAAAGCTTGTTACACTTTTAAACTAAATCCCATAACGTCCAGTTGGAGTTTTTTCTTGTGGAACAACTTGCAGACTAATGTAAACAAAGACTTTACACTCATTCATTTGTTCTGCTCTTCCTGAGTGATCAGGGTTTTAGAACTAGTTCAGGTTTCTTTCTTTAGGCTATCACAATACTGGCTGCTGAAGCTGAACTTCTTCTGCCTTCTCTGATCAGATTCCAATAAAATAGATTTCCCAGCCACACGTTGTCCGAGAACAATCTCGGATTTCTTTTTAAATCCTATTTTTGAGCAAAAATTAATGTTCACAACTTTGGTGCTCTTACTAAAAATAGTATGTGGGAATGGTCATTCTTTCATTGACTTATGTTGTTCAAATTTACAGCATTTTGCATCTAAATAGATCTAAATATTTAGTACTTTTGGCATAAAGTTACTTGTATAGTACAATAACAAACAAAGTTAATTCGAGCACATGAAACAGCCCCCTCGCCCCCCAGCGGTTCGGCCGCTGTCAGAGCGGTCAGTACCTGATGAAGGTGGTCTTCCCGGTGGAGTACTGCCCCACCAGCAGCACCATGGGTTTACTCTGGAAGTCGGCCCCCTCAAGGGCCGGAGAGTGGAAGTCATGGAAGAGGTAGGTCTCCTCCAGCGGCAGCAGCTTCTTGGTGTAGAGAGTTTGGAGTCCCTCTGTGACCGTCTGGTACATCTCTCCTTCCTTGTTGCGGCCACCTTGCTCCTGTTTCACCCAGCTGAACATACTTCTCTCAAATACAAACTATCCAACTTCCCCCTTTTTTTTTTCTCTCGAGGTTTCCAAACGTTCCGGGTGTTTCCGCGTCCCTTCCTGCTCGGTCCACGGCGAGAGAGAAACGCTGGTTTACCTCCTGGGAGTCTCCTTGACTTCTGGATACAGAGCTGAGTCTGTCTGCAGCTGTTTGTGTTGTGGACCGAGCTGATGATGTGGGTACCTGGGGGCGCCGCCCTTCACCGGTGACGCTGCTGTTTCCCCCTGGGCGGGGAGGAGGGAAAGAGGAGAGGAGATGTTCGCAGCGGTTACCTCTGGGAAAGTTCTTCAATTTTACTAGCCAATATTACACTATAAAAAATACTCTGAAAAATCTAACTAATTTATTCTTATAGGGATAGTAGGTTCAGTCACATGAAGATAATATGGAAGCGGAAACAATTCACCGGTGTTTTCAGGGACCGGTGACCTTCATTCAATGGTAACTGGATAGGAAACAGGGAGGAAAGAGAAGGGAAGACATGGAGCAAATGGCCCGAATGGAACGCGTGACAAGTGCGTCAGCACTGGGCGAATGGTGCGCGCGCTCTGCCCACAGACCAACTGAGCTCACAATCTACTTATTTGGGCAAATTCAAAGTCACAGACAAATGTGCGTTTGTAGTTGTATTCTTGTCACGTTTTTTATGCAAAAATGCAAAACAAACAGTTATTTTGCACCTTTTAAAGCATCCACAAAAACAAAACAAAAAAAATCCAAAACAATTTGACTTACAAAACACATTGAAAACAAAACAAAAGACCTGTCTAATATGTAATGGCAACAGTTCTGAAGCCACAACTGTAAAGACCAGATATCTTCACGAACTTCAGCTCTACAGTCAACAGGAGCTGGTCAGCCAATCCAAGCGGACCAGAAAAAAAAAAATCTTTAACCAGCTTTACTTATTAATTCGGTGAATGTGGTACTTAAACATTAACAATTAATTTGCACATAAGATTTTTCACTTGGTGTCCTTGAATTGCAAACTGATTGTGCAGATGAGTTTCAACCAATAATTATATGGTTTTTTTTTTCATTTGAATAACAAAATATAAATGAACAATGTTGTGTCCAAAATTTTACACAACATGAAGAACAATACCTTAACTAATTAATTAATTAATTAACGATTTGTTTGATTTTCACGAATTTTCTTAAACATTTATATATTTTTTTAGCTATTAAACGCACATCGAGTCTTTTCAGACATATGGATTTAAATCTAACAAAAATAAAATGATGTTTGTGAAAGTTAGTTCGTTATTGCAATGCAGCTTTTATTTTTGCGGACTTTTTTAAGTCAGCAATGAAGGACTCAAATATTCTGTTGTGAGTAACAAATTTCAGAATTACAATAAATGGAACAACTGTCAGAAATGACTCTGTCATGTGGCTGCTGTTCCCGCTCCTGACGCAAGGGGGAGCAGAATGTTTTCAGTCGGACAAAAACTTTCGGAAACGGAAATGGGTTCCCCTTGTTTTGAAAGAGGGAAATTTAAAAGTGGACATCGTAAAGAGTAAACAGACTAGCGAGAAAAAAAAATGAACTTACAAAAGAAGAGTGAAATATGAATGCGGAATAAGAATATTCATCTGGGGGTGAGGTAGGCTAAAGGAGGAACATTTCTTCATTTTCACTGTGACGGATGGTTTGGCTCTTCACTATTTCAAATAAGTAGGTCGACAAAGGTGGGCGAGAAAACTTCGCTTACATTTTAGAAAATCTGTTTGATGTGCAGGTGTTTACGTTTGATTTGACAAAATATAGCTGAAGATTTTGTTTTAATTTTAGCTAGGTTTATATCTCGGCTTTAAGGCAGTACTTTATGGTGTTAGCAGCTACACGTCTCCCCCCCACCAGTGATGGTTGATTTAACCACTGGACACAATGAATGCGGATAATGTTGGAATTCCTTTATTTTCTGCTGAACCACTGTTCATTTAAAGAACTTGCAGCACAGGTCAGATTGGGTTATGAAAAGCCTCATCAGTGGATCTCTATATCAGTGTCTCGGTTTATTACCTTACAATTTATGTGCAACAAAATAAGAAGTTCTGTAAGAAAATTGTAGATTTGCTTACACATTAGTCACAATGCAATTATAACTATCAAGGTATATCAAATTTGGAACATGTTCCTAGATGAAAAGCATCAATAATGTCCATCCTACTGCTCTTCTAATGCCTTAGTGGCACAGTTAACTCTTTACTTGACCACTTGGTAATAGGAAGTTGTTCTAGAAACTAAAGCTTTATGGATCTGGAAATGTTAGGATTGTTCTGCTGCTTCATTTTTTACACAAACAATTTCAAAGAAACTTTCATTTACTAAATTTAGTTGAGTTGCTCATGTTTTTGCCTGATTTGAGAAACTGCTTGGTGAGTCTGTTAAAGCAATCAAGACGCAAAGAGTTTGAGGTTTGTTCACAGTCACTCCTGCTCACGAGTAACCCTGCTATCCATTTTCATTTTGTTTTTATATTATCAGCAGCCTACAGCGCCATCTATTGTATGGTCTTTACAATAGATTTTTTTTATTGTTCAATTGTTCAGTGTGGTAATTGTTCACCAAATGTCATCAGTGTCCCTCATGTCCCCACAGGTTGGATAGAAGTAATGGGGAAGAAGTCAAGAAGGTTAAGGGACGCTGACAAGTCCAGCAAAGAGGAAGATTGTATGTGATGTATAATCATGAAAACCACTGTTTCCACTAACACTGAGTTAGATGTGTGTAAATCAGTGTTTCCTTGTAAAACTGCAGGTGAAGTAACAGAAAATGTAGTTTCCAGTGGGAAAATGACTTTCTGAATAGATGTCATACAAAAAATGTTTGAAACATGGCTCAATTGTGGTTTGTTTTGTTGTAACTCTAAGTTAATGAGAGATTCTAGACTTTGTTCATTGTCCAGTATTAACTGGAAATGGATCAAAACTGGAAATGTGTGAATTTGTGATTTGAATATGTAGATTTTGAATTATGATTTTGTGTGTTTCTAGGCTGTGCTCTGTGCAGATGCAGTGATGATGACCCGGCCTTATTTGGGGAAAAGGTTAAACTCGAAGAGCACAAATTCTCTGTCCATTACTTCTGTTTGGTGAGTTTTCATCAACTTTATATGTAGATGATTCAATGTTCACAGATACAGCTGAAACCACAAGTTCATATAAACCGATATGTACACCTGTACTTATTATAGATAAATCAATAAATTAATAGCTGATGTTCTTTTTATCAATATTGTGGCTTTCAGCTAATAGAAATTAGATGGTAATTCTAACTGACCTAAAACAAGATAAGTTTGGACCTCACACCATGTTTTGTGAGGAAAACAATTTTTTATTTTTTTTATTCGGTGAATGTAAACTTCTGGTTTCAAATGTCTATGGGATGAAATCCCAGTTGCCTAGTCAGAGCAGCAGCATCTGTGGCTTGTCTGTCTTCTGCAGATTCATCTGCTGTTTATTTATTACAGAGAAGCATTTTATTCTTCTCTTCAAAATATCGGCACCAACATTAGTTTCGGACAATTTTAGTCAATTTTTTAGCATATCATATCGGTCCAGTGACTAAAACTGGGCCGATATTAACATTAACGTGTTGTTGCTGTTTAATCCTGAATGAGAGGGGGAGGCGTTTGGTCATGTGTGTAAAGAATTTAAGTGAAGCAATGGTGAAGTCAGCTGTGCAGTTTGCTTTTTCAAAGTCTCAAAGCATAGTGAAATGTATAATATTTACAATATTTGTAATTATTATTCAAATCTTTTTATTTGTTTTAAACATGAAACAAACAAAAACAAAATGGCAACAGGTGCTGACATGACATATTTAGTAAAGAGGGAGGAGGGAAGGGTGGGTGGGACGGCTGTATACTCAGGAGGATTCTCAAAATACAAAAGAAATACAACTGTAGCAGGCTATGTCTATTGCAAATTGAAGAAAAGTGGATTCTTGAGATTGCGACCTGCCAGGCTTTATAAGTAAAATACAATATCTGTAATATAGGTTAGTTTTTTCCTGTTGCCAAAGAGCTTTCTCTTGTTTTCTGTAGCTGACGTCTAGTGGAGTTTACCAGCGAGGTGAAGAGAACGAGGGTGTGTTTGGTTTCCTGGTGGATGACATCAAACAGGAGGTCAGGAGGGCAGCTCGGATGGTGAGTGCTAAATAGGGTGGACACATATCAGTTGTTTCGTCTGAAAGATTCTAAAAAGTCACTAGATTAAATCTGAGAGAGTTGGAAAATTGGTTATTTAACATTTGAAATTGACTTTGACGGAGAAACCCTTTAATTTGTGTGTCGTTCATGTGCTCCAGACATGCTATGGTTGTAAGAAGAAGGGCGCATGTGTTGGCTGCAATGTCAAAAGTTGCAGGAGGGTGGTACACTTCCCCTGTGGGAGGAAGCTGATGTTCATCACACAGTACAACGAAATATTCCCGTAAGTGGCCACACCAAACACCATTCAGATGTAGAGACGAACACTCAACTATTCATCAAGCTCAAACAATTGCAACTTAACATTGCAATCAAATTAGGCCTGTCGCGATAAACAATAAATCAATTAATCGAACGATAAATTAAAACTATCTACTTCATTTCAATTATCGGCTTTATCGTTTCTTCCGGCCTTTTTCTCTTTCTGTTGATGACACTGAATGAAAAAAGCCTAACCCTAACCTCCAAAGCACCAATGAAAGATAAGTAAGCAAACCAATGTTGCAAAAAGTAACATATTCTTCAGGGAGAGAGAAAAAGAAGAATAGCAAAAAGCCAAGGTAAGTTATGTTTGCATGTGTCTTGGTAGAAGAGACAAGAAAATTAGCTTGATAGCGACCTTGAACCGTCCCGTTCAACAGCCAAATATCTATGCTGGCTTCCTTGTATTTGTGTGAAACTGGGTTTGGGTTGATTTGCGAGCTTGGCCCTGTATATTTCTGAGGTTTTTTTCTTTTGGCTCCATGTTTGAGAACAAAAATTTGAAACTTCTCAATATGTGACATTGTCTAGCAAAATGTTTTATACGTCAGGCTACAATAGAATGTTCAGTTCCAATGGTATCAATGACATCAGCAGCTATGACATCACTGTGATACCACAAAGGAATCTCTCTCTTGAATGTAGCACACAGACAGCGTTTTCTCAGACCTGTTCCACAGTTCTATCGCGACAGATCACTCTTCAGAGCACGAGCGGGATATCGATTCCAGATATTAACACGCCTTTCAGAGAAGGAAGACCTTACCAGAATACAGACATGAAGCAACAACAGATTACTTGCGAACATGAAGCTTTTCCAGCTGAGCTTTCATGGATCGAGATGATGGAGCTCAACATCCAAGTCGACTACGACGCTGTCCTTTGTTTTGAAGACGACGATGACAGCCCCATTGAGCAGGAAGATGAATCAACAGAGATCCAGGGGGAACCAAGTCCTTTCGGCAACTTGGAGAGTCCAAGATTGTTGGAAGTGGAGCAGGAAACAAGATCCTCTGCTGGCTTGGAGGTTACCCCTTTGGTGGAAGACGAAGAGACAAGCCGACATGTCATCGATCTCACAAAGCAGGTAGACGATCTTAAAACAGAATTGCAGAGTAAGATTTTTGAACTCCACGAAGAAAGAGACCGAAGGATTGCATGTCAGGCTGAAGTCAAATCGCAGCAGGAGGAGATTCAAAAACTGCAAAAACTGTTGGATAAAGAACGTCACCTGCAAGTGAAACGTGAGCATGGAAGAAACGGTCCAGAGATTACCGGTGGCTCAAAGGTTTCTAACTTACAAAGTAACAGCCGACAAGAGTATTCTTCAACAGCTGGATTACTTCAAGCGGGAGGCTGAAAAATACGCCTCCCGCAACAAAGGTCTCATAGAAGTAATAATGGAAGAATACAGAGTGAGACTTAAGTATGAGGAAAAGCTCAAAAGTTACTCTGAGCAAGTTTCCAAATTCAGAGAGCAGGAGGAAACTCTGAAATCTCTGCAGGCTCTGGTTGCAGACCTGAAGTCACAGTTCAAACTTGCTCTGGAAAACAACTACCCTAGAGTCTCCACCCAACCAGAGATCCCACTGCAACCAGAAGTCTCCCCACAAACAGAGGAGTCCAAAGAAAGATGGACCTTCAATCAACAACAGAGGTCCGAGGAAAGACGGACCTCCAATCAAGTAGGGAGGTCCGAGGAAAGAAGGACCTCCACTCAACCAGGGAGGTCCGAGGAAAGAAGGACCTACAACCAACCAGAGTGGTGCCATGAAAGACGGACCTCCAATCAAGCAGGGAAGTCCGAGGAAAGACGGACCTCCAGTCAAGTAGGGAGGTCCGAAGAAAGAAGGACCTACAACCAACCACAGTGGTGCCATGAAAGATGGACCTCCAATCAAACAAGGAGGTCCTAGGAAAGACAGACCTCTGTGCGACCAACCTCCACCGGTTGTATGGCGGGCCTTCATGTTGGCGTTGGCATGCAGGCCAAATTATGCTCAGTTTAGCCTTTACACCGACCCAAACCCGGGTGGCACTAACCAAGGTCACTAGCCGAACCTAGGTTAGGTTTGCTAACACTGGGGATTATGGAAATTTGAGGCTTTACACAAATTTGGGCAATAAAAACAGACCCAGGCCTCAACGCAAATAGAATTCCTGACTCCAAAATCAATGGAGAAACACAAGATCAGTTTCAGAGTTCAAAACATCAAAGGTAACATTATTAAAATTTTCCTATATGAAAGTTGCAGCAAGTAAAATTTCTCAAAAATTAATTGATGAATTGGTCTCTCTAAATTGCCCTAAGGTGTGAATGTGTGTGCAAGGATAAGTGTGTTAGATGATGGATGGATGGATGAATATTTGTTAAAAGTGTCTGATAGTAGAATATGAAACAGAGAATCTGTGAAAAGTCCTCTGGCTCTGCTACTGTCCAGAAACAACCAATCAGAACCAAAAGACAAATGTTTGGTTCTGATTGGTTTCTGATGTGTTGAATGTGTCTCAGCACATTCAACACATTAGATTACTAATATACTGCAGCTATGCAATTGGCAGAAAAATAACCTAATATCGTATAATTGTTATTTAATGAATGATTTAGAAAACAAAATGCTATAGAGGTTTGTCAAAACTATTTGGACCCATATTAGAACTTTGCATTGATTTCCCTTCATAGTAGTAGCTGTAATTTACTAACCCAATCCAATACAAGTCTATTCCTAACCCTAACATTAACTAAAACTTAATTCACATCTTACTTCTAAACGATACCTTTGACCCAAAGCGATGAGACAGACCTCGTCTGGTCAGGTCATATTAGGACCAGGCTTTGGTCCTAATATGATGGACATAATATGAAACTGGACATATAATGGTGCGTTCACACCAAACACATTTTGACCATCAGGCGCATCTGGTGTACATTCAAAGTATGTGGAGGCGCGTTGAGGGCCGATGTGGCGCGTTTGGAGCGTCTAGTGAGTCCTGGACGTCCAACCCTAAATATAGACTTTGAATGTAAACCAGACTCGCATGACGCTCAAAACGTATTTGGTGTGAATGCACCGTTAGAATGTTCAGTTCCTATGGCAACAATGACATCAGCAGTGATGACGTCACTTTGATGCATAAAAGCAATCTCTCTTGTGTAGCACAGGCAGTTTTTTTCAGACCTGTTCCTGTTGCAGATTTATAAGTTATAAGTCCAAAAAAAAATTATGAATCTTCTACAGGAACATTGTTGAAATTATTTGAAGGCACAGAATCAGTACAGGTTCACATTCTCAGGTGAGAAACTAACCTGGTATAAAGTTAATTCTTAGGTAGTGGAATTACACCGAAGATAAATTAGTTTAATCAAAGCACATCATGAATATGTGTTTGTGTATTCCATATTAAGTACAGAGCATACTAGTTTTTTTTTACTTTTTCCACTAGATGATTTTATGTATATGTATGTTACCATGGCGGCGCCCAATATGGCTGGATCTACTTCTGTTCCTGGTAATACAACCAATTTATTGATTAATTAATTCAATATGCATATAGGATATAACATAAACAACTTTATTCAGAGATGCAATGAGTTTATGGCAGCTGTGCAAATTATTCTGCTTCGTCCCCATGGAGCAGTGCTTCTCGGTTCCCGTCCTCAGGCCCTGCTGCTCAGCTGCCCTCTATTCCAGGGCAGCTGATTCAAATAATTGCATGACCTCTTCTGCAGCCATCAAGTACTGCAGAAGCCTGTTAATCACCCACCGATTCAATCCAGGTGTGTGGCAGAAGGGAAACTCCTAAATCATGCAGGGCAGAGGGGGCGTGAGGACTGGAATTGAGAAACACTGCCATAGAGGCCAGTGGCCCTGATGCCAACATCTCCAGAAGACATATTAAAGATTGTATTATAACATGGAAAACAATTAAGGCTGTGAAAACTTATGCATGGCACTAGTAAAATGTGAGGAGTCAGCAGATAATTGGGTAAATTGGGGAGAAAGGCACTACATGCATAGAATATGAGGCGTCGTGGTGCAGTGGATATTGGGGGCACCCAGCTGTCCTGAGTCACGATCCCATCCACGGTTCTTTTGCCGCATGCCTTTCCCACTCCCCTCTCTCCTTCCCTTCCCGTTGGATTACTGTCAAAATAAATCAATTAATCACACGATAAATTAAAGCCATCGACCTCATTTCAATTATCGGCTTTATCGTTTCTTCCGGCCCTTTTGTCTTTCTGTTGATGACTGAATGAAAAAAGGCTCAACTCTGGTGCTCTCCACTGACCCTCCCTTCCTCATTTCCTTACTGTATTGCCCAGTTCACACTACACGATATTAGAGCTGTCGGCTGATTGTCAGCCCATTTTCAAAACCTGAGAGACCACAAACTAGCCCACAGAAATCCTAGGTATATCGGTTTGATAGGGTTTGATCGTGCCGTGTCCAACAATGGGCACAAAATAATGGCCAAAAGTCCAGTTAACTAATTGTGAAACCAGGCATTAATCAATGCTTTACTACAATCTAGCTGTAACGCATGTGGCTAGTGTCAACGTAAAGTCCTGACTGAATGAAAATCATTATAACCTATTTATGTCACGTTAAGGCAGAACAGCTGAAAAGTTACTGGGTTTATCAACTGCGGTAGTGATTTCGCTCCAACTCTTCTTGTTATTTCTATTTTCTTTGGACGAAATGTTGAATAAACATTCATGTTGTTTCCACATATCATCTCTGTAGCGCCGTGTCAGCTGTTTGGGATTCTGTAATTTTCCCTCAGAAAGCTTGGAGGGGAATCCGCGCTTTCTGATTGGCTACCTGTCACATTCAACAGGCTGTGTTAACAGTCGGGGAAAACCCCTGTTTTAGATCGGAGCGGCAACGACGATCTACCGTAACACACATGATGATCGGTCCAACGTGTAGTGTGAACTACTGTATCAGGTAGTCGATGTGTCCATCTTCTTTATTTAAATCTATGATTACTGAAGGCCAGACTTCATTATCTGCACTCTTTTGGTTGAATGCAGGATTTATTTCCACTTTGGCTTCATGTTGTTTAGATTTTATTCAAGTGCATTTTTTGTTAATGGAGACTGAGAATCCATTTTATTTTTGTTTTTGGATGTTTTGTTTATTAGTTCCTTCATTAAGTGTTCTTTTGAAAATAAAGTGTTTCTATCTTTGGCAGGAAATCGCATGTATTATTACATATTTTCTATTAAATCAGTGTGAAAAGGTCTTGAAACAATATTATCATTTATCGCAATAATTTTTGAGACAATTAAAAATTGTCAAATAACAAATTTCAGCAAAATTTGTTATCGTGACAGGCCTAATCAAAATGACCTCTCACTCAGCACTTTAAATTTGTTGTTATACTGTAGTAAACAAGTCTAAGAAGAATAGTTTAATTAGCTCCATAAAACTAATATTATAGCTGATTTGTACAGATTCCACGCATTAAATGCGTGGAATCTGGTAAGTGACTCGAGGCAGCTGGTAACTAGCTGCTAATACATCCTTGCTAGCTAGATAGCTTCTTTCTCATCATGAGTTAGTGCAAATGTATCACCAACTCATATGAGCCAGCAGAATTCCCCAATCATTCCCTCTATTTATAGTTTTTTTCTTTTGTTAGTTTTTTTTATTTTTTATTTTTTATTTTAAAGTGGCTGTAAAAGGACCTTAAAAAGTCTGACTTGCTTAAATTTGACTTGCTGATATCTTAAGGCCTTTCTGACCTATTTTGGCAGTTCTCTGGTCTTTGGATACATTTTCAGTGTGGAATGACACATCACCAATATGCATGACTGGGCAATTTGGCTTAAAAATAAAATCTCCAATTTTTTTCAATTCAAATCCATTTTCAGATTTTAATTGATTTCTCCCCCCTAATTGTCCAGATATTTGAGGTGTCCCATGACGCAACTAATGAAGCTCATGATTAATGTATTTATGTAAGATCACACCTGATTTGCAAGTGTGAGAAGACTTATCAGTGACCAGGAAGTGGGAAATAATTCAACATGAATGTAACTTATTTATAAACTGCAGCAGTAAAGTGCATAAAGATTGTGCAAACAATATACATATCCGTTCTTGCATAGAATATTAGGGTTAAAATGCCTTTAAAGCAAACTCACATTTAGTCAGATTTAGTCAATTCAGAATGGTGAAAAATAATCCAGATTAAATTAGATTTTTCAGGGTTGGAAAGCTCAAGTGCTGAACAGAAAACTTATATGGGACAAACAGCTGAATTCAAAATTGAATCTCATAAGAAAAAGCTTTCTTGCAATGTGAAAGACTGTAACAATATTTACCTGAATGTGTGTTTTCATCTGCAGGTCTTACTGTCAGGATCACAGTCCAACCCAGTCTCTCTGCATCGACTCAGACTTCAGTCTTCCTCAGTCCTGCTCAATATGTTTAGACTCTATTGAGCCTGTCTTGTCCTACTCTATCCTCAAGTGTCCATCCTGCCACGCCAGCTGGTTCCACAGAGACTGTGTGCAGGTAATATACGACCCAACAGTCTCACAGTCGCTTTAGAATTTTAGAGTAAACACACATTTGAAAGGGTTTTAATTGGAAATGTGACCTAATTAATAGGAGTGTAGCAGTTGCAGTTTTCTGGCTTTTTAAAAAGCCTGACCTGCTCCTTGTGAATTAGGCAAATTTTTTTCTGTCTTTTTTTCTGAAAGGTTTTGTAGCACAATACTCAGGAGAAAACAGTCCTCTGGCCTCCAGGACATCCTGATGCTTTATTCTTCTCGTCAGCTCGAAAATCTTACCTTTAAGTTCAGAAAGCTGTTCTTTCAGTTTATGTAAACCCAGCATCAGCATTCCGATGCAAAGTGATGACACCTGTTCAGCTTTCTTTAGAGGAAACTATGGCTAAAACAAGAACTCTAGGAGTTCAGTACATCTGCTCCTCTTGCTTGCTGATTAGATTGACAGCGATTTATTGACTCGTTCACAGCTTCACCTGCTCTTACAATATTTTTTGTTATAAAGTAAACATCTGAAGTTAAAAAATTGTTGCATTTGCGCATCCTGCAAAAAATGCTGAAAACTAAATATCACAGGACATATAAATAAAGGAAACAGGCAGGTTGAGACTGTTTCTTTAAAATTAGCGGCACTTATTAATTTTATTTATTGTGTTGTACATGCTGCCTTAACGTTACTCTTCTTCTGTTTTCTACCTTCCTAATCCCACTTAAGACATTTTAGACCACTACTAAATAAATTCCAAAGGATTTTCTGATTGTTTTTCTGTGTGTAGCATCAGGCCCACAGCGCGGGCCTCTTCTTCTTCAGATGTACTCTCTGTAACAACAAGGAGAACTTCCAGCAGGAGATGGTCAGAATGGGGATATACATCCCAGAAAGGTGACACAATTGTATCCAGGTTATAGATATAATATCAATTTGTTATATCTGCAGTAAATATGAACCTGTTTTATAGCTTAAATATTACAATATTTTACACTTTTTCTGAAAATATGTACATTATTTAATCGACTTAAAAAAAAAAAAAATTAAACAAAATTCATGGCAATACTAATGCTTTAAATTGCAATAACACTGTCAGTTATGATTAAACCACATGTTTTCTGCATCTATATTATTCTATATCGTTTCATAATTTCTCCATTTCCCCCTCTGAGTTTAAAGATCTAAGACACTGAAAATGTAGATGAGCTTTGAACACAGAGGACACTTTATCTTGTTGGTCGGCTGCATCACGCATGTGTGCATGACACATAGAATCTAGAAACCTACAAAATATTGAGTCTAAGTAATCCTTTGTAACTGCAATTACTGCATTCATATCTATCAGCCTTTAAACGACAGGTTATGAAACTGTCCAGAGTAAGAATGTACATAGAATTTCTTCTTGCGCCAAATATTTTAAGGGTGTTTGATATTAATTTTCAACCAATTTTTTAATGATTTCTTTGTCTTTTTTTTTTTTTCTTTCTTTCTGTGCAGAGATGCATCGTGGGAACTGGAGGAAAATGCATATTCTGAGCTTCTGGAGGTTTACAATCACTGTGACTCTGTTACCTGCCTCTGCAACGAGGGACGCACATACTCTAAGAAGGGGTACATCATGTTGTGCTTGATCATAAAAACATTGACACTGAAAATATATATTCCGTAATTATATAAGAATAAAATCACGAGTGTCCTGGTGTCCTTGGGATATTTGGGACTGAAACAGGAACGGTGTATTTCTGTAGAATTAACTATTCCTGTTCAGAAACACCCAATCAGAGCCAAGAAGAGGGTCTTGGCACTGTCAATCACTCTTGTGTATGCACTGCTCACACTCCAGACCTTGCTCTTTACTACAGCTAGTTCACAGCATACACCTCTGTGAATGCTAAGACTAGTTAGCATGACCGCCTATGATGGCAGATAAATAGTTTTCCTGCGACAGTAAATTGTTTCTCCGTGATTGGCATAACTGCAGCGTGTACAGTAGGGTGATTGACAGCGCTAAGGCCGTCCTCCTGCCACTTATTTCTGCAGATGACAGTTGGACCTCAGGGAGGAGGAGCTCATTTTTTTCACAGATTGTCTGTCAGTATTATACTGTCATAACATGGCGAAAGTTTTAAAAATATGTAAAAAGAAAACCTCACATTGTTTATGAAAGTTAATTTCTGCAGCTTTATTTAGATTAGTTCTGTTACCAGTTGAGTTCAATGTGCATCTCGAAATATTACAAAAACATGCCATCAATATTTTTACTGTGCAAGCTGAGCAATTAGACAGTTAACACTGCTAGACGACTCAGCAGTGTTAACTGGTGAAGGGGGCTGATCTCAGATGGAAATCAGAAATGCTGACAGAAATTCTGCAGCTTCAGTGTCCGGTGTTTCCAGGTGGTTCGAGGTGATCCGATGCTGCCTTTGTGGATCCAGAGGAACCCACAGGAAATGTTCAGATCTAAAGCTGGACACCACAGACTGGGCCTGCATCGACTGCATAAATGCAACGGATGGGAAAGGTCGGTTCTCTGTGATTTATGTCTGCATACATCTACATGTCGTCTCCTCTGCTATTGTTAATGATAGAAGATTTCTGCTGCAGCAGTTTTAAACCTGGTGTTTTTGTCTGCTCCAGCTTCTCTGGTTGCATCACCTCAGAACGGCCAGAAGAGAAGCTTACTATCCAAGCGCCATCTAACCCCCATACCCTCCCCCCTTGGCTGTAAAAGGTACGCACATCAAACGCTCCAAAGCTCCGCCTCCACCTGCACGATTCATTATTGCTCTTTATTCTTCATTTTTCTTTCTCCTTTTCTTGTTTTTCTTTAGACCGTGTACTCGTGTAAGACCTGAGTCACCCGAGGAGCTCCTAAGGTCTTTACTTCCTCACTCTTGTCCTGTCAGCGCCCAGGTGGAGGTCTATAGAGACCAGGCTCTATTGGCTGGCCTGAACCTGGTCAGAAGGACCGACTTTGACCCCACACACTCGCTGTCTGTCAGGTAAACATGTGTTCTTAACCTCAGATGTGTTCTGCCGTTTCCTCTCTTCATCTGCCAGCTCTCTGTCTCCAGGTTCAAAGATGAGCAGCTCCTGACCTTGCCCAGCGCTCACTGCTCTGAAGACGCAAACAGAAAGTACTTCCTCAATCTGCTGATGCAGCAGATCCAGAACTCCGTGGTGTTTGAGGGCCCAAGCGGATCCAAAAACCTGTCACTGGACTCCCAGGGTGAGCTTTATCTGGAATGAGTCATGCTAGATGACTAAAGCTGACAGCCTCCTGGGTTGACTCTGTTGCTTTTGTGCATTTTGGAAACAAATGACAACCGTAAATCGTGTGTGTGTGTGTTTTATTTAGCTCTGCGTGAGGATCTGTACTTTGACATAGGCTCCCTGTTGGCTCTCTGTCTGGTCCACGGTGGTCCACCTATTGGCTTTTTCTCCCACGGTCTCTACCAGTGCCTGTTTAACTACCCAGCCAACTGCCCCCTCAGTTTGAACCACATGACCCCTGAAACACACTTCACCCAGCAAGTCCACCGGGTGAGTGCGGGGCCGAGTCCGCCACTCTGAGGCATCCCTCACAGAGGCCCCTGAAGGGAAGGCTGACCAGCTGGTGTGTGTCCATCTAGATTGCAGCCGCCAAGTCTCTAGATGAGCTGAAGGAAGTGATGAAAGCGAACTGGGAGTTCCTGGAGCTGGCGGGCTGTAATAGACGGGTCAGCAGTCTGGATGAGAGAGAGGCTCTGGTGGAAGATCTGGTCAGCTTCACTATGATCACCAGGATGCAGCTGCCTCTGCAGAGGTGAGGAAAATACGCCGAGATGGAGGTGAAGCTGAACGGTCATGAGCACGCCTGTCACAACAACAAATATTTTTAGGCAAATATTCTTAGTAAATATTGCAATAAACGATAACATTCTTGTTTTGAGACCATTTTCAAGTAAAGTATTGATAATGGCGTAAAAATACAAGTTTGCTCTCTCAACAACTAGTGAATTTTAATTTTGTACAAAACAGTTCACGTTGAAACCTGAAGATATTTTAAATATGCAGAATAAAACACAGCAACCAACAACAACAAATAAAAAGAAAATTAAAAACTACATACAACTGAAAGCATAAATAAAATTGATTATGAAGTCTCTGTAAACAAAATTGCCCTTTAAAAATTCAAACCTCCTGTAATAACTTTACAGTTTTTTGTCCCCCCCTGCAGGTTACGAGAAGGCCTGCACACACTGGGTGTATTTGATCAGGTGACTTAAGGCTGACTTTCATTACAGTAGTAGAAACCCTTATGTTAAACAGCACCGACATTTGAACAAAGATGTCAAAATCCGGAGTTAGACTGAGAAAATCTGAACTTCTGTTTGATCTGATCCAGGTTCAGCTCTTCCCATCCGTCTTCTTCGGTGTTTTCTGCTATGCCAGAGAAGCAATGACGGCCGAGATGCTCGGCCGGCTCTTCACCACGAACTTCTCCGAACAGCAGGAGACACGGAACCTAGAGACGCCTATTGTCTCCTTCTGGAGACACCTCCTGCTGGAGTGTGAGGGTAGGATGTTCATCTAACTTTGCTTCCTGAATCAATATCAATACTCTAGATTCAAAACAAGCTTAAATAAAAAATATTTCCAGATTAAATCTGGACAGATGTAGTTAATTATTTCAGTAGAAAATCCTTTAAAACATGGTGTCCATGTACTCAGTTGGAAGGAGCGCCATCTCCCTTCAGGACATCCTTCGCTTTGTCACTGGAGCTGATGAGTTTCCAGCAGTGGGCCTCCGCCCACCTCCCACCATTTCCTTCCTCCACCATGTCAAACCGGAGGAGCAGATGGACAACGCAGTGGAGAGATGGGACGACGGGCTTTTCCCTCAGAGCAAACCAGCAACCAACCACCTCCTCCTGCCTGTTACTTCCACCTACAATGCCTTTAAAAGCTCCATGGAGCAGGCCATCAGCCATCATGTGCACCTGTTCCCTTCAGACTCTTAGATGTGGACAAGGCGACGAGACGATCTGTTTTACATGACAGCGTCTGTGGAGTGGACTTTTCACTGATAAATATACTATATTATTTTCTAAAGTTGTTCAATGTTTTTCCCTCAGTGTCCCAGAGACATTACATATAATCTTTAGCATGTTGATCATATTTTGGTTCAAAACAAAACAAAAAATCCTTTCAGATTTGATCACCTTTAACTCAATTTGATGAGGTTTTACATCTATGAGTAGGAGTGGTTTATGGTCATGTTCTTCTGTCAGTTCAACTTTCTTTCAATATCAAGAAAACATGACATTGCCATAATTATTTTAAATATTGTGATGCCAGTATCAGTTGTGATTAACCTTCTTTCTAAGATATGTACCACAGAGAGTGGTAAATATATATATATATATATATATAGCCTGCCAAACGCAGTATCCAAGCAACCTTTTGGGATTGCAAGACTGATTCCAATATTGCTACAAATGCTGTTTTTAATATATTATGCATCTCAAGTCAAAACATGGAACTATGTCTCTTAATCCTGTTTGACACTCCCAGAGCTCTCTAGTTTCAGGCTAAACTCGTGTGTACAGAAGTAACTGTGCAAACTCATTCAAAGTCTTGTTGATGTGTTATGGGACCAGTTATTGGCTCCAACTGGAAAACCGTTTTCCGTCAATAGACTACCCTCATCTGAAAAACTGCTTTAGTTTTGTTTTTATTTTTGCCAAAATTAGAGTAGAATTTGACATCCATAACTCTAGTATGATTGTCAGGAAGCTGTTTTTAAATGATTGTCTTTGGGGGGGGACTTGGATTTAAAAATAGATGCAGTAAAAAAAAAAAAAAACTTCACAAACGTCTGGGGATCTATTGAAAAAAAGTTCTTTGTAGAAACTGTTTTTATATAATGATGATCCCTCAAACTTAAAATTTGTTCAGAATAAGGTGTTTTCATGGCATTAATTAACCGATTTAACTTTTATTACTGGCTTTACTGTTTCAGTTGTACTGCATGAGCAGCAACACGGAACAAAACTGAGGACTGGATTTTCCTTTGGTTGTATCACCATCTCCCACCATCTATTTTTGGATTTCTGTGCTTCCACCTCTGAATCATTTCATGTTACAGATTTTAATTCTGTTAGTTTTTTTTTTTTTTTTTTTTTTTTTTTTTAATTTGCAACTCTTTTTTTTCCTTGTGATTTGTACAGTGCTTACTTTATATGTGCTTTAAAATTAGGTGCTAGTTTTCTCGGGTTTGTTTTTCTGCTTTTCATAAAATCGAATTCTTGCTCTGTGTTTCGTTCTGTTTCTCTGATCTTTGGGAGGATGTTTGAACTTTGAAAAAGATGAGAATTGGTGCTAAAAATGAAACAATTCATCATCTTTGAGTAAACTTTGAGTGACATCAACTGCCTTTTTTTTCCAACAGTTACCTGATAAAAATATTTATCAGTAACAAACATAAAATTACAAAAATGTAGGTATGTTGTGAGAAATGTCTCTAACAAATCCAAGTAAATGCCACATCTTAAGATGCACCATCTACAGGTAGATCTTTATGAAAAATTTATTGGGAAGAATAGTTTTCTCCCCCATTTCAGAAAGTAAAACTTGTATTTAGGTTTCATGTACAATGGAATATTTCAAGCCTTTAAACTTTGCTGTTGATAATTATGACTCACCAATAAAACAATTCTGTCAGAATATTTAAATATGACATAAAAAGGGATCTTCTAAACAGACATGTCAGGTTTTTGAAAAAATATGTTCATTTATACCACAGTTTTTTCTTCTACTCAACTTTCTATGAAAATACTTGGATGGAGCAACCGACTTCTTTAGAAATGTCCTTTTGATGTGATTGGCTGATTAGGTTGTGACACCAAGAGTCTCCAGTATTCATCCTAATTTTCTGAGACACTGAATTTGGATTTTTCATTATCATCAAAATTACAGGAAATAAAGGTTTGAAATATAAATGGACAACTTGCCTACATTCACCTTTTTATATTCACAAACGTGAACAAACTCATAATCTAATCAGTAGGAAATTTGGGGTGCAGTGCCTTGCTCGGGCACATCGTCATGAGACAGGAAGAAGTTGGAATTAAACCTAGCCTTCTAATATTAAAATAAAATTTTGCTGTGTATTTATATAAATAATACACAACGTACTTTGTTAGGGAACTTCATATTGAATCATATAAGATATAATTTGTGTTTATTTGATTCAATTGATTTTGAACATTCCAATTCAGTTAATAGTCAAAGGAAATGACAAACTGTAGTTTAGTTATAATTCGGTAAAGTCAGATACCTTAAATAAAAGTAGTTTAATAGTAATACTGGTTAATGAAAGTAGCGGAAATAAACTTTATTGGTTTGATGTCTTTTGAGAAACTGAACATAGCCTTTTAATCCAAACCATGCGTTCAACTTGAGAAAAATAAGCACTTTAGCAATATCAATATGTTGCAACGTGATATTTGAGTTTCAATATTTAAATTAAATTAGGAAAATAACTTGACATTTCAATGACATTCTAATTTACTGCGATGCAAATTACAACACGTACCAGTGATGAATCGAGCCAGGAAAAGAACCAGAGTGATACCTCTTCGCTATCCACTCATCTCTACAGGAGGACTACGTCCGTCAGGGCTGCTGCCACGTCAATGGTTTCGTCATCACTATCAACATAAAACATGGCGACATCTGTCCGAGAAAAGCAAACAGGTGAGCGAAAGTATTTTTTTTTTTCTCCTTCTGGTAGGAACTGCTGTGCGCCAGGAGGGCTGCCAAATTACTGGCAGGCTGCTCTCAATGACCCGGGTCAGAACCTGGACCTCTGTACCTGCGTGCCAGCCTCCTAGCCGGCTCGCAGCCCGCCTGCTTCACAAGCTAGCCGCCAGTCGAGTCCCTTCCCGTGGCAGCGGCTTTACGGGAGAAACTGCCTGAGCTTATCTGCCTCTTACATTAAATTCCTAATAACGAAAGTGTCACTAACAGTGGCAGTGTGTCAGCTGTTTGCGGTGAATGGTGTCAGGTGGAAGAACTAGATGGTCCGAGCCTGCTGCTAACGCTGAAGGCTTCATGTATTTCAAACACAAGTCTTCACGTGAAACTCCTGGATCTACAATGAAATACATTCATGCACAGTGTTCCCGAGAATCCCTAAATTATATTTATTTAAGTCGTGGGATGTAAAAGTATAGGTCTAGTTATCGTCATTACCCATCATTTTAAAGGGAATATAAAATGTCCAAACATTTTAGCAGGAATATAGCAAATTTAATTCATATGGAACATTTTTAGATCTGACACCCAAATATATATACAGCTATCGTAGGAGCCAAAGCAATTCAAAAGGAATAAAAAGTAAATCTTTTTTTTTTTTTCAAATTTAAAACATTTTATTAAAAGAAAAAACAGAGAGAAGATCATTTATTGTACATGATTTAGTTCACATTATTCCCCACTAGGCTGCTGGTGGAGTAGAAATGATTCAGTTTGCTTAGAACAAACATAATAAAGGGTTCGGTCCCATAGTGGGCGGCTGGTTGTATCAGAATGTGGGTTTGGATGTCACTGTGGGCCATCAGTACCAGTGTAGTGGAGAGGCCTGCCAGCTTTACCCCAGCATCATGGAGTGAGGAGACATACACTGTACTTGATGACCCAGATCTGACAGCTCTGGGTCACATCCTGTGTGTCTGCATGCCTTCCCAACATCCAGACACACAGGATGTGTGTTTCAAACATTAACAATTATTTGTTTGTCAGGGACGTACAAGCAACATTTTTCTTCCTTGACTTTCTACCAAATAGTATTTTCAGCCAATCCCAAAACTATTCATACTCCTGTCTGATTTAGTTATTTCTATTCAACCAAGATTTTTAAAATAATCTTTTATAGATTTTAAAATGGCTTGTTAGAAAAATGATTAATGAAAAAGTCTTTACATTAATCAAAAGTTTACTGTAATTCCAGAGTAGCTTTTTGCATGTTTTCTCTGGTATTTTGATGAGTTATCTCTGAGTTGGAAGGCCCCATTCCCATCACCCTAATCTTTTGATCCCTTCACAGGGAGCTAAAGTCAGATTGATGCTCTCACTCTGGATGGACCATTCCAGAACATGAATACTGCCATTCAAAAGAAAGATTTTGGTGAAATGGAAAGATTACTTCCAACCTCACATGGGATTTGTACAAAGTGGTGCTAATTGTAATTTTGAAACATTTCGGCTATTTAAATCTGTTCTTAAATTTCGAGTTGTTACTTTTTCTAGTTTTTTTTAAAAAGAAGCAAAGTGCTGCTGTTTTTGGTTCCTCTTTGGAATTTCTTGCCAGTCCCATGGCAATTACATAAAGGAAATGTAAGGTTTGGTATCTCCCAAAGATTTCTCTAAAAACCAAAACCTGTCCTCTATGTACTTTATTTACCAAGAACAGCGTCTGATTTATGTATTTTTTCAATTTAAGATATTTATGACGAGAAGATGCTCATCTGAGCACTTGTTGAGAGAGTAAATGGCGTCTTTGTGTCTCTGCAGTCGCCTTAAAGCGAATGTTGAACTTCAACACTCCTCCTCTGAAGAATGCAGCAGCTGAGCCAGTATGGAAGGTAACACTTTGGTCACTGGGCCACTCATTTCTCCTTTGCTGGGTCAATTAAAGTCACAAAGTGGGGAACAAAAAGTTAGTAGGGTGGGATCATTCATTCACACACTAAGGGATTTTATGAACACAGAGACCAAATGAATCTGTCCCTAAATAAATAATGACACATTCCTTCTGGGGGTGCCCTGAGTGCAGTTTTCTGGCCGAACACCAGTCTTTAAAAAGCCTGGTCTGCGTATTCCAATTTTGGCTGATGCTGTTTTTTTTTTTTTCCGGAAATGTTACTAATACAGTAAGAAAGTGGCTGAGTTGGCAACAGTGGGGTGACTATTGTTAACTGCAAATGTGAAGACATGACCTGGGGGCCCGGTCTGTCAGTCAAACGTCTCTCACAGCAGAGCAGAAGAGGACAGTGACTGGTATTTAGACCTTTGGTGAGGAAGATAAGAGCCGTGGATAAGATCGGCTTCAGATGGAAGTATATCAGTCAGCTTAAGGACATGTTTTGTCTATGAACAGTGTTATGCTTTTTCAGTTTGAAGGGACATGGACAAACCCTCCAAACTAACTTTACCCAATGATCTAGGATCAAGATGGTGAAGAACAACCCTGACCCAGAGTATCTGTGTTCAGGTGACAAAAAGTGAGAAGAGAAGAGAAACGAAGCCAAAAATTGTAGCAAAGTTGAGCACTGATAAGCAGAATGGATCGTAATAAATCAATATTTAACCCCCGAGGTCATATGCCATATCCCATCGTGTAAATGTGGAATTTTTTCAGAATAAAAGCCTTTCATAGATGATAAGTCTATGTTAAACTTCTGTAGGAAGTAGAGTTAAAAAAAAACAAGATAGATGTTAGTTTCAAACCCAGCTGTCATACAGTACAGTTGCTTTCTACAAACAAAAGGTTACCAACAAGCCACCACCACATTTTAGGCTTCCAAGCAGCAGAACAAAGGAGAAACACAACACAGGCCGACTCATGTTTACATGTTTGATTTTCTGTAGGTGTTAATATACGACAGATTTGGTCAAGATATCATCTCTCCACTGCTGTCAGTCAAAGAGCTGCGAGACATGGGCATCACTCTTCATCTGTAAGAAACATACTGTTGTATTTTTATTATTTGGACTTGTACCTTCTACAGTACTGACTTGCCTCTATATGGAAGCTAACAACTACAGTTTCATAAAATTATCCACTTTTTGTCTGATTCTTCTTCATCACTGCTAGGATTCAGGGAGAGGGCTTTAGAGATGATTAATTTGCATGAGGCAACATGGCTGATAATAAAGCTGCAGTGATGAGGGTTTTAAAGCCAGGTTCCACCTGCTCAAGGTATTTCAGTCAGTCTTATTGGTTTATACAACCCTGCACAAAACAGTCAGACAAGCTATAGCAATGTCGCTAAAAAAAAGAACAACAAAAAAACAAACTTCAAAGTTTGAAATTTGTAATAAAACTTTATAAAGCTACAGAGTATTAAAATCCTTCCTGAATAAGTGATTTGTGTTTTATTGCTGCTCTCAATGTGTTCTTTCAGCATAAGGCCTTTTTTAGTCTGTATGCTCCAGTTAATGATTAAATTAGATTATTACAATATTCGATTTATAAAATTTATAGGGGTTAATCCTTTAGCAGTAATTTAGTTTATTCAAATTTCCAACTATCCATTGTTTTTTGCTAATAATTAGTCGAAGACATAGATAACTGCAGCTGACGCCCTCTTATTATAAATTAGAAAAGGTTAACTTAATTTTTCACACACAGCTTCTCGATTTGTTTCAGGAAAATAATATCCTAGCAACTATTATGTCTCGAAATTGTACCATTGAAATTAGATGTTTTAAATAGAAAAACATTTTTAATGCTTTTAGGTTTGTTAAAAAGCAGAAATGAAAATTGGTATTTGGATTTTAAAGGGACAAGAGGAACCAACCTTGCTGGTTAAAATAAGAGTTATGTTTTTTGTAGTATTTATGTAAACAGTGTTCTGCTACACCTTATTTTTGTACGTGTAGGCTTCTTCACTCGGACAGAGATCCTATTCCAGACGTCCCTGCCATCTACTTCCTAATGCCCACAGAGGAGAACATCGACAGGATCTGTCAGGTGCTCCCACATTTTAGCTGTCTGATACCTAGAAACGTGACTCAACCTGATGATTAACTCTAAGTGAAGGCGATGTGTCAGCCTTCACCAGGCCAGATACCAACTGGTTCTGGGACATATTTGGGAACTATATTTGAGAGAAAGAGGTCTTTTGTGTACATAGAAGATCTTTGAGTTCAGTTTATGCCCAGTGGGGACAAAACAGCTGAAAAATAGTTTTACGTTTAGAATTTTGCTAAGTATATATTATCAATTTCTGAACCACATTGGATTTAATGGCTAAATAACACTGTGTGACATACTGGCATTTTGTGTATAATTTTGTGTGTGTGTGTAGGATCTGAGGAGCCAGCTGTATGAGTCATACTACCTGAACTTCATCTCTGCCATCAGTCGGAGTAAACTGGAGGACATTGCCAGTGCTGCTCTGACTGCTAATGCAGTCAGCCAAGTCACCAAGGTAACTGTGCTTAGATCAGCCGTTTTTAGGCTTTGTTAGAGTTCAGTTTGTTTTTGTTAAAAATGTTGTAGACACAGTGAACACCTTAATAGTAGTGAACTGATTTCTGAAGGACATTGTGGAACTTACCAAGCAGATGTCCTGTCTTGTCCTTTCCTTTGTTAGCTGAATATGTTATGTTTAAACACAGGAGAATCAGATACAAATATGTTCATATCATTATTATTGGATGGTAATAACTTGTATTAACTATATTATAAGTTTTGGATTGATAATGAAAAAATGAAGGGTTGTTTAACCACAACAACAGTCAGTCCGAGTTCTTCTAAAAACTTTTGAGTTATTTAATATAATCCCAGTGGCAGGCCTGCATTTGGTACCTGGGGGTTTATTGACAACGTCCACCACCCAGACATTGCAATATCAGAGTGGTTGATGGGGTAATAGTGACGATGTTCCCAATCCATAAGGGCAGATCTACTCAGTCTAATTCTACGCTTTGTGGTCTTACCAAAATCATGCTCATGTTTGACCAAAGAAGCCAACCACTTGTTTTTCTCAGTTTCTTTATTATTTATTTTACATAGGCTGTTCTACTCCTAGTTGCACTAACTGAACAAATGGAAGTTCTAAGTCAATTCAACTCAGATTTTTTTCTATCAGATTGGCATCGACCGATACTCGCCATCAGTTGTTGGTATCGGTATCTGAAGTGAAGAAGGTGAATTGGTGCATCCCTGGTTACAAACATATAAGCTACCAATCATTACTATGAGGATGTAATGAGACAGCCTGGTATTACAGCGGTCCAGTTCAGCCCTGGCATCAACATCCCTATTGAGAGATCACATGGATCCAGACCTCACTGTCTGCTGTATGCAAATAAACCCAGAGAAGACAGCTAGAAAACATTCTTCCAGAGGTTTCCTTCTGATTTTTATTTTTTAACTTCCAGACTATGGTGTGCATCTGACTACACCCACTAGCTTTAAAAAGAAAATGCAAAGTGAACATATCTAGACTCCAGTTTTCTATAAGGTGCAGATGACATGAGAATTAAGCCATGATCCAGGTTTTCCTATATTTTCAGTGGATTGATATTAATAGTGTTTGTTTTGCAGGTTTTTGATCAGTACCTGAACTTCATCACCCTGGAAGATGACATGTTCATCCTCTGCCACCAAAACAAAGAGCTCATCTCTTACCATGGTAATATATATTAATACACATCTTCTTATTTTTATGACCTCAGTAGTGACACTCCACTTTTCTCACTTGTAACCTGCATCCAGTCAGCTCTGAAATATTTTTTTTCGTCTGGGATGGCATGGATTATTCAGCATTATAACTGGAAGCTGTCTGTAGGAGTAGGGGTTTCTAAGTTGTACTGGATTGACCAGACTTTGATCATTCATCCCCTACAATTTCCAGTTTTCTTGGAGCTATGACTTGCAAATTCTGATTTTTACCACTTCTGTTTTTTTCCCCCAAAAATGTGACACATAATAAAGAAAAGCCTGTGCAGCAGATTCTTTCATTGACTAAGTGGCTTTCTATCCAACAGAAAAGGAAGGAATTTCAAGATTGTTCCCATTTCTACATCAAAGCATCTGTCCCTAACCACTGTCTGATTTTTATTCAAGCTAAAAAGCAAAGTCAAAGTTCTTTACTTGTAAATGTTGAGGTGTTCTTAAGCGAACCCCCCCAAAAACAAAGCAAAAAAACTCTGGGATTCTTATTTTTGATTCATTTATTTCATGAGAAAAACAGTCTTTTATGACGTTTACCAATCAAAACCAGTCAGGAGAAAATTGGTAAATTCTGATATTTGGTCAATTGCTGTTGCATCAATGCTGAACTGAATGTTCTTCTTGGTGAGGTCTCCACCTAGAGAGTCAATGTATATTCAAGGCATAACAACATCGCATTCTTCATGATGGAGGGACTCATAAAAACCTGAACAGATGTGACGAGTCTTAAATGTTTTCCAACATTCAAGTCCAGTGGTGTAACTGTAGACAGCAACCATCACTCAGTCAGATGAGTGTTTTATTTTGTGTAATCATTTAACCTCAATTTTATGCATAAGGGTACTGTTGGAATGAAAAGTGAGGTCATAAACAACCATTGTGTTGATGTGTGCTTTAAAGAAAATGTTGATCTTCCAAACTTCTCATAGCGGCTCCATTTTTCCTGAACAAGGTTCTAAAAAAACATACACAACTGAGTTACAGCTCTGGCTTAGTTAATGTAAACCGTCTCTGCATTTCTTACCTGTGCAGCCATCAACAGAGCAGACATCCAAGACACAGACATGGAGGCCATAATGGACACCATCGTAGACAGCCTCTTTTGTTTCTTTGTTACTCTGGGTGAGTATCATTACATACTGTGAAAGAAGAAGAATGGCTCACACAATGCACACTGGTCACCTGCAACTGCACATCGATGTGGTTTATTTTGAAAAGGAGATGTAAGAAATTGAAACCATGCCATCAAATTGCATAAACATTTAATTTTGCAAATATTGAAAGAAAATGTAACAAACAAATAGCAGTTTGTTTGTTTGTTTTTTGGCCGATCAAAGATTTTTAAAAAGCCTGATCTTCCAAATCTAATTTTGGCTGATACTGACTTTTTTCAAAGTTGCTAAGTTGGCAATAGATAGGTGACTATTGTCATCCGTACAGACATGACCTGGTGGGTCTGTCTGTCAGTTTCTCTTGCAGCATTTTGAAAAACAGTAAACGTTTACATGTTCCAATTTAAATGAAACAACAGGGCACTTTGGTCCAGTTGTACAAAAGTTGAGGGTGAGAGGTTATCCAGCGATCAGATCAGATCTCCTGCCACACAGGTCTGAAAATCAGCCACTATCCACAAATATTTGTCTACTCATTCTTAAGTACTACTAATAAAACTAATTATATATTGTTAAATTGTTTGGGCTGCAGTTATCTGTACATAGAGTCAGTGCTCTCTCAAATCAGATTCCCGTTTTGCTGTAAATGTTCTTTTCCCTTTGAGATCTAACATGGAAGCTGAGGTTCCTCCGTGTTGCGTAATGGTTAGGTGTTATGTTCACATTTACCAAAGCATTTTCCTGTTTAGATGCAGGGTGAAAATAACTAACTTTATGAAATTTCTGACACTTAATGAGTGTGTGACATTGTGATTCAGGTGCAGTGCCAATCATCCGATGCCCCAGGGGAAATGCTGCAGAGATGGTGGCTGTGGTAAGTTGTCAGATAGAAGCTGGAAACCTGGACTCTTACCTCTGACACTTTTGGAGGAAGTTTTTTAAGTGTTGTGAAGTGTTGGAAAAGCTAAGCACTTCCAATTGCATTCCTGATTTGTTCCAGTATGCCTCATTTATTTTTTTTAATCGTATAAATTTATCAGTTAAACCAAAAATAATCTCAATGCTTAGAACATGAATAGATAGGTTAAAGAGAGATTGTTTGGTGTTTCTGTCTTTTTTCTCTCTCTAAATGTGTTTCAACAGACCAGGAAGCTTATAATATTCTGGAATGAAGTATTTGCAGTGAATCTCTTCCACTTTTAGTTTCCATTTTTTATTTTATGTTCTTATCTTTGTCTGTAGTTAAGTTCTCCATTTTCAAAGGATATTGTACCCTGTTCAGCAGGATATGTTTGATTTTGTTTAGTAAGAATTTCCAATAGATGCGTGTCTTTTGTGTATATTGTGTTGTGTGTACAGAAGCTGGATAAAAAGCTCCGTGAGAACCTGCGGGACGCCAGAAATAGTCTGTTTACCGGAGACAGTATGAGTGCCGGACAGTTCAGGTTGGTGAATACTAGAATGTTTTTTATGTTGCGCTACATTTTAATCAATCAAATTGCTCAAATTAATGACAATGCAGCTAAGACTTTTTAACTTTTTATTAAAGTTTAGCATTTTACATTTCAGTATTGTCACTGTTGTAGCTGATTTGTGCCAAAGTGTAAATATCAACAGAACCAGCTTTCATCTGTCACTCACTCTGTGTAACATTAATTATTGGCTTTATCAGCAACCATTAGCACATTTAGCTTGGGAAGCATAATTTAATAGGTGGATATTTAGGGCTGAATGTGATGGAAGGTTTGTAAAGTGTTAATAAATTGTACCTGAACTATGAGAAAAAAACAGACAGAACTACTATCGCAAATTTAATTTCTGGTTTTAATTAAAAAAAAAATTCCCTCAAACTTTTCCCTTAAAAAATTACAGAAAATATTTTTAAAAACTTGCTATTATTTATATCTTTCATTCTGTGGGTTCATCTGAATTTGTAGTTGAAGTAAATATGAGCTGTAAAACACACATTTGCCAAAATAGATGGTAGTTGCTGTGTGACCTGACATCACTCTGAATTCTGAAAACTCAGAGAGCATTGATGGAAAAAAATCGGATTTTCCAAAAATTCAATTCTCAAAACCAGAAAATTTTATTTATTGTGCAGCACGAGGTTGATTTTAACAACAGCGTACAGCTAATGATTGAATATTTGAGCAAACAAAATACAAACTGCTGAAAAAAAACACTTTGGTTGATTGAATCTGAAACTTGAAAATACAAAAGATGTTTACTAGAAAGAGATGATGTGATGTTCTGTAACATGTTGCTCTGTGATCTCCATAACCCATGGTCGATTTTGTCCTTACCAGTTTCCAGAGACCCCTTCTGGTTCTAGCAGACCGCAACATGGACATGGCCACGCCCCTTCACCACACCTGGACCTATCAGGCCCTGATCCATGATGTCCTGGTGAGTTAGTCCGTCTGAGTTAAATGTTGCAGTGCAAAAAATGACATGGATCAGTTAATCAGTGGTTTCTTTAAAAAAAATTGTAATGCAGGACCGTTGTATACTAAAACCTTTTAGAGGGTCTCAGTTCTTGGTAGAAATGCAGACAAAACATGAGCTGTTTTCTGTGTCCATCAGGACTTCCATCTGAATAGGGTGATGATGGAGGAGGGAGGGGGGACCGATCCATCACACGCTGGCGCCAGACCAAAGAAAAAGACCAAGAAGACGTATGACCTCACTGCTGCTGATAAGTTCTGGCAGAAGCACAAGGGCAGGTCAGTTCCTAAGCAACATGTTTCACAAACATCACCAGGTGGCTTTAACCGCCACTTTATAAATCAAGTTTAGAACAATTTGACTTTAAACGTCACTTAGCTTGTAGCTTAATGTCTAGATGAAACTAGATGATTCTGTTCTGTCCCAAAGTTAATAAGTATTTTTTTTCTGTATATCTGAGGACATTAAAGGGACAGTATCATGTAAAATTGAGTATTAGAAAATATTATAATGTTATTCCCTCATCAAAAACACACCTTGATTTTTTTCGTGCATGTTTGATAAATCCTTTACCCTCCATTCAGCTGTGCAAAACACCTGGGTGGACCTAGCTTCGCCTGCGAGACACAGCTCCTCCTCAGAGCTACAGTTTCTTACCCTAATCCTGGCATCTCCTTCAGACTAGCCAGCAGCAATTAGCAAACATCTGGTGGAGCTGCTCATCTGCTGAGTTATAGAAGCTACCTCTCAGTACATTGCTGATTAAAAATGTTGTTACAGGGTTGCAACGTAACAGTGTACAATATATATATCAAAGATAACATATATATAATTTTTGATATATATAGAATTTTTTAACAACTGAAGTTAACATAGTTGCTTGATTGTGCTTTAAAATAGCCCCGCCTGCCTGGAAAACACATAATACTGCCCCTTTAACTAGTGAGGTTTCTGACACTCTGTTTGGTTTCTATACCTTATTTAAATAAATAAATAAAAAAAACACCTGTTGTCTGTCTGTTGCCATGTTGCTGTTTTTCTAACAGTCCATTCCCAGAGGTGGCGGAGTCAGTCCAGGAAGAGCTGGATGCCTACAGAGCCCAGGAAGACGAGGTCAAACGGCTGAAAAGCATTATGGTTAGCTTCACACAAACACACACGCAACACCTAAAAACTACTCTTTGTTGACATTTTTCACAGTCTGACCCTAATTTAGGTTTACTAACGACAGACGTGTTGCTTCTCCAGGGTTTGGACGGCGAGGATGAAGGAGCCATCAGCATGCTGTCAGACAACACAGCCAAGCTCACCTCAGCCGTCAGGTGAGGAGAAACAAGAGAAGAGGAGAGCAATGATTTAAATAATCCCTGGATCTCCGTCTAGATTCCTGTTACTTTGCTTAGATGCTGATGCTTTCATACAAGCGTCATAGAATGAGTAAAACAGGAAGTTTAATTTAGCACATTTATAACTCTTAATAATGTTATGTTGTTATCTTAGCCTAGTCTTGGATTTACTGATTGTTTTGTGTGATTTATTTTTATTTTGATTTCTTTTGCAGTAAAACAACTCATTTTGTGGTGCTACTTCAGAAATATTTGCTACAAATGTTGTGATTTTTTCTCCCCCTCACGTCGAAGTAAAAATTAGAGCAATAGTAATTGCATTAGAGCAAAGAAACGCAGAAATCTGTTGATATATATTTTTTATTATTATTTTCTGCAATCACATAATCACAAAACTCTTTCTGGATCCTATCAGAGTAGTAAGATCAGGCAGGGGCTGAGTAACTGAAAGGTTGAGTTTGTTACAACGTACCTTTCCCCAAATGGATGAAATTCTCTAATTGATCCAAAGGTTTTTAGAGATTCCAAGGCCTTTTGCTAATATCCCCCTGGAGCTACGTGACTGAGGTAATATCACAGAAAGAATCATGGAAATGGCCTTTTTCTTCCTTTCCCCCCCCACTGTTTGACGTCTGCCGACAGCTCAGTCTGTATTTTTGAATCAGTTTTGAAGACATTCTGCACAATGTCTTTGTCTTTCTAATGCATAACTTCTTTAGAAAAATGTCCCTAGTGAGAAATTCAGTGTCATTTTTATCACTAATGTATTGTTCCATCATCCTGTTGTCTCCAGCTCGCTGCCTGAGCTCCTGGAGAAGAAAAGACTGATTGATCTTCACACAAACGTTGCCACTGCCGTCCTCGACCACATTAAGGTACCGCAGGCCGTCCGTCCGTCCGGCTGCCTGCAGGACGGCCAGCCGGGCTGTTTGACACCTGAACATACCAACACATGACCGGGTTTTGGGATCTTTCATTTCTAAGTTTTTTTGCAGAAACACCAAAATCTTACCAAGTATTTTTTTTTATCTAGTTTTTAGGTCAGATATCTTAGTACATTTGAAATGAGATAAAACTAACATAAAAGTATCTTTTCTATAAGCTTGTTTTAAGTAAATAATTCTTGACAATAGATAAGTACTTGATCCACTGGCTGATTATTTAGCTTATAAAAGGAGATTTTTTCCCCCGTGTGATAGGTGAAAAATCTGCTAGCATATTTTAATCAATATTAAAGAATTATTGACTTAAAACAATCTCTTATGTCTTTCCTTAAATGTACTTGTCAGTTAGTTTAGTCTAATTTCAGGTATACTAAGATATTTTCACCATAATCTAGACATAAGGTGTTAGATCTGTTCCTTCATACTGACTTCATTCTGCTTTTGTCATCAGAGTCGTAAATTGGATGTTTACTTTGAGTATGAAGAGAAGCTGATGAGCAAATCGACCATAGACAAGTCACTGCTGGACGTCATCGGTGACCCAGATGGTACACACACACACACCCACACACACACACACACACACACTCTCTCTCCTTATAAATGTTTATACATGCTGTATGTTAATGATGTACTGAGAATGTGTGTGGATGTTTCTGGTGGACAGCGGGGACTCCAGAGGATAAAATGAGACTCTTCCTCATCTACTACATCACAGCTCAGCAGGCTCCTTCAGAGGTAACACACTCCGCCCAACACACTGGCACTTTGGTCACACACTTAGCATTAAAGCTGCACTATGTAACTTTTATAAAATACATGTTTTTTTTTGTTTTGTTTTGTTTTTTTAAGATATTTGTTCAAACTGTCACTGTGTTGTGTTAGTATAATATGAGACAGAGAATCGGTGAACAGATGGAGCTCCCCCCTGCTGCTGTCTGCAGAAATACAGTCAAAAACAACCAATCACAGCCAGGAGGCGGGTCTTGGCGCTGTCAATCATCCTCAATGCTCTCTGTTATGCTACAGCTAGTTAACTATAACAGAACATGTCCTGAATCCTTAAGCTAGTTACCATGGCCACCAACAGTGGTGGAAGAACGGTTTTCCTGGAACAGGAAGTAGTTCTCCTTCATGAGGGTGACTGACGCACTAAGACCTTTAAATTCTGACCTAAGGTTCTAAAGCTGTGAGAAATCCTGATGTTCATGTATGTTAGTATCTTTGTGTGTTTTTATAGACTGATTTGGAGCAGTATAGGAAGGCTCTGTTGGACGCAGGCTGTGACCTTTCACCTCTAAACTACATCAAACAGTGGAAGTAAGTCCTTAGCTTCTCTCCATCTGTTACTTTAACATTTAACTGTCGAATATTGATCGAGTTGACATGAAGTCACTATACAAAGGGGGAAATAAATTATTTTAATAAAGATAAATTCTCCAAACAGTTTGATCACAGATTGGCTGTTTGTGGTGGTTATGGTTTAAATATTGGTTTATGAATTACAAATGGTTCTCAAGGGCAGAGAAATGCGTCGAGACGGCGCCAACAAAGTTCTTCACACTGCATAAAAACCCAAACCTTCTAAAGAAGGACTCCTTCTGTATCTCTCCCACTGCTGCACACAACCTTCATGCTTCTCTGAAACTCATTTAAGGAAATATTCTTCCAGAGCGCTGAAACCAGGACTGCTGTTGTTCTAACCCTGCAGCTCTGGCAGAGGGAAGACATTTTTCTCTTCTTGTGGAGAATAAAGGGATCTTCAATCAGCGTCTCCTGAGTTTTGTGACAAATTTGTAAACGGCAATAAAAATGTTCTTTGTGTTCCACTGGTGGAACATTAAAAGTGAAGTTGGTTGTGTTGGTTGCTCACTTGGTTTTCTTTGGGTTTCTCCTCAGGGCGTTTACCAAAATGGCTTCCGGCCCCGCTAACTATGGCAACAGTGGAGTCAAACCGATGGGGTAACCCACCTTCACTCATCCTTACAGCCAGCCTGTTTTATGTGCACTGATAAGGATTTTACTTATATACTTATATAGTATTTAGTATATAGTTTTTGATTAAAATATGATTAATTACAGATTCTGCAATAACTTGATTAAAAGTTTTACAGTCACAGCACGACCTTTCACCTTTATTTTACTATATTTCACAAAAGAAGGCTTAAGAAATAATACCGTAATACCCAGACTATTGAGCTCACGTGAATATCAGTCGTAACCACTGACTTTAAGAAGGAAAACTTTCCGACCAGTGTCTGTAACACGGCTGCTGTTTTTCGTTTTGAGTACTTGTCTTGAGGAAAGCTCAAGTCTTCATGTATATGTAAGCTCGTTAGAGGAAGTACGTTAGCATAACGCCGTCCTCCTCTGCTGCTCCAGGCTGTTCTCCAGAGTCATGAATACTGGCTCTCAATTTGTCATGGAGGGAGTGAAGAACCTGGTGCTCAAACAGCATGTGAGTCGAATGTGTTTAGTTACTTAAAGACCAGCAAAAAAACAAAACTGTCATCAGACGGCAGGAAGTTGCTTAGACTTGTTCAGATCAGGCTTCATTTCTTTATTTCTAAACAAAATTCAGTTTGGTGTTTCTCAGGTTTTGGGATTTACTGAAATTTAGCTTTTGTGTTTTTTTTTTTTTTTTTTACTTGCTTCATTTGTAAAATGAAAATTTCAACTTTGAATTTGTCAAATCCAGCAGTGCTATTTGTAGATGTGTACAAAAACGTTTTACTGAAACTTAAACAACTTATGTTACTTTCAGAACCTTCCAGTCACTCGGATTGTGGACAACCTGATGGAAATGAAATCTCATCCTGTGAGTTTTTGTTGAAAAATAAATATTGGTTGTTCATTTTTGTTTTTTGGACTGATACCAATATGTTAAGAGATTTCTCTGTCTATGATGTTTTTTTTTTTTTTTTTTTTTCTTTCAGGAAACTGATGATTATCGCTACTTTGACCCAAAGATGCTGCGGGGCAGCGAGAGGTAGGACAAGAATCAGCAACTCCCTGAACAGATGAACAGAAACAGACTGTCTCATCTTCTCACTCACTTGTTTTTCAGCTCCATTCCCAGGAACAAAAATCCATTTCAGGAGGTATGTTTAGTGTCTGGAGCAATGATGGATTCCTTTTCATTCCCAGATCAAGATGGATTTATACTCTGAAAGTTAGATTTAGTGTAAAGGGTCAGTTAGACGGTAAATCATCTCCATCAATGTTATTTTAAAGTTAGTAGCATATTACAGAAAACCAGTACAGATCAGAATTATTGATTATCTGTAGTTTGATCCTGTTTTCCTGTAAACTTTGGACTCGACTGGTAACAACCCTCTGATGCTGACTGTTTTATCCTTTGTATTTAAACACGTGCTGGATGTGATCATGTGTTGGATGTGTGTGTTGCTTTCCTCTGTGCCTCAGTGAGATCTTGTGTGTTTCAGGCCATCGTGTTTGTGGTTGGAGGAGGAAACTACATCGAGTACCAGAACCTGGTGGACTACGCTAAGGTTAGCCGCGTTAGCAGAGCTAAGACTCTTGTTTAACAAAATTAGTGTTTCTTGAAGCTAACGTTTTGGTTAACTATCTACACAATGTAGTTTAAACATTCTCCATTAAAGCCATTTTGAAAAAATTCCACCAGAAAAAGGAAACACATAACCAAAAGTATAAAGATGATTTCTATCATTCAAAATATGTGGCTATGATTTGACACCAAACGTTTAATTGGCAATTTCAGTGCAGAAACATATTTTCCATGACAACGTGACCATCTGGAAAAATCAAAACGTGGTCTCTGTGGCTCCAGTTATATGTGATTCAACACCAGCTTGGAAAATGGCCGCCATCTTTCAGTGGCTAACGTTTTTATTATTATTATTATTATTTTAAATAATTCCCTAGAAATATCTGTGCCAAGTTATGTTCTTGTCCATACAGTTACCTGCTGCACTGTAACTCCTAGTGGAGCAAATCCTTTATCACAGCTCTGTATGTCAGGTTATCAGTAGTTCTGTAAGGTAAAAAAAAAAATAGTCATCTTAGCAAAACCATAAATGATGACTGGGTCAGAATTCCCAGAGAGTCAGAGCCGGGCCCAAACATCAACCTGAAGATGAAGAGGCTCCAGTCCTGTCCAGGCTGGTTCCTCTTCTGTTACATTTTATCAGCTGTGCTAGAAATGTTCAGGGAACTTTGGATATCAATGTTTTGCTTTCTAACCACATAAAAATCCTCTTGGTCTTTTCTTATTTTTCAGTCGAAACCAGGGAGGAAGGTGGTTTACGGATGCAGTGAGCTCTTTAACGCAGCTCAGTTCATGAAGCAGGTCAGAACACACACCTCTACCGTTTGCCTGCTGCATGACTGTGGTGTGTGTGTGTGTGCTGACTGCCTCTTTCTTCTTTTTCTCAGCTCTCACAACTTGGACAGAAGTGACCTGTGCACCAATAAAACCAATCGTCCTGTTTCCTAGCTAACCTCTGTTTTATATCAGCTTTCTTCTGTAAATGGACTAAATATTTCTGTCTTTGTAAATCTGCTCCATCCACTCATGCCTAATAAACCTGATCAGATTGAAGTTGCTGCTGCTTCCGAGCCATTAGAGTAAACCAGCAGTTTTTCTCTGAGCAGCAGCAAACTGGACGCTGGTTTTTAGTGTGGAAAAGGTAAAAACCAAAACCTTATTTAATCATTACACAGAAACCAGAACAGCAAAACGGAAACTTGTGGAACTTTTCTTAGCGTTCTGCTGGAGCGCAGTAATACGTCTCCACACAAGAAGTGAAGCAGCAAACTGTACAGGTACAACATTTATTACTCATAATAGACATTTTATATACTTTAACAACTGCTGTATTCTGCTCTGTGGTACAGTTCTGAAAAACGGTTGTTCAGTTTATAAAAAAAAAAAAAAAATCTAAACTGCATTTTTCTTGTTTTCATGGGAAGACTACAAAAAATATTTTATTGGATTAACCATGCTTCAGACACACAGAGTTAAAAAGTTGATCTTAGTCATATTTAAAACAAAAGCATTTATTTGGACTCGTGATCAACCAGAAGCCACTCAGGTTAGGAACTCTTCAAACAAACAAAAAGTCAAAACTAAAACTGTGCATCAGAACAAAGCACAACAATGAAGTCACATCCTAAAAGATGGCTACTCAAAGACCACTTTTTCTAGGAGCTCCAATGGGCTGCTTTCTGCTAAAACACACTCTAGATGTGTGTGTCTGTGTGTGTGTGAGGTCAGTAACATCTGCAGAAACACACACAGGAGCCAAATACTGACGGAGGTGAGGATGAGGAGTCGGTCGGCCCTGAAGAACCACAGCTGGGTTCAGGCTGAGCGGGTCGCTAAACGTCTCATCACTGGAAAACGAGTTCAGTCCGATCAGTGACACCAGAAATAAAGACTCAGTGGTTCAGACCAGGGGGTCCAAACCTCTCAAATGTAATCATAGGCCAAGAAATAAAAAAAATAAAAACTACAATCCAACAAATAAAGTGGTCAGATTTTTTTTCTCCCACAAGAAAAAGATGTTCTTCACCACAGATCCAAAACTTAAAGGATTTTACATATTATGACATCAGCTTTCCAATTCTTTGGGCTTTGGACAAATTTATCAAACTATTTATTCTCTGTAATGGGAACAGGATTTGTGTCCCTTTCAAAATGCTTGTCAATATTTAACCAAGTTTCATAAATAAAGATGATTTGGGTTCAGCGTGAAGTAATAAGTTCTGCTTATTTGCAAGCTTGGTTGTAAAAATGAATATTTTATATTGCACTTTATATTTTCCATTGTAAGAAAATTATGTTAATTTTAACCTGATAAAAAAAAAAAAAAAAAAAAAAAAAGCTCAATCCACACAAAACTCAGTCCAAGTGCCACAAATGGCCCCCAAGCCACTCTTTGGACACCCCTGATTTCGATATTGGGTTTACAGTTTGGATCCATATTTCAGACATTTTTGATGTAAAAAGTGAGAAGAAATGTCATTCTATTATTTAAATAATCAGTTCAGGTATTTTAGGTCAGACTGATAGATGTTTGTAGTGTTATTTTTCCAGCTTCAGAGGGACAATCTGGAATTAGTGGCCAGTTTCTAAAGCTTCGACTCGACACTCATTTTATCCAATTTCTCTTTCTGAACTATGACAACAGCAGGTTCTTTCTGCTGTAATCGGCCGGTAATTCTCCTCATCAGGACCAGGGGTGTCTTAACACCGGTGTGAGAGCAGCTGCTGTCTAACAGCATAACATGGTGCTGACCTGTGTCTGTTCTTTACATACCTGATTTCAATAACATTTAGGTTCTTATTAAACCGTCCATCCAGTGTGTTTCGTCTGAACCGCTCTCCTTTCCTCCGTGTGACTTCAGCTCTTTAATCTGTGGCAGTGAAGTTAGAGTCACCAAGCGACGGTTAATCTGATAGGACAGCTCCTCCGCTCCAGTAACAATATTTTTATAAAAAGGATTATAAAAACTAGACCTTTTTTTTTTCTTCTTTCACACAAACAAAAATACTCAGCTTTAGACGCGGGGCTGCGCTCGGCGGTCCGAGCGGCTCCACCCTCATCAGATTTACACGCCATCAGACATTTCACCAGCCGTGATCGCTCGGCAGGTTTTTCCAACACATAAACTCAGTCATGTTGGTTTTTTTTTTTTTTTCCATTTCTTAATTTAAATTTCTTCAAAACTGTACAGCTGCTAAAACATTTTCCTGGCAACATCAGCACATTTAAATATTTTTCTTTTTCTTTTTTTTTTTTCTTAAAAAAAAAGGAGAGAAACCAGAGATCAAACATTAGATGTTCACTTCAGTCCAGACTTTGTGTCTGTAGGTTTAAAGGAAAAATCCCCCGTTTGTCTGTCAGGTTCAGTGATTCTCAGGCTGAGCTTCAGAAATTTAAATGAAAAATAATTACCCAAACTTTTAGATGTGAACATTAAACACACTGGCTTTATTTGCCCATTAGTTCAGATCATGTAACGCTTCTGCTTCTTTAGTGTCCCGATAGATGCTAGCACCTCTACACACTGCTGATGCACGTTAATGCTTACCACTGTGAAGGCAAATGTTCAGTCACATTACAGATTACTGACAAAAGACAAAAAAAAAGAATTTTTAGTATTTTTTCTCTCAAAGTCAACTTCTTTAAACTGAACCTCCACACCACTAGGGGCAGCAGCAACTCAAGCTGTCAGTTCCAGCCTGAGCTTTCCTAGTGTCCTCATAAGAACAGGAAGCAGCACATGAACTTAAAGTATTTCATAAAGATGTCAATAACATGTGAAGCAGAAAATAAACATCTGCTTTTTGAAGTGGGGTTATGTTGAGAGTAGTCAATATCTTCCCTGTAGTGGAGAACATTCAGTATCTCTTATTCTGCAGTTTATGTTGCTTCATAAAATGCAGAATAAGCGGTATAGAAATCCTGATGTAGAATCAGGACGTGTCTTTACTTTTCCAGTGATGCCGCCATCTTGTTTTTTTTTTTAAAAACAGCCCCACAAAGGGCTGAAGCTAAATGATTTTGGTCAAAAATGTGTCAGCTGATTAGCTTAATCAGAAACTGTTCAGCGTTGCATGATGTTAATTTGTATTATTGAGTCATTGTCAATCAGCTAACATTTCAGTGTTAGCTGACTGAATTGTGCAGCGGTGTGTCTGAAGATGAGGAAACAGTTTGATTGGAAATAGCATTTCACTAACCATCGTTTAGTAACCAGTCCAGTTTTATCGGACAGTTACCAATGTGATAACATCGGCTGATGGCGATACTGATATATCGTGCATCCCTAGTGGAGATTTTCTAATCGGTAACATTCTACCATCTGACTGATTGGATCTTTATATAACTGTGCTCACAT
This sequence comes from Poeciliopsis retropinna, assembly GCA_010277075.1. Lineage (NCBI taxonomy): Eukaryota > Metazoa > Chordata > Actinopteri > Cyprinodontiformes > Poeciliidae > Poeciliopsis > Poeciliopsis retropinna. The sequence continues at coordinate 7,919,088 of VMRM01000028.1, forward strand.
GCTCTGACCAGTGATTAGCCAGAAATCTAATTTTGGTTACTGCTGTCTAGTTGCTGTTTGCGTTTCAGGAGAAAGTGAATGGCCACATTCAGTCATGTGACAGTGAAGCAGTGCAGGACTGGGGAGTTTAGTTAGAGCAGTGTCACAGTGACTGTAGTTGCTTTTACACTGGATTAAAACACGTAGGAGATATATATATATATATATATATATATATATATATATATATATATTGGTAAATACTGTATTATTGGTCCCTACTCTCCACAGAAGCCCATTTCAAAACTTCAGATCCGTCTCCCTACACGATTCCTGCTGTCAGAGATTTTGGTTCTTCAGGCTGAATGAAAAATCAGCAGAAGGTTCTGTTAAGAGGACAGAACCGTTTAGGACGAAACACTGAGTTTCTACATACCAAGATGTGAAAAACTGATAAAACCAGAAGTAACAGTTTAATTCTTGCTGCATTACTAAACCAGATCTGTCCCTGGCGTTGGTCTGTTCAGACACGTTTCCTTGTCATTCCTCTATTCTCTCAGCAGACATCTTGATGAGCCCTGACTATCTGAAGATGGATTCTTCAATAAACGTAGCTGCACTGTAAAGCCTCCTGAGGCTGAATGAGTCTGGAAAGCAGAGAGAACTTCATCCTTCACACAGAAATAACATGAAAGCATTGATGGTTAATTTCAGACTCGATTCTTCCAAGTGAAACTTTGTCACTATGGAAAACTTAAAGGACCAAAAAGGTCATTTTGACTGCAGACGTCTAACTGCAGCCACTTGTACTGTAACAGTAAAAATGGACAGAATTCATCCTTTGAACTTGATAACAATTAAGATGATGAAAACAGATCTCTGTCAGACATTCTAACTAATTTACCAACTGCTAACTTACAATCCCATCATGCAATGTTTGACCACGGCACAAATAAGGAGGTGACAGTGATGGAGACTGAGCCAAAAAGTTGATGGGATGGACGGAATCTGTCAGCAGAGAGGAGCAGCTCCACCCATCAGCTGCATTTGGGGGGATTTTTCCTTTAATGTCCTACATCTGCATGTGGAGATTGCGCTAGAGTTCAACATGACAAGGAGGCCGGGTCGGGTTGGGCCGGCCACGGTCAGCCTGCTGGACACCGCCTTAGAGGAAACTGATTGGCCAGATCAGATGCGCTCCATTCAGCGGGCGAAGGCAGCGGCGGCGGTGCGGGGCGGCTGCGTGTATGTGGGCGTCTCAGTCTGCTGCTGCCTTCAGATGGATGTGAACAGACCTGAATCCTGGCTACGTCTGACTCGGAGCCGCGGCGCAGTGCTGCTCCTCTCCTTTCCTCTATACGTAGACCCTGGCCAGGGCGTCGGCTCCGGCGGAGGCGATGTAGGCTTTGGACGGGTGAAAGGTCACGTCGTAGATGGCCTCTTCACTCTTCTTACGGTGAGCCGTGATCTCCTGCACGCACGTTTTACTGTCCAGGTTCCAGAGCCGCAGGGAGCAGTCGTGACCTGAGGCGGAGAAGAGGAAACATGTTGGTCGACTGAACTGCCGCTTCACGCCGCATGGTTCCAGTTACTTCAGCTGAAGCTAAGGACGCAGCAATCCACTGACTTCACTACTGGTACCCCTACGGTTAGCATCGGTCGATACCGATCCCAAACAGAAAAACTGCTGAATCAACTTAAAATGTTTCTTTTTTTTTTAAACAGCCATTAATTTACACAATTACATGTTCATTTGTTAATTCTGCAGCAGTTCAGCACATTTAACACACCAACAGCTCCACAGCCCTGCTGGGCACAACCATTTTAAAAAGACACTGTTATAAGCAGTTTGACACCTGGAACTACTCTGAGCTCTATGAGACGTTAGGAGACTTACTGCCAGAGATCAAGTAGATCCCGTTAGGATCCACGGCCAGACTGGTCACTGCGTCCAGATGGGCCACCATGGCGTGGATCATTTTACCTGCACAGAGGACAAACTCCTTCAGATGGGGCTGAAAATTCATCGATGCAACATTATAGCAATTCTGCTCACAAGTTTTAGTAAAACCTGTTTATTCCAGAGACATATTGATCACAATTTGAAAGGTTATTCCTTTCTGTAGTTTTTTTTTTTAGCCTCCCTCCTACCAGCAGCTAGCCTGAAACCTGGAGCAGATCACATCTCTTCAGCATTTAATAATAATAACAATAAAAAACTATGAAAACCCAAGAGTGTCCTCTTTATGATAGAATTATTAAACAGTGTCTTCTGTCAGAAGCCTCTTTAATACAATGCGACACAGGCTGCTACAGAACATCCTTCCTGCACACAAGAAGGATCTATAGTAGACATTACACCTTCTGTCTATTTGGTATTAATAATTTAATTTTACATTTGAAGTCCTGTTGTGTTCATTAAATCTGTTATATTCTTTGTATAGGAGGAGGAATGTAAGATAGTGACTAATATAGATATATATTATATAGATATAATATTACCAGTGATATGATTGATATCACTGATAATGATATGAGTCATTCTTTAACATTCTCTCAGTTCTGGGCTGATGTTTATTTCCTGATTTCTTTCTATAATGGAGGAAGAGAAAGAGGCTGGTCATGTGACAGTGAGTCATGGTGCGTTTACAGACTGTGAAATTTTCAGGGTTTTTTTTTTTAACAACAAATGGTGACGTTCTGCTCCTCTCTCCTGCAGCTGTATATGTTCCACTTTATAAATTGACAAAAAACGACAGCAATAATATTGTTAAAAGTCATAATCATAGAACAATCAATATATTAAGACAAAATAATAAAAGCGATAAAAATAAATGAATAAAATCCTCTGTTTGTGTTGCTCCAGGCGGAACCCGGCGGTCAGCAGACTGACCTGACTTGTTATCGAAGAACTTGATGTGGCGATCCTCGTGAGCCGTGATGGTGACGGGCAGCGTGGGATGACTCACCACTTTATTGATGTGATTCAAACCCGGGACGGCTGAGCGGGGCAGGAAAGGAAAGGTCAGAGGTGACAGGTTATGCAGATGAATGTCAGTGACCAGAGTGAACCTTACTGCTGTCTCCTTGACCCTTCAGCACCAGTGCAGTCTGGGACGTTTCCAGGTCGTATATCGCCACGTCTCCGTTGTTAAAGGACGCCACCATGTGGGCGGGGTCACAACCGTTAAAGTCTACGGCTGTGGGGATTCCATGCTCTGCAGAGAGGGAAGCAAGGCAGGAAGTTCTGCTCAGTTACTTCCTGCTCCATTCTGCTGAACTCGTAATTAATCTGGTGTAATCTAAAGATGTACCGATCCAATATCAATATTTGTATCGTTCCTGATCTAGAAAAAAATTCTACATCAGGTATTGTGGCAATGTTTCCAATCCATAAAGGCAGAGCTACTCATTCAAATTCTATGCTTTGTGCTCTGAGTGATGTCATGATTTATTATATATTTGACATTATATTTAGAATTCATAATTGCTCTTTCTGGTTTGTTTCAATTTATTTTCACATGTATGACTAAAATAGTCAACCTATTGATTTTATTACTTTCAGTTTCTTTGTTTCTTATTTTCCATTGGCTGTTTTACTCCTAACTGCACTGACTGAACAAATTAAAGTTGTTTTTCCATGTTTGACCAGCTGGTGGAGCTGTTAGTGTAGTTAGCTGTTCTGGTGCAGTTAGCAAATTCATTTGTAATGCAGAACACATTTGTGTTTTAAAAAAAAGAACTATTTAAGTCAATGGAGCAGTTTTTCTGTATCGGATCAGTATTGGTTGATACAAAATCTCAGATATCGGTATCAGAAGTGGATCGGTGTGTCGCTAGTGTAATCTGGCGTAATCTGCCTCTCACCATGGTTTGTGTTGAAAGTGCTGATGCAGGGGTCTTTCTCCACGGGGTTCCACAGCTTGACGCTTCCGTCAGCGGAACAGGACAGGAGGCGGTTCTTGATGCCGCTGTAAGCCAATCCCCACACGGCGTCGGTGTGACCCAGCAGCGACCCCGCCAGGACGCTGCAATCTGCCAGCAGCACAACAGGAAACTATAAGAGGGATTTTTTGCTTTGCCACGGCTTAACTTCTGATTTCACTGTAAGGCACCATCTGAACCGTTTCTTCATTGACTTCACTAAATAAAGAATAGAGTGTATCCAAGAACCAATCAATCAACGTGTCTGTAGAAAACAACGTATAAAAAGCTGCAAATTTAAGCTGGGAGGCTTTTACACAAAGTTGGTCCCCGGTTTTCTGATGACATCACACAGAGCTGCAGATTGGTCCTGCTGAACCTTCATTAACCATTCATGTTCCGTTCAGGTTGAAACGATTTAATGGATCAATTGTGATGAATTGATTATTGAAATAATCGTCAACTATTTTAGGAATCAGTTATAGCTTCACCTGATTCAAATCTTGTAAAAATAAATATCCTATTAAAGATCACCTTTTGCTGTCCAATTAGTAATCAATCATTAGCTGCTGATTCATCCTTTGATACAAATGACCAAGAGTTCACTAAATGTTGGCTGTTATTACATTTTAGCCAGTAAAATAATTATTTTTTAAAATAGGAGTTTAATTATTTATTGCCACATTTTAATGTAAAAGACTTAAGTGGTTAAATAAAAAAATCTCCAGAATGTAGCAACTTTTTAAATTCGATTTTATCAGAATAATTGATTACCTGAATCCTGAAGTAAGTAATCGTTAGCTGTTGTGTTTAGTTCATCTAAAGACTCAGAAAGCAGCTTGAAGATCAAAACAATCAGAACTGTTTTGTAAGACTGTGCTGCTAAAAAGTCAAACTTTTCACTCGACAGTCTGCAGAAATTCAAATTTTCTGATTTAAATGTGAAAGAGCAGAGAACAGGGAGCTGATCAGCAGCGATCCAGTGGATCATGTCCGTACCGTAGGTGTCATAGGGGTCGACGTTAGAGCTGGGGATGTTCCACCACTGGATGGTGGAGTCGATGCCTCCACTGAAACACTGCTCACCGCTGGAGGTCATGGCCAAAGACAGAACCGGGCCGCTGGAAGGAAAAGACGCAAATAAATTTAAATATTCTTTCAGGAAATAAACACTCTATCAATAACGGTGAGTTATGGTGATCTTTCAACAACCAGACTGGATTCTTTTGCCTTGAAGGTTGAATCTCTTTAACAGATCTATGCTGCTAATCTATTGAAGGTTTCTTTTCTCTCATATTTTAAAAACTTTCTAATACAATTTTATTTTAAAAATAATCACAAACAGAAGGTAAAATAGTTGGACAAATATTTGATTAAAAACAAACAATAAGATGGAAAATAATTCATATAAATGCAAGAAACATGATAGAACCTACAGTGAAAATAAAGAATAAAGCTTTTATTAAAATCCCAGGTTTCTGTAATATACAACAATATTTTTTCACCTTTTAGTGGATATAAGTCCCATATAAATAAACTTAAGAAACAAACAATGCCAGTGATCTGCATGTGGCCGCCTGTTTCCAGAACTCTGTAGGGCTGAAAGAAAATCTCAGTATCTGGTTGAAACCGTCCCGAATGTCAGAGAGCGACTTATGATCTGACAAAACAAATGTTTCCAAGACAAAATATTTAACATAAATGGACACCATGACTGAAACAACACAGTTTCCCCAGTAAAAAACTGAGATGGCAGCGTCATGCTGTGGAACTTGATTAAGTTCCTGGAATAAGCAGAATTATTATTTGTTTATTTTTGAAGGAGGAATAAAAAAAAGTTCTCTGTGAATTTATTGCAGATATTCCTACTGAGATCTGGCTGGATGGATGCTGATGACCAGACCTGGAATAAAGTCACAAACATGATGTTCTAGACTTCAGCTTTCTTTCTCCATCCTAACCCACACCCTGAAAACCAACTCCATATGCTTCTCCAGACTGTGGACCAACTTTATTTTATGCAGCTGGAGCTTTTGAGTGAAGTGGGAGAATTTAGAAAGGCTGGCTTGTCAACACTTCAACACTGTAGAAAATGAACAATTCTACCTTCAGACACTAATTGCACCGTTTATGAGGACCAGGGTTCATAAAGCAGTGATTCTTCATCTAAGCCTCTAAAAAACCTTTTTGATAAAACGTGCGTGTGTGTGTGTGTACCAGATTTTTATATCCTTGTGGTTACCTATTTCTGTCTACATTGTGGGGACCCCTGCCTTTTCAAGGGACATTTTCTGGGTCCCCATGAGGGGAATTGCTGTTTTCAAGTTAAGGTTAGGTATGTGATGGTAAGGATGAGGGTAAGTGTTAGGTTGTAGAAACTGAATGGAAGTTTCCACAAGTCACAAAAACACGACTGTGTGCGTGCGAGTGTGTCTGTATAGGACACACTCATGTAATGATACTTACATGTGACCCCTGAATGTGTAGATGGGCTCCACATCAAAAGAGGCACTTCTGAAACAGAGAGAAGATCCAGGTTGGTGTTCAGCTCATCATGGCTGCAGCTCTCCTTTTCTTAAATGAGCTTTTAAAGCTTCATTACTTGTATTGAAAAAAATATGGTTTTTACATATTTGCTAAAGCTGAAACTGACTAGAGAGGCAGTTTGTTCACAAAGTGCTGGCTGCATCCAATATGAATGGAGAGTTAAAAGGAAAACATCAAAATGATCAAAATATTATCACTGTGTGTATGAGTTTAGATTAAATGACTGAAATGAATGAACTTTATGATTCTCCTGTACTGAGTTGTGTTATAGAAGGGGTGTATCTGACGTAACTATGGACGACGGTAGAGCCAAAGTGTTGTGCTGAGTCAGCATACTTTTTGGCTGGGACGGTCTTGGTCAGGTTCCACAGCTTCAGGGTGTGGTCTTCAGACACGGTGACCAGGCAGGGCTCCACGGGGTGGAAGGCCAGCGCCCTGACGCCATCGAAGTGGCTCCGCAACGTGTACTTAGGGTTCCACGTCTTCCTGAACGTAGACTCTTTACTGGACGACAGCTGGTGGGGACACACAGGGACGCAGAGGGACAGTGGGATTTTGCCCATTACATTTTCCCTCCCAGTACAACTTGAACAGGTTTTCTTACATCGTAGCCGAAGTCCGTCTCGTCGTTGGTGACGGTGAGGTCCGCCAGGTCCCCCAAACCCAACACGCTTTCCAGCACGTCGTCCGGCCCTCCCAGTAGGAAGGATTTCCCCCCACCGGACGGGAACGGTAGCGGTTCCGCTGCAAACAGAAAACCGATTCAACAAGAGTTGAAACTAAAGCCGCGTCCTTCTAGAATCTCAGGGAGCGTCTGAAACATTCAGCATCTTCAGACGGATACGGACCAAATAAAACTTCTGCTGCAGCCAAAGGAACCCATTACAGAACTGCCTATTCATTACCAGGTTTGATGTGCAAAACAATGTTCAGCAGCAAACTGTATGCCCCAATGTTGGGAAATGTACTAATGAGACTCTTGAACTGCTTTCAAGGCTCATATGTGAAGTGTGAAAGAGGACGAGACCACTGAAAAAAAAAAGAATTCTGACTAATCTTTAATCTCAGAAGATTAAAGTCAGAATTCTTATTTTTCCAGTGACCATTAGCATACAAATACATACTTGTTTTCTATCAGATTCATTTGAACCAGGCAGTCAGGAAAGAGATAGAGAAGTTTTCACACTGCTCTGGAGTTTGATATGTTTTTTCACATCAAAATCACAAACTTTGATGTTCATATTGTTGTTTATGTGGTAGCAAGCAGAGCATCGTTATGAATTTACGAAAAACGACAAAGCTTCATTTTTTTTTTTTTTTTTAATCTAAAAAATAAAACGTGCACATATTGAGTATCAGCCAAACTATAAGAATAGTCTGAAGCTGTCTGAAGGCTGGGCGGTGTGCTCTGGATGCTCCTCTGAGCTCCAGTCAAACAGATGAAACCGAGCATAGCTGTGGAGCTTTTCTGATTAGCAGGAAGCCCTTCAGAGTCGAGTCTGACAACTCGGAGCCTCACGGTGGAAACTAAGCTGTTTCTGACAGATGGAATTAGACAATTTAAACTTTTAGGCATCAGTTGTGCAGAACTTCTACAGAGAAGCAGATTAACAGAGTGGCTGTGACATGAAAGAATATCTAGTTTACAGGAATGAAGCTCATTGTGGAGAGGAAGACGGGTCTGACTTTACTGAGCAGAAACAAACAGCCTATAAGCTCTAGATAGCAGATCTGAGAGAAACTACAGGACCAGCCTTCACGTCACTGAAGCCAATAATACATGAAGGTCTGAAGAACAGTCTTTCTAGCTTCTTTACAAGATGACTTGATTTGGGCATCTAAACTGTTAACCAGCTGAGAGTTTCCTACAGGTCTCACCCCACTCCGTCCCGTCTCCAGAGCTGCGAGCTTCTCCGGCTCCCTCTCCATCCTCTGCTGTCACCAAGAAGTCAAACTCCTTCAGGGCTTCCTCTGTGTCTGCGTCGTCCTCTGATGCCAGGCCCTCGTTCCCTATCTGCACCATGCGAGGCAGAGAAAGAAAGGAAGGAGGCAGGGTCAGGAAAAGGAGATAGGAAAAAAACGGAGTACATTTCTGCTAAAAATCTTTGAAATTGAGATTAATCTCGGAAATTTTCTAGAAAAAACGTAGAAGGCTGATATGCAAAACATGCCGCAAGCGCCAACACAAAATCAATGGAAAAATGCTGCTGAAAAAAATGTTGCAATCTCATAAAATAGAAGCAAAGAGCCATACTTTACACAACAAATACAAATAAAAATGCTGCAAACACAGAAAAAGAAAATAAAAGCTAAAAAAAAAGACAAATATGAAAGCTGCTCCACAAAACGGAAACACTCCAGACCACCAGGGGGAGTCTTATGATGGCGCATTAGGGCTATTGAAGATAGAGGAAAAACATGGAAGAATAAATGTATGCTTTAAACCGAGAAAATTTCTAGAACAAGAAAACTTCTTAGTTCGAAGAGTCAAAAATTTGCTGGGAAAACTTAAATTTTGAGAAAAATCTCAGTTTCTAGAAAAAACGTAGAAATTTCTGACTGTAAAAGCCGAAACTTTTCAACTTTTCAAACTCAGAAATGTCTTAGTTGTTTCTATAAAATTTCCGTTTTGTCTGTCAGTGTGTTTAGCCGCTGGTGCGATGCAGCTGGTAACTGTCGGCCATCATAGGAACCACATCCAGGAGAAATGATTTGTCATAAAAACCCAACAGGAGGACGTTCAGCTGTCTTACATTAGGCTTGTGTTTTTTAGGTCTGTGTTGTTTGTCAGAGCTGATGTCATCCATCAGGTCTCCTTCTTCGTCCTCCTCCTCATCGCTATCCTCTGCATTTTCCAAGAAATTGAACGTCTCCAGATTGTCATTTGGAATCCTGCACAGATCAAACATTTTAACCTCTCATGCTCTGTGGACCAGGTAACTGTTGGGTGAGGTGAGGATGGATGGTTGGTGCAGGAGGTGTGTGGGTGTGTGCCTGGGTGTGTGTGGTGTGTGGGTGTGTGTGGGTGTGTGTGTGGGTGTGTGGGTGTGTGTGGTGTGTGTGTGCGCGTACCTCTTGGGGTCTTTGCAGCGCTCCGTTCCATTGATCAGGTGCTGCAGGTTCTTATTCTCCATCGATCCGTTCTGCTCAGAACCCGACAGGCCGAGCAGTGAGCGAACCCTCTGAGTGCGAACATCCAAGATGGTGTCTGTGTATCCCACTTCTTGAAGGTACCTGAACACAACACATGACATCACAGTGGATTCTGAGCTTCACTCTAGCCTCAACTAGTGATTCATTTAGTAATCAATGATTCTGGTGATTAAGTGGATAAAAAATTGGCACATTCCACACATTTTTAATTTAGGAACTAAAACACTTCCTCGACAATATCGGAAATACAAAATGCAAATTCAATTTCAGTTCATTGACTCATTGTGGTGGGGATGTTGTCATATAGTTTCTCTAATCCTCTCATGGTCTTTGGTTCTACATTGAAGGACGGGTCTTACTGTCTGAGGAGCTGCCGGCCTTGTTTCCACATTAGCTGACTGTTGGCAGGGACAGCAGAGACCTCCGACTCTTTGGTGTCTTCAAGGAGAGAATAGAGACAAGCTGAGCCTTCCAGTCAGGGTCACAGCTGGAGCTGATCTTCCTGCAACACCTACCTGACTCAAAGATTGGCATCTTCATGTCTCCTTGGTTTAACTCTGTTCCATATTTTAACTTGTGGTATTTCGCTCTGAGAAGGAGAAACAAAGAATAACCTTAACTAATCTGTCATGTTACTGTCACACACAATGATTACAGATAATATTTCCACATAGATATACTCCCATATTTTCATCAAACACATTTTGAGGAAATATAATAATAATGACAGGTTATCGTTTCATTTGTGAGTAAAAAGCTGGCAGAAGCAGCCTGGCCGTTTGAGGAAGAGCTAACATCACCGATCCATCAGGATCTAATCACAGAACCAACGGTTTCTCCAGAACCAGACTGACAACACCAGGAAGGCTGAGTGATCTGAAGCAGTTTCTCTCACTGCAGAGCAAAGTGACAGAGGCTGATCTTCAGACCTTTGTGGATGAAGATAAGATCGATGGATAACTTTGGTTTCTTGTGCCAGTATCGGCCAATCTCCCAAAATGAAGTAAATCAGGGCCGACTGATCGGTAGGCACAGAGGCTGACATTAATGTAATTTTTCCACAGAAATGTACTCAGTTCCTGTCTATCAGAACCAATCAGTGAAGGCAGAATCAAAAACATACTAAATCTTAGCAGCGATATGAGTAATAGTAAGACTGGCAACCGGGGGAGAAGTAAACAGAACATTAAGACCCGTTTCTTACCTTTCCTGCTTTAAAGCATATTCTAACATTTTGATTCTCCTGACCAGGTCGTTCTTCAGGTTCTCCTGGCCCTTCCTCTCCCCCTGCAGGAACGCTATCCTGGCCTGGAGAGAAACACACACACAACACAGAGTTCAAAACACTGTCCACACACATCCACAAACACCCTACAGCTAAGCTAAAACTAGTCACAACCCGGACAGATGTAAGTTCTAAATATTTTTATCTAACCAAGAAACACAGTTTCCCAATAGGAGCTGACAGTGAGATGCCTGTGGAGGGCCAAAGGGTACAACACAGAATAAATAAATGCATATCAAATCATTAATTAAATGAATCATGAAATAAATGTTTAATAAATATAAATAATCTCAGTAAATATCGGTTATCGACCATAACGGCAAGATTAATATCAGATAACATCTGCTCAAATTTTCATGTTACAGAGACAGTTATGTTTCACATATATAAAAATGATAATCAAAAACAATAAGTAAACTTTAAACAGGATATTTTGCTTCTTTTTACTTGTCTACCTATCCTGAGAACGTCACTGGAATCAACATCGTTTTGAAGAAAAGTCAGATATTTTATATTAAAAAGAAATCATCAATGAATCAATGTGGACAAAGTGAAGTAAAGTAGTAGATGTACGTCCTGCACGGATCTTCCAGCACAAGTTGGGATTTGATTTGAAGGAAATCTGGTTTCGATGCGTTTACCCAGTTTGCTTTTCAACAGAAATCTGCAAATGAACACACAAAATTCATCGACTCTAATTAACTCCAGAGTTTCTCATGTTGATTCAAGGGAGAGAAACATTTCCACAGGTATACTGACAAAAAACAACTTGAAACTCCAGCTCGTTGTCTCAATAAGAACATGAATCCTGAAACTGGATCCCTACACAGAATTCTGGGAGAACATGGCAGCTGTTTGCTTTTGAAGAAGAAAAACCTGATATAGCACTGTTACTGAAATTAATAATTCACAAAGATGTCATTCTGCTGTTGCCCTGCAAAGGTGAGCAAGTATTACCACAGAAATGTTTGAAAGCAAGTTAATCTGTGTGTGTGTGTGTGTGTGTGTGTGTGTGTGTGTGGGTGTGGGTGTGTGTGTGTGTGTGTGTGTGTGCAGTGGTGGGGACCACTGTGTGATGACAGCACAATGTAATAATGACTTGGAGCCTCATATTTCTGCTCACACTATGCAGTCATATGCCAGCTGCTCCAGTGCAGCACTCTGTAGAAGTTAGTTCAACATTTTCCACCGCTGAATAAACACAGTACCTCAGTTTCCATTCTGGTCCATTTTTCAGCCCTGGATCAGGTTTCACTTCTGGGTCTGGCTCAGCTTTAAGGGAATGACGCTGCACAGCTCTCTGGCACTCACCAAGATTAAAACCTGACCAATGCCCTGCGTTTAGACGGGTGAAGCACCCTCACGGCACAGGTAAGATCCAGACAGCGGGGTGACAACCATGACGAAGTAGTCTGCACATGTAGTGACCCATGTGTCCCAGATTTACCAGGCTGACAAATCAGAGCAGGCTATGTAAGGACATGAGTCATCAGGGACATTCCTCTGAATAACGGCATCATGAAAACACTCAAATACACACTTCAGTCCTTTTACAAGTTTTCAAGACTGAGACAACGTCTGCCGGGCTCGATGTGAAACCACAGAGGTGGAGCAGGACGAGTGGAGGATTACTGACCAGCGTCTGGACTCTGAGTGAAGATGCCACACAGCTACGGTGGCCCATAGGGGCAGAGCAGGGGCAAAAGAGGTTAGGTTCACACTAACCTGTGGGATGTCGTAGGTTTATCAAAAATAATATCCAATACAATAAAAAAAAAAAAAAATTATTAAAAGTTAATCATTTGCTCAAAGTGTTGAATGTTGATTAGAATTTAGAGTTTATTAATCGTTGAAAATGTGCTCTTGCATTATTGTGCCATTATCGTTATATTACTCAAATTATCTCAAAGCAACAGCATTATCATTTGTCGCAGCAACTTCTGGAACAATTTATAATCCAGCAAAATTTATCAAGACAGGCCTACTGTCCAGTGGTGGGTCTGTGCCTTCCCAGAGACACGAAGATTGTAAAAATATCAAATTCCAAACCTCCAGTACAGAGGAGGAAACTCTCCATTTTTCTGAGATGTGTGGTTCCTGCTGCTTGCTAAAACAATGCATAGCGTCAACATCTGACAAAATTACGCATTGCTTGGCCTTGGTGTCTGGGAACCTGCCAAATTTGCATTTCTCTTCTTATTTGCAACATTATTAAAAGTTATCTCAAAATTCACATGACAATTGGATGGAAGCAGTTTGTGAATCATAGCATCTTTAGTCAAAGTTAGCACATTGTGAGGATCTCGTAAGGATCTCGTAATAGTAGTATTTGAAAAACTGTTCTCCATTTAACATTTTACACACAATATATTCCAGTTAAAGTTTGCTGGCATTTTGACTGCAGCAATGGCTGTAGCTTCCTCTATTAATTATTTGAGATCTATTTAGACTACTAAGCTGATATTGTAGGGTTTTCATTTTAATGAAGTTGTCACAGTTTAACAAGATAAAACATTGATACTCAAGGTCAGCATTAGGCTTTTTCAGAAAATGGATGAGAATAATGCTTTTTAAAATTAGACAGAGAGCGATTTGTTTAAAGAATTTTTGCGTGATATATTTTATACTGGCATTACAAAATGGCTCCGAATCACTATTTATCTACTTTGGGAAATAGATCAGTTTTATTGCTTATTAACGCATAAAAAACTACCAAACAGTTACACAAATCAATATTCTCTTCTTTATGTTGCACAATATCAAAGTTCCCTTAATGATCCCAGCTTATGCCCATGTTTTCAGCATCTTTCATGTTTTCGTTTGTCCACAAAAATGACAATACTATATTTTTAAAATGGTCTTAATTAGACCCAGTCAGGTGCAATCAAATGCCTTAAAACGCAGCAACCGCATTGAGCCATAGAGGATTTCCTCTAGTGTATTATAAGTATTATAAACAGGCTACACATTGTTTATGGGCGATATAGCTCCATTCTTTTTCAGAAAGCATTCTCTATGAATGACAGCGTTGCAACTTCCATCTAGGAGTTTTTAGCCATTTGATTATATTTGTTGTAGTTATTTAATGAAGAATCAGCCAAATGCACATAATTTCACATCCTCAAAAGAACTCATGTCTCCTGCAAATATAAAAACCTAATAGTGAAAGTGGACTAGTTGAAGTGAAATATCAGCGCACTTTTTAAAAATGTTTTGCAAAAAAACATGACAAACTTCTGATTAATCACCCAGCAGAGTTTTGTTGAAATAGTTCGACCCAGGCCTGGTGTCGGATGTCTTTCTGGGAACAAAATCACGCAACTTTTGTTCCGCAACTATGTCAATGGGAGCCCATTTAGTTGCTTTGGATGAAGTGAAGAATAACTTGCTCTTGGGTTCCCCCTGGTGGCTGCGGTAGGTAATGTTTTGCCTGTGATTTGAGCTGCCGTTCAATGCGTATTCAAACCTCCAAAGCACCAATGAAAGATAAGTAAGCAAACCAATGTTGCAATAGATAACGCATTCTTCAGGGAGAGAGAAAAAGAAGAATAGCAAAAAGCCAAGGTAAGTTATGTTTGCATGTCTCTTGGTAAAAGAGACAAGAAAATTAGCTTGATAGCAACCTTGAACCGTCCCGTTCAACAGCCAAATATCTATGCTGGCTTCCTTGTATTTGTGTGAAACTGGGTTTGAGTTGATTTGCGAGCTTGGCCCTGTATATTTCTGAGGTTTTTTTCTTTTGGCTCCATGTTTGAGAACAAAAATTTGAAACTTCTCAATATTTGACATTGTCTAGCAAAATGTTTTATACGTCAGGCTACAATAGAATGTTCAGTTCCAATGGTATCAATGACATCAGCAGCTATGACATCACTGTGATACCACAAAGGAATTCTCTCTTGAATGTAGCACACAGACGTTTTCTCAGACCTGTTCCACAGTTCTACCGCGACAGATCACTCTTCAGAGCACGTTCGAAATTAATCAAAACTAGCGGGATATCGATTCCAGATATTACACACCTTTCAGAGAAGGAAGACCTTACCAGAATACAGACATGAAGCAACAACAGATTACTTGCGAACATGAAGCTTTTCCAACTGAGCTTTCATGGATCGAGATGATGGAGCTCAACATCCAAGTCGACTACGACGCTGTCCTTTGTTTTGAAGACGACGATGACAGCCCCATTGAGCAGGAAGATGAATCAACAGAGATCCAGGGGGAACCAAGTCCTTTCGGCAACTTGGAGAGTCCAAGATTGTTGGAAGTGGAGCAGGAAACAAGATCCTCTGCTGGCTTGGAGGTTACCCCTTTGGTGGAAGACGAAGAGACAAGCCGACATGTCATCGATCTCACAAAGCAGGTAGACGATCTTAAAACAGAATTGCAGAGTAAGATTTTTGAACTCCACGAAGAAAGAGACCGAAGGATTGCATGTCAGGCTGAAGTCAAATCGCAGCAGGAGGAGATTCAAAAACTGCAAAAACTGTTGGATAAAGAACGTCACCTGCAAGTGAAACGTGAGCATGGAAGAAACGGTCCAGAGATTACCGGTGGCTCAAAGGTTTCTAACTCTTACAAAGTAACAGCCGACAAGAGTATTCTTCAACAGCTGGATTACTTCAAGCGGGAGGCTGAAAAATACGCCTCCCGCAACAAAGGTCTCATAGAAGTAATAATGGAAGAATACAGAGTGAGACTTAAGTATGAGGAACAGCTCAAAAGTTACTCTGAGCAAGTTTCCAAATTCAGAGAGCAGGAGGAAACTCTGAAATCTCTGCAGGCTCTGGTTGCAGACCTGAAGTCACAGTTCAAACTTGCTCTGGAAAACAACTACCCTAGAGTCTCCACCCAACCAGAGATCCCACTGCAACCAGAAGGCTCCCTGCAAACAGAGGAGTCCAAAGAAAGATGGACCTTCAATCAACAACAGAGGTCCGAGGAAAGACGGACCTCCAATCAAGTAGGGAGGTCCGAGGAAAGAAGGACCTACAACCAACCAGAGTGGTGCCATGAAAGACGGACCTCCAATCAAGCAGGGAGGTCCGAGGAAAGACGGACCTCCACTCAACCAGGGAGGTCCGAGGAAAGAAGGACCTACAACCAACCAGAGTGGTGCCATGAAAGATGGACCTCCAGTCAAGTAGGGAGGTCCGAAGAAAGAAGGACCTACAACCAACCACAGTGGTGCCATGGAAGATGGACCTCCAATCAAACAAGGAGGTCCTAGGAAAGACAGACCTCTGTGCGACCAACCTCCACCGGTTGTATGGCGGGCCTTCATGTTGGCGTTGGCATGCAGGCCAAATTATGCTCAGTTTAGCCTTTACACCGACCCAAACCCGGGTGGCACTAACCAAGGTCACTAGCCGAACCTAGGTTAGGTTTGCTAACACTGGGGATTATGGAAATTTGAGGTTTTACACAAATTTGGGCACTAAAAACAGACCCAGGCCTCAACGCAAATAGAATTCCTGACTCCAAAATCAATGGAGAAACACAAGATCAGTTTCAGAGTTCAAAACATCAAAGGTAACATTATTAAAATTTTCCTATATGAAAGTTGCAGCAAGTAAAATTTCTCAAAAATTAATTGATGAATTGGTCTCTCTAAATTGCCCTAAGGTGTGAATGTGTGTGCAAGGATAAGTGTGTTAGATGATGGATGGATGGATGAATATTTGTTAAAAGTGTCTGATAGTAGAATATGAAACAGAGAATCTGTGAAAAGTCCTCTGGCTCTGCTACTGTCCAGAAACAACCAATCAGAACCAAAAGACAAATGTTTGGTTCTGATTGGTTTCTGATGTGTTGAATGTGTCTCAGCACATTCAACACATTAGATTACTAATATACTGCAGCTATGCAATTGGCAGAAAAATAACCTAATATTGTATAATTGTTATTTAATGAATGATTTAGAAAACAAAATGCTATAGAGGTTTGCCAAAACTATTTGGACCCATATTAGAACTTTGCATTGATTTCCCTTCATAGTAGTAGCTGTAATTTACTAACCCAATCCAATACAAGTCTATTCCTAACCCTAACATTAACTAAAACTTAATTCACATCTTACTTCTAAACGATACCTTTGACCCAAAGCGATGAGACAGACCTCGTCTGGTCAGGTCATATTAGGACCAGGCTTTGGTCCTAATATGATGGACATAATATGAAACTGGACATATAATGGTGCGTTCACACCAAACACATTTTGACCATCAGGCGCATCTGGTGTACATTCAAAGTATGTGGAGGCGCGTTGAGGGCCGATGTGGCGCGTTTGGAGCGTCTAGTGAGTCCTGGACGTCCAACCCTAAATATAGACTTTGAATGTAAACCAGACTCGCCTGACGCTCAAAACGTATTTGGTGTGAATGCACCGTTAGAATATTCAGTTCCTATGGCAACAATGACATCAGCAGTGATGACGTCACTTTGATGCATAAAAGCAATCTCTCTTGTGTAGCACACACAGTTTTTTTCAGACCTGTTCCTGTTGCAGATTTATAAGTTATAAGTCCAAAAAAAAATTATGAATCTTCTACAGGAACATTGTTGAAATTATTTGAAGGCACAGAATCAGTACAGGTTCACATTCTCAGGTGAGAAACTAAAGAAAGTTATTTGTGTATTCCATATTAAGTACAGAGCATACTAGTTTTTTTTTACTTTTTCCACTAGATGATTTTATGTATATGTATGTTACCATGGCGGCGCCCAATATGGCTGGATCTACTTCTGTTCCTGGTAATACAACCAATTTATTGATTAATTAATTCAATATGCATATAGGATATAACATAAACAACTTTATTCAGAGATGCAATGAGTTTATGGCAGCTGTGCAAATTATTCTGCTTCGTCCCCATGGAGCAGTGCTTCTCGGTTCCCGTCCTCAGGCCCTGCTGCTCAGCTGCCCTCTATTCCAGGGCAGCTGATTCAAATAATTGCATGACCTCTTCTGCAGCCATCAAGTACTGCAGAAGCCTGTTAATCACCCACCGATTCAATCCAGGTGTGTGGCAGAAGGGAAACTCCTAAATCATGCAGGGCAGAGGGGGCGTGAGGACTGGAATTGAGAAACACTGCCATAGAGGCCAGTGGCCCTGATGCCAACATCTCCAGAAGACATATTAAAGATTGTATTGTAACATGGAAAACAATTAAGGCTGTGAAAACGTATGCATGGCACTAGTAAAATGTGAGGAGTCAGCAGATAATTGGGTAAATTGGGGAGAAAGGCACTACATGCATAGAATATGAGGCGTCGTGGTGCAGTGGATATTGGGGGCACCCAGCTGTCCTGAGTCACGATCCCATCCACGGTTCTTTTGCCGCATGCCTTTCCCACTCCCCTCTCTCCTTCCCTTCCCGTTGGATTACTGTCAAAATAAATCAATTAATCACACGATAAATTAAAGCCATCGACCTCATTTCAATTATCGGCTTTATCGTTTCTTCCGGCCCTTTTGTCTTTCTGTTGATGACTGAATGAAAAAAGGCTCAACTCTGGTGCTCTCCACTGACCCTCCCTTCCTCATTTCCTTACTGTATTGCCCAGTTCACACTACACGATATTAGAGCTGTCGGCTGATTGTCAGCCCATTTTCAAAACCTGAGAGACCACAAACTAGCCCACAGAAATCCTAGGTATATCGGTTTGATAGGGTTTGATCGTGCCGTGTCCAACAATGGGCACAAAATAATGGCCAAAAGTCCAGTTAACTAATTGTGAAACCAGGCATTAATCAATGCTTTACTACAATCTAGCTGTAACGCATGTGGCTAGTGTCAACGTAAAGTCCTGACTGAATGAAAATCATTATAACCTATTTATGTCACGTTAAGGCAGAACAGCTGAAAAGTTACTGGGTTTATCAACTGCGGTAGTGATTTCGCTCCAACTCTTCTTGTTATTTCTATTTTCTTTGGACGAAATGTTGAATAAACATTAATGTTGTTTCCACATATCATCTCTGTAGCGCCGTGTCAGCTGTTTGGGATTCTGTAATTTTCCCTCAGAAAGCTTGGAGGGGATTCCGCGCTTTCTGATTGGCTACCTGTCACATTCAACAGGCTGTGTTAACAGTCGGGGAAAACCCCTGTTTTAGATCGGAGCGGCAATGACGATCTACCGTAACACACATGATGATCGGTCCAACGTGTAGTGTGAACTACTGTATCAGGTAGTCGATGTGTCCATCTTCTCTATTTAAATCTATGATTACTGAAGGCCAGACTTCATTATCTGCACTCTTTTGGTTGAATGCAGGATTTATTTCCACTTTGGCTTCATGTTGTTTAGATTTTATTCAAATGCATTTTTTGTTAATGGAGACTGAGAATCCATTTTATTTTTGTTTTTGGATGTTTTGTTTATCAGTTCCTTCATTAAGTGTTCTTTTGAAAATAAAGTGTTTCTATCTTTGGCAGGAAATCGCATGTATTATTACATATTTTCTATTAAATCAGTGTGAAAAGGTCTTGAAACAATATTATAATTTATTGCAATAATATTTGAGACAATTAATTGTTCAGGAAAATTTGCATTGTGACAGGCCTGTGTATGTCACCAAATGCTGGTTTTGATCATAATGGTGGTCTGCGGACCATTTATGGACATAGATTTGTCTATAGTTTGAGGATGGAATACAATCATATTCAATAAATTGGAATATGCATTCTGATAAGGCTGATTTGTCTGCTTAAACATGCCTTTAGAAAATGACCTTTCAGAAGGTTTCAAACATACTTTTCAAAACCACGTTTTAAAGTTCTTTACGGCAAGGTGTGACATAAACTGTTCAAAATTCTACTACAGTGAAAAGTGGTTTGAAAAACAATAAGTATATATTTTTAATTAAACTTATCTTCCAATGTCTTTCTAATTTCATAGTAATCAAACACAAACACTCAGGAACGTTTACTCTACAGATGACTTGGGTACGCCATTTCATTAAACGATCCTCACCTCAAAACGCTAAATACAGCCAGCCTTCTAAAAGACGCAGTGTCCATATCGTGTTACTGCTGCTGGGAATAGACCAAAGATAAATTTATACACCTAGAAAATAACAATCTACCCTCCAAAATATTTAAGACACTCTATGTCTTTCTTGAAATAAGGCAATGTGTGAGACCCGTTTCAGTTTTCAGATCTTACAATCATTTACAGATCCCTTTTCTACAAACCCAGACTATTTTGTTTGCTGGGCAAAAAAAAGAGCAGAGCAGACTGGACTTCTTGTGGAAACTAAGATCTGTCAAGGTTTGCAGCAAGATGCTGCAGGTCTTCTAGAAGTCTGTTGTTGAGTGTCATCTCTTCAGACATCATCTGCTGGGGCAGCACAGGGTTTCCTCAAGAAAATCTGCTACTCTGAGTGGTAGGGGTACTAGGGCAGTCCATCAGCAGCCCACCATGGTTTGTCTTAAAAACATTACAAAAATTTAGAGGTACATGATTAGGCATCATAATTTGGAAATAATAGCTTAAGACACCAACTGGCAGGTACAACGACCGCACAATTGGGGCTCACACCCACAGCCAGTCAACTATAAACATAGATTAATCCATCTTTACTGTCACTGCTATTGGTGCATCAATAACCATGTTTAAAATAAACAAGTGATACTTAGCCTGGTGTGGGGTAAGTAAAGCCTGGCGGCCTGCCAGGCTTATAATACACAGGAGTAAATCCTGCAGCAGCCTCACAGCCAGGGACATAAAAACACTCAATAGTCTGATAAAGAAGGCTGGTTCTGGTCTGGTTCTGGTTTAGCTCTGATTCTGGACTGTGTAACCTCTGGAGATGATGATGCAAAGAAGGATTCTTCTTCTGAAATTGTGGACAATCCTGAGCATCCTCTTCATGAGTCTGGCAGCAGAGTGCCTGTTAGAGGCTTCTTCAGACCTGCTTGAATTAACATTACAGCAACATTTCATGTCCCATTTGGGATTAAGGAGTACCTTCAATTTGTGTTAAAATAGAAATGGTGTATTAGAATGTTTTCAGATAACATTTACACAAAATTATACATGGGAATTAAGTGTTTCAATAATTAGTTATTCTGACAATTCATATGAATACTTAACTACTATGAAAGAAACTGGTTTTAACGTGTTGTAAAACTGGATTGTTAAAGGGTATGAAACAATTCTTCACCTTTACTTTCATTTTGACTGAAAGTAAAATCTTTTAACCCTTTTGAAAGGTAAGTTTTAACTCTGTTAAATGAGTGAATCAATTAATTTATTGTCACTTTACTCAGGTACAGTGAGATTACAGTGTGACATGGTGGAATCTGGTTTTGTCCTAGAGGTTATATTTAAATCATTTGAGAACGTTATAAAGCTGAGATTACTTATAAAGTAAAACTATAGAGATGACAGAGGGATACCTTCTTTTCCCATGACTGAATGCATAAGTTAGTTCGTAAGTTGTGTGTATTGCGGTTATTTTGGGCCGGTCTACTTATAGCTTTCAGCTGGGATCAGGCTGTCAGCACAGGGCCCAGTAGGCCAAGCTGTTTAATTACAGCCTCCTTTCACACAGACCCTGCCCCTTCTCCCAAAACATGGAGTCACTAATGGCTCTTTTCCACTAGCAGCTCTTCAGCACGGCTCTACGCGGTTGTGAGGGTTTTCCACTAGTGACGGTTGGTGGTACAGTGGATCCTGTTCACAGTTAAATATTTGCAGATTTTTCTGTGGAATGCAACTACAATTTATTCAATGAATTTTTTTGTAACTATAACATTCAAAAGAAAATGCAGCTGGAGAAGCTGAAATACTATTGGCACAATGCTACTTGACACGTTGACTGGAGCCTGCAAAGTAACCTGCTCACTGCAGGAGCACCGAGCGTTCCTCAGTCACATCAACGGACTTTCAGAATCGCGGAATCGACTGAGACCACGTTTATGAGGCAAGAGCACAAGACCAGCGACGCCACAGATTCATCTGTGGAATAAAGTGAACAAAGTTTTGAGTAACGTACAAACGTCAAATGGATGTATGTCTGCAACAAAACATTTACGTTTGTATATGACAAACTTTATTTAAGTGACTCCCAATTTAATCAATCCTTAGAAATGACAGAAAATAACATAAATCCTGATGAAAGTTCCCACTTTGAACAATTTAGAAAATTCATCAACTTGACTTCCAAAATGAAGGTTTCTGGAAAAGTTCCGCCCCTTCGCAAGCCGACCCGATGCACACATTTCCTGTTGAATGCTGTTCTTTGCTTTTCTCCAGTGGCCATCTTCATTAATGATGTATAGCAGGATGTGAGCTGCTGCTATGAAGCATTAGATGCTGCTTTAAAAATACTCTCAATTTGCCAGAAGTCTCCCAGCCATTAAATCCAGCTGTTCCAATCACATCTATGGCCACATTTGCTTGCAGTAATCTGCTCGGCACACAACCCGGGAGCTGCCGCGACAGGAAGCCACATGTGCAACAAGTCCAGCCATTACATTTCCTCACATCTACAATTCTCCACAGTCAGCTGTTAGTGGTATTAAAACACAGAAGGAGTGAGTGGGAACAACAACTCAGCCATCAAGCGGTGGGCCATGGATGAGGCACACAATCCTCTGGAACCAACGTCCAAAATCTCAGTGTTCCAAAACAGCTGAAACACAGAGTTCCTTTAAATCAAGGCTAAAAGCCCATCTGCTAAGAGCTGCCTTTGATTAGAAGTAAACGGAACATTAATCAACATATTTGACAAAATGTCATGTTTATTGCTCATTTCATAATTAATGACTATATGGTGTTTTAGGATGTAAAGAACTTTGCGCTGCCTCGTCGCTGAAATGTTCTGTACAAATAAACTGGAAACTTTCTGTACAGGCAGACGCTGGACCTCTACACTTGATGTGGCCTTCAGATTAGCTCCAGAAGAGTGCATGGAGAGATTCATGACCCAACGGCTCAATCCAAGGACTACCTCACCAAGTGCAATGCAGAACATCTGATGCAGCGGTCCGGCTCGTACCGCCATGTCAGTGACAAATCACGCTTCTCTGTCTGCCAATCCAAGGAGCTGGTCTGGGTTTGGCAGGAGAAAAGAACTTGCTTGACTGCAAGTAAAGTTTGGTTCAGAGTGGATGTGAAAGCGGAGGTATGAAACTTGTTTATTATTTAGATATTTGAAACTATAACTATGTCATGAGAGTATGGTATGAGACAGTCTGTGATTTTCTTTTTTAATCGCAACCCTCCACCTTCTCTCAGTGCTAACTGGAAACAACCAATCAGAGGCAGGAGGAGGGCCGTAGCGCTGTCAAACACTCTCCATGTGGCGCTGCTCATTCCCCTGCCCCCACCTCCCTCTCTGCAGTGGTGCAGCTTCTTCCTGATAGCAAAGTAGTTAGCATGGCCACCAATGCTAAGACCCTCCCCTTGGCTCTCATTGGTTGCTTTTGATTGAAGCGGTGCATTTCTTCAGGCGGCAATAGCAGCTCGGAGAGGAGGTGGAGATTGATCTTTTATCAGATTATCTGTCTCATACTGTCATAACATGGTGACAGTTTCAACAAATAATGGAGGAGTACATCTGATGTAAAGAAGCCTGGTTATTCTACACAGACCTGAACTCAACAGCATTGGGAATAAAGGAGATTATGAGCCAGGCATTTTCACCTTACATCAGTGTCCGATCTCAAAAAAGGGATATGAATGAATAGAAAAAATTTTTATAAATCATAAAACACTCATGGAACGTCTTCCGTGAAGAGTGTGAAAGAAATGCTCCCTTCAGAAGAATTGATAGTGTCAGTGGCAGGACAGATGCTCTCTGCTATCAGGTAATTTAATCTCGAAACTATCACAGGGTGGAAGTGTGTGATTTTCAACTACTTCCATTCACCACAGCTTTATTTTACACCACAAAGTGAAGCCTTGCTGTGATAGGAATGATCACAGAGATCTAACACTCTGGGGAAAAAAACTGAGCACTGATATCAAAGTGATACAGGAGATCCCTGACATGTGAGACACAAAAACCAGACTTCTAATATCCCTCTGATGTTAATGTTAACATTATGAAATGCTGTCAGGTGAAACCATAAACTACTGGGTTTCAGGCTGTGGCTGTCACCACTCAGCTGGGATGAAACATAAACAAGATGGAGTATAATTTGACTGAAATCTTTCTGACATGCTACTGAATGATAACTGACACTTTGTTATGTGGAGAACATTTCAACCTACACTGATTTATGTAGAAAAAGACCTAAACTTTTATTACAATAATTTGGGGGATTGTTACGATGATAAAAGTGAGTCGTAATTTTGTTGGCTGTAAATGTATTCCTGCAGACAGCCTCATAAAAAACCCCAAACAAACACAGCTCTAACAAGAAAATCCTTTTGGAATCAGCTACTTCACTACAACAGCAACATGAAACAGTGGAGCTGCGATAACTGCATCCAATCGTGTTCTGAATCATAAATGCTGCAGTTATTGAACAAAAGAAAAAAACAATAAAGGGAACGATGAATGATCCCTCTCACAAGACTGTGTTTAGAGGTTTAAGACATCCTCTATCAGTTCATTGTTATCACAGCATTAATCTCTCTCTTATGACCATTTCCCCTGTAGCAGTAAGGTGACTGCCTCTCCTTACCGTTTAGTCCTGGTAGCAGGTCCTTGATCTGATTACTCTAATAATCCCTGTAGCTATGAACTGAAAACTTCCTGACAAACGAATCTGGCCTGGTTTAAGCTGGAGGTCTCCTATCAGCCCTAGATATGTTTCAACATGACCACCACCGCCAGCTGTTCTGACCGACCCGGATGGGCTGGTACCGGTATCGGGCCTCGTTCACCAGATCCAACCTTCAGCTTGTCTCGGTTCAACTAAAGAACGGACATGCAGCTTCACCGGGACAATAACGGTTCATTGAGGCAATGCTACAGTTAGCTAGACTGATCCATGGTGGGGATGTGTTGCTAATGCTTAGCTCCAGTCAAGCTGATGGTGTTTTTTTTTTTCTAGTTTGCCACCCCTCCAGCCGGCTTTCACACCTCCGTGACGGGCTGAGCGCTTCTTAAAGCTCCCCTCCTATCACCACCTCACCACAGGGTTACTAGGAGCTGAGCGGATAGCCTGAGTTTAGCCTGGAAGGAGCTACGACGCTAACCTGGAGTTCGGCCCTCTCCACTTCCCAGTGTGCCCTCTCGATCTCGAACCGGGCCCACTCGTGTTGGATGTAGTGCAGGATCCCGGGAATAGTGTATTGCTGATGTGGCCGGGGCAAGTCTTCGTTCTGCTGCGGGACCATGACTGCTCCGATAGGGGGACCGCCGCTGCTGCTGCCCTGCTGGTGCTGCTGCGGTGAAGGCGGCTGTCGCGGGGCGGCCGCTCCTCCTCCTGCACCTCCTCCCGGGTGTTCCTCCATGTTTTAATGTTTTTGTTTGGAAGTAGGGTTTGTAAATTTGCTCGGGTTGAACGAAGAGTCCGCCGGGGACCTCCCGTGTGACTGCTGCGGTGTCACCGCGGCGGTGCGTGAGGCTGGCTGCCCCCTCAGCGTTTCGGGGAGTCCGGCTTAATGGAAATGCTGTGTTTACGTGTATCTCTAACCGGCCGCCATCTCTGCTCTCTGGAAGAACCCAGCGCGCTGCATGACGGTACATCCACCGGGATTCTCGTCTTCGTCTTTGACATTTTTCCTGGCTTTGGGCAACCAGAGAATAGGCTCCACACTGCCCCCAGCTGGTACGGAATGTACACCTGAACATGCCTTAATAAGTTAAGACACATCAGAATTTCTGCGAGCATATTATTTTAGTTTTTACTCGAATGAATGCTAAAGACTGGCAATTGATCTAATTTAATATTTACAAATATACATTTCACCACCTTCACCTTTTTTCCAATTTTGATTATGGAAATAAACACTGTTTCACAGAACAGTGAATAAATACACTGTACATTTGTGCAGTGTATTTCTATAATACATATGAACGCTGTAATAAAAATATTTATTTCATGTAAAATCCGATTTTCTGTATCAAATGTATTTATTGCATGAATCCCAATAGGAAATTAAATGCTGTTACTCATATTTTCCAAATTTCTTCAGAGTTTTTGTAGAGGCAGGAAGGATCTTCTGTAGCTGTCTGTACTACAGTGAAGCTGCAGAAGCCTCTGACTGAAGACACCGTTGTTGTCTGATGAAGAGGATCCTCAAGGTGTTTCTTAATATTCCTTGTTTAATGAAAATCCTTCTTTGCACCATCATCTGCAGAGGTCCCACAGAACAGAACAGAACCAGAACACAACATACCTTCTTTATCAAGTTACCTGGTCTTTTCAAGTTCATAGATCTGATGCTGCTATAGCAACAGATGACAGCAGAAGATTACACTTCAACAACATAACACACAACCAGTACCTTCAGTCCAAGGCTTCTTCACTTTGAACTGCCTTATTGCTGAAATATGCTATATAAATAAACTTGATTGACAACACTGACAACACATGGATAGTCCTCAAAAATATGACACCGTTTAAGAAATAAATTAACTAGTTTTCTTATATATTGTATTATAATTGTAAAAATATACCAAATACATGTAGTACCTCTTTGTACTAATTCTCCAGCAGGAGCTTGCTCTCTCTAATTTTATTAAAAACATTTCCACCTATTTACTGATTTTTTTTTTTTTTTTCCTTAACTCCAATCCACTAGGTGGCAGTACTGTACCTCTCAGCTGCATTGTCATTGTTTATGTTTGAGGAAGGAAAACTGGTGAACTGTGTTAGGATGAGGCTGGTTGTGGAAGGTGACAGGATGATTAAGTTTGTGCTCATGGTGAACCAGCAGGGTCAGACCAGACTGTCCAAATACTATGAGCCAGTGGAGCTGAGCAAGAGAGCAGCGCTGGAAGCGGTGGCTGTCCGCTGCTGCCTGAGCCGCGGGAAGCATCAGGTAAACTACCCGACTAGCTAGCTGCCTGCCTGCCTGCCTGCCTGACTGACTGACTGACTGCCTGCTCAGGTCTGGATAGTTTTCTGACACCATTGACAGAAATATGTGGCAGTTATACAGCTGGAAATCTTGTAATGGCAGCCATTGAATACAAATGCAGCACAGCTAGCAGCTATGTACGGCAACGACGCCGCCATGTTTGTGGGGGCAGATTTCTCAAATCGAATTCTGTTAATAGAATATAACTGTTTATATTTAAATACACAGTCTACGTCCCCCAAGCATTTCCATGAACTATTTATACTAGATGGAATGAAGCTTAGATATTTCCAGAAGCCTTAATTGCCGGTTTAGTGTTTTTAAACTTAATATATCTCTTATGCTCTATGATGAAATATTTCTACAGACTTTAGGAAAGAACAAACCAAACTAGAAACCAAAGAAACTTTTGCTTCAAATTTGATGTTTTCAAGTACCAGAATGAAAGTGGATTCTTCCTCCAAAAATGCACCATGAAATACTGAAATGTTTGCCTTGTATATTTTACACATCTATATATACGGAATCCTGTCAAGAGGTGGAAATATTAGGAAATAAGATCTGATCAGAAATGCTGGAATAGCATTAGCTGTATTTTAATTTAAAACAAGTTTTAAATTAAAACCATGGTTTTAATTTAAAAACTAGACATTACTACTTAATGTAATCTGAGAAACTATTGTGCTGAGATTTAAGGGAGTAGTAAAAGCAAACAAGATGGATTAGCAGAGCTTGCTGGCATGAGACGGCAACAGTCTCTTTAGTCAGAGCCGTTGGAAGACTGACTGCTACAGGAGATCCTTTCTGACCACAGCATCACCAACCACAGTGACTCTTTGAACATACTTGGATGAAATGAGTTACAGCAAAACTGAATTTCTCTTTGGGATAAAGAAAGCAGTTTTGAATTGAATAAGAGCTTGAGAATGAAAATGAGACGTTATTAGATTGGTGGATTGTTTTTCAAGAAACAATCTGCCAGAAATTGATTCAGCTGGACGAATCTGAATGATTTAGACTGCATTCAGTTCATATTAACCAATGTCCCTTTTTAAAGACACGTCATGATTAAGCTAAACTTGGAGTACATTTTTCAAATTTGTTCAAATCTTTCTGTGAAATAATCAAACATCTTGTATATTTTCATCATTTGTGGTTGTGTTCACTCTAAACAAAATCAGGTCTCCATTTTTAACCAGTCAGGGGTGACCTGGCTGGACAATACTTTACTTAAATGTTCCATTGGAGATTTACCAAAAACAAACAGAAAAATATCAAAATATTACAGAGGATGCATTTATATACTTGAACCTGCATGTATAGTTTTTACCCTGTTGATTCGCACTGAATTATTATTTTTAGAAGCTGATTGATGCAGAATCTTTCCAGCCTGTGTGGAAGGATTCAATAAAAACAGAGCACGAACATGATGGGTGGATGTAAACATCTTGTTTCTACTGTGCGCAGAATGTGCTTACAGTATGTCTGCCTCTTTCCAGTGTTCATTTATGGAGTACAAAGACTTTAAGCTGGTGTACCGCCAGTATGCGGCGCTGTACGTTGTGGTGGGGGTGACAGACAGCGAGGTAAAGCTGCAGAATCTGAAAACGCTCAGATTGTTGTCCTGCTTGTCTAATTTGTGCTTCATGGAACCCTCCCACAGAATGAGTTATCCATCTATGAGCTGATCCAGAACTTTGTGGAGGTTTTAGATAAATACTTCAGCCGTGTGGTGAGTTCGTCAGTGCTGAAACTGTTCAGATGGCTGCAGGATGTCTCTAACTGTCCGTATCTTTCTGTCCGCAGAGCGAACTGGATGTATCCTTTATGATGGCAGGTTCCCAGGTCTCAGCTCATTAGGCTCCATTTGTAGCACCACAATAGTTTTGAAGTTAAATATGTATGTTTACTGTCAGAAAAAAAACTGCCAAGAATGTATAAACTGTGCTGTGAAAAAGTATTTTCCGCATTAGTCTTCCTCTGCTTTTGCCTTTTTTGTTGCATCAAAATGTTTCCTATCATCCAACCAATTTTACTAACAGGCAAAGACAAAAATCTAGTTTTCAAAGATGATTTTATTAATTAAAGCTGCAGTATACTTTTACAAAACATTTTTTTTTACATATTTGTTGAAGCTCTCGTTTGTCATGACAGCATAATAATATGACTGTGAAAAAATGGAGCTCGGTTATGTTTCAGTTCCGCCATCTTGTCTGCTGCCTGCTGGTTCCTCCTTGACTTTGAGATGTCATCAGATCATGTTTAATCTGGACTCCGTTCACATCATCCTGGACGAGATGATCCAGAACGGCCACATCGTGGAAACCAACAAGAGCCGCATCCTCGCTCCACTCACCGCCATCGACAAAATGGCGGATGGGTGAAGCAAGCAGGAAATGATGTCACAGACTATTGGAGCACTCTGAGAAATACTGGACTGGGGTTTGTTAGGGGTGCGCCGCTAAATCGGTCCTGGTTTCCTTAATGTTGGGTGATCAACCAAAACTCACATGAGAAACTGATCTTATCTTCCTCTGCAAAGGTCTGAAACCAACACCTGACATACCTCCCACCGGGTCGCTAGGTCACATCTGCATCTGTGCAGATGACAAAAGTCACTCCACTGTTGCTACCTTAGCAACTTTACCGCCAAATGTAACAAAATTCAGAATCAGCGATTGGCCATAAAACTGCAATCGGTGCACCCCTCGTGTTTGTAGAGCAAACTGCTGCCGAGTGTCCATGAGGCGCTAATGTACCAGTGTGCATCTCCCAGCAACGCTTAACAATACAGAATACTGCTGACAAGTTGCAACTGTGTGTAACGTGAAGTAATAATGTTTGTGGCTGAGTCAGCTGATAATACATGGTGAAACCTTGTTTTGTTATTTCAGTGTTTTTTTGTGCACGATCACTCTAGATCGGGGGCGTCCTAGTCCAATCCCTGGGGGCTTGTTAAATGTTTCTGCTCCAACACATCTGCTTACGTCTCGATCTCTGCAGAGCTTCTAATTGTTCATTTGATCCCACTCGGCTCCTTCAGACTAGCCAGCAGCAATTAGCAAAGACCTGGTGGAACTGCTGAGCTCATCAACTTTGTTTATAAACGCTGAAACAAAGTGCCGAACATCAATAAGGATAAATATGACAAAGCATTAAAAAGTAGAGTTACCTCTCAGTGCAACACTGGTAAACTCGTTAGAGCACGGGTGTCAAACTCCAGCCCTGAAGGGTCACTGTCCTGCAGTTTTTAGATGTGTCACAGATAAAAAAACACCAGAATCAAATGGCTTAATTGCCTCCTTATTGTGTAGATCAGTTTTCCAGAGACTTGCTAATGATCTAATTATTGTATTCAGGCGTGATGCAGCAGAGGCACATCTAAAAGTTGCAAGACAGTGGCCCTCCAGGACTGGAGTTTGACACCTCTGCGTTACAGGGTCAGTAGAGGAGCCATGCTGTGACAACTTTGTGAAAGCGGAGTTTTTAAAGAGACAGAGGCCCAATTTCGAGGGGTTAATTATGAAGTCAAGTTTCTTTTAAGTGATTTTATTTATATTTAAAGTTACTTGATTGTGCTTTGTAATGGCGCCATGTGCCTTGAAAATAAATAAATACTGCCTCTTTAAACCATTTAACTCTTCAGATCTAGAGCAGAGCAGCTTCTAAATTTTACCCGTCCCTGAAATGAACGGGAGATGGAGATGAATCAGAGATGGAGTCCTCACAGCTGTTTGAACAGTTTTCTATTTGATGCTCTTCCATAAAGATGTCACATCTGTGGAGAGCACCTGTGGATCTCTGCAGCTCCTCCAGAGTTGCCATGAACCTCTTGGCTGCTTCTCTAATTAGTGGTTTTACTGCTTGGTGGGCGGAGCTTGATCTGACCTGTTAAATTCAACAGTTTACCAAACAGTTTACCAACAGTTAAACCAAAAACAATTTATGGGATTTTGTGTTTCTAAGATGCTAAAAAAAAAAAAGATCTACAAACCACGCAACTAAATTTTTACTTCATACTTTGCAAACAATTTATTGATTATCTTTTGGAGCATACACATTTGAAAATATTTGTTTACCTGAAACTGCAACTTCAGTACTTCAGTTAAATAAATGTTTACAATATACAAAGAAAATACAGGGAGCAGAGTTTTTTAGATGTGCATTAAACACAATCAGTGTTTTTTTTCTCTTTAGCTTAATCAGAGAGGAAACAGCAAAAACTGAACTCTGACCTTTTCATCAGGTCTGAAACAAACCAAACTGATGCTCACACACACGCGCACACACACACACACACACACACACAAGCTGAATGGAAAGGAAGAAAAACTAAAAAGATGAAAATGAGAAATGAGCCTGAACCTCTAATGAAGGAAATGAAAACTAAGTGGAACCAGGCACTGAACTGAACGGACGAGAGGAGGGGACCTGTGTGCGAACGCGAACACACACACACACACACACTCACACACCAGCCTGCAGCCTTGGCCCTGGATGCTGACGTGGTTGTCAGGAGGGAAGCGTGAAACGAGTGGGTTGGAGATGTTCAGTCAGAATCCTGCGCTGCGAGCCTCTGTGTGTCTGTCAGTCACGCGGCTGGATGTTCTGGCAACATGGACAGATGGTTTGGGCGCATGCTCAGTGTAACCGTGGTGACGCTCGGAGGTCAGTTCAGGTGAAAGCCCTTTTCCATAGTGGCAGCTAACAAACGCTCCCTCATGATGTCTTCAGATGAATACTCTGGGAGCTTCAGGTAGTGGACACAAGTGTTTACTGATGGATAGCTGGAGTCTGTTGCATCCACCTAGAGGGGCGGAGCAAGAGGCGAGACGAGAAGAGCAGCCAATCAGCTCACAGTCAAGACTTAAAGATGCCTAAAGAAGATCTGAACCTACCTTTCTGACTACGGTGAGGCGTGGGTGAAGGTTGGCCAGGCCACCAGGGGGCAGCGTGGAGCAGCCGGTGGTGAACTGCAGGAAGGCTTTCCTCTCATCAGACGACATTCCACATAAAACCCTGACAAAGCGCTGAAAGCCAGGACTGAAGAGGAGCAGACACAATGCAACAGGATCAGCTTTTAGCCTCAAACATCAACCCTGTGTGTGTGTGTCTGCTCCCATACCTGTCTCTGGTGTAACCAAGCTTTGGTTCGGTGTAGTTGATGATGTCATCAGCATTCCAGGAAGGAGACTGGTTACCACAGAGAACCATCTGTACTTCCTTATGGCTAAAGGAACTCAGCTTCTCCATGGGGAACACCTGATTAAATCCCTCTGAGGAGAGCAGAGCAGACAGGACGAGTCTTTGAATCACTAGAATTAATTTCAGAGCTGGGTTGATTAGTTTTTCTGGTGAGCTCAATTAAAGGAAATCTACTTAACAAGGATGATCATTTAAGAAAACCTGAGCAAATATGACTTGCATAATAATTTGGAACACTGCATTTCACTGCATATACAAAAGTATCAGTGGTTAAATAAAGAATGTGCAGAATAAGAATTTTTTTTTTTTTAATCAGATTTTTCTTGTCCAGTTCTGTCCTAACTGCTGTGTGTTGTTCTTCAGGCAAATGGCCTTTTAAGTTGGAATGCTCCAGTTAAGAATTAATCAATGACTAAATTAATTAATTCATCACTATTAATAAAATTAATTGTTTCAGCCTTACTTATAATAGTAAACATCTCAACAGTTTGGTGTCCCAGACAAACTGTTCATCTGTGATTTTGGGTACTATGCAGGTTTTGACCAGTGCTTGGGATGAAAATAATAATAATTCCGTTACTTTGATTGAGGCCTGAGTTGTAAGTGAGCTCCAGCTTTGTCTAATTGTGACGTGTGTGTTCACCTTTGAAGGCCTCCATCTGTTTCTGGATGCCAGTGTGCATACAGAAATCAAACATCAGCTCCACATACTCCTCTGCATTCTCTACAGTCACCATCTGTCCTCACACAATCACACACAGAGAGAAAAGCAGGTTTAGTGGGACGCGCACACACAGTCCATCCTGTGACCGGAGCAGCAGCTGGGTGGATGTGTGCCGTTACCTCGTCATCTCCGTTTGGTTTCAGGTCCACTGCAGAGAAGCCATGAACCTTTGATGATGGACAGAATTGAAAGTTTAACCTGAAAACAGAAATGTCACTTCATCAGGTTCCAGTTAGAACAGCAGCAGGTACAGAAACACTCAACTTATTATTTCTATACAGTATCTTGATTTTAATACAGTTTTATGAAACTGTTACAGACTGCTGAGGTTGTCCTTTTTTCTTTTTAATACTCCAGAATTTATATAAACAATCTGTGAGATCATGTTTCTTGGGATTATCCTGCACTGAAGCAGGCGACAAGTTGAAAAACCAAATGTTTGCTCTGCTTGCAAATATGATTTAATATATAGTTGCGTTTTTAACGGTTCCTGTTGAGCGCAGTGAGAACAGAGTGGAAGGTGTGGCATGTGGGTTTAAGTCTCACACTCGCTCAATATGTTTTCTGTCAGCGCCTGGCTGGCTGTTGCAACTTGAGGAAGTTTATGAAAATGTCTTCTTCATTCACAGTATTCCTGGAAAATGCTGCATTCACATCAATAAATTACCAGCAAATCAAAAATACTGCAGCAAGCTGCAGATATAACCAAACAACAAAAACTTAATACAAGAAATGCTTCAATTTTGCACCTTGAGAATATTTAGTTAAGCATACAGTTAATTGTTATCTGTTTTAGGTCATTTTCTCTTATTTATTTTGAAAAGTGACCAGGGCTGGCTCAAGATGTCGTGGAGCCTTAAGCAGCATATGACGCCCCCCCTTCTATTAAGCCTGTACTGGCTCAGGGGGGATTCTGGGTAAAACCCTGACTATGTTACGGCCCCAAACAGAGGAGCTGACTCAGCTCTTCTCGCAACAGGTCAGGCTGAGTCTCAGAAGATTTTACCCAAGGTCCTCGATGCTGAGTGGGGGCCCAGAGCCCATGGGGTTCCTCAGCATCAGGTCCTGCAGTCTGGTGTTCTTCTCGTCCTCAGACAGACTCTTGCTGCCCAGGATCTGTCTCCTCTTCACAGCCAGCTCTTTCACCTCTTTTAGGAAGGTTGCTCTAGAAAGGGGTGGGGGGGAGATCATTTTCTAAATGAGTCAATGTTTTCACAAGCAAACTAAAGAGGGAAACTCTGAACCCAGTGACCTGCTGACCTGTGTGGGTTGACCAGCTGGAAGTCATCCCAGGTCAGGATGCCGTGGTACCAGGCGGGGAGCTTCCGTTTGGGCGGGTCCATGATGAACTCGGACTTTGAGTCCTCGTCAAAGCTGCCCACCGAATACGTCTCTTGGCTCTCCTCGGTGGACGCCTCTGACTGCACCTCGGACAGCAGCGCCTGCAGGTGGGCGCGCTCGGGGCCGTGTCCCGGCTGCGAGCCGCGCGACTGGTAGAGCAGCTTGCTCATGTTGGACTTTATGTCGCCCATGCAGAGCAGTTTGAAGAAGGACTGGGACACGGGCAGGTCCACCAGCCGGTTGTCCTGGATGCATTTAGCCAGGAAAATTCCCAGGAAGTGGAAGAGCTTGGTGATGCGCTCCAGCTCCTCGCTGTCCTGCGGGAACGGAGCGGGGAACAGGCCGCAGGAGCGCTGCACGTAGAAACCGGGCGGCTTCAGGCCGCCGCCCAGGTCCACCTGCAGGGGACAGAGGAACACACACGGTCAGGAGTGTCGCCATGGAGACTGAGGTCAAACTGGTGCAAATCAACCACAACAAAGCATTGTCCTGGTTCCTGCTCACTGGGTGAATACTCATCATAAACCTGGTGCATCCTCCTCACACATATGACCTTATTTTCATAACATTATGACTTTATTCTCATCTTATTATCAAAGTCCAACTAATTTGTTATTGAAAAATTCCATAATGAAGATTTTTTTCCTGACATTTATAGAACATTCTAGTCATTTCAGTAAAGCATATATATTATATAGTCTATAAATAAAATGCATCATCTATTATTATTTTTCAGACTACAAGCAGCTACATTTTTCCCACACTTTGAATCATGCAGCTTACAGCCTGGTGCAGCTTACAGCCTGGTGCAGCTTACAGCCTGGTGCAGCTTACAGCCTGGTGCAGCTTACAGCCTGGTGCAGCTTTTGTACGTTTTCAGGTTAAAAAAAAAACTTTGTAGATGCGGCTTACAGTGAGGTGCACTCTATAGTCTGGAAAATATGGTATATAACCCTGAAGTGTGTGCAGAGCAGTTCGGTCTGTCAGTTTCACACATCATGACACAGAATGCTGAAATGGGCCTCAGACTGTGATGGAGCTCTACTTCACATCCTCTTAGCAGTTTTTCATGAGTTCATGGGTCAGCGGTTGCTAGGTGACTGACCTGTCGGGACTCGTCGTCAGGGAAATCGTCATCACACAGCCAGATGCCCAGAGACGTTCTCTGGAACTCTGCAGCCACCAGAGCGTAGAACTCCAGGGTGGGACCCAGACCAGTTCCCTCTTCACCCTGGAACTCCACCTGAACACACACACACACACACACGATTCAATTTCAGAAGGTAGTTGCAGCACAGATGAGACAGAGCTTCCAACACGCGTTCACTTCCTCTCCCACCTCCAGCACGGACTTCCTATCGGCGTGGATCTGCATGACTGACTCCGCCCACTCCATCATGGCATCTCCTCTGGGAACTTTGACCCTCTCGTGTTTGAGCCGGCCCACCCTGAACTCTCCAGGGTCGTCCCGCCGCACCGTGGTGGACGGCCGCGATCGCTCCATGGTAGCCTCGCGCCGGTTCTGGAGCCACACAATGGCCCTGTGTGGGAGCACAGGGGTCAAAGGTCAGGACACGGAGAGGACAGAACCGAGTCACACTGGATGAAACTGCCAGCAACGTTTTTCATCTCTAGGCATTAGTTTCAGGGCGAGCAGATCTGGTCCTGTTGTCCCAGATCGCTGGTGGGCCTCCTGGTTGTTGCTATGGCGCCTGTCAGACTCACCTGGACGCTCCAAAGGCGGTGCAGGTGAAGTACAGCTGTCTGGTCTCAAAGGGGATGAGGAAGGGACATTTGGATGTGAGCTGTTCACACCAGTCAGGCAGCGCTCCGCTGGCCACAGCCAGAGGCTCCTGGCAACAAAACATCGATAGCATTCAGTTAGCTTAGCTTCACTTGTAGTTTGCTACAGAGGTCTAGCTCAAGCCCTGAGCAGCATTATGACAGATACAGCATAGTTAATACCACATTAATGTTCTATAGAACTAAAAACATAAAAGAGGGACAAATGAACATAAAAATCACAAGTTAATCTCACAAACATTTAGTACATTTACATAAATAATCCTAGAAGAGAAGCTGACCTCAATCTGCTGCAGGATCTTGGTAGTGATCTTCTTGCTGGTGAACTCCTCTGGTGATGCGTTGAACTGCAGCTCATCAACATCTGGAAATTACAGGCAAAAAAAAAACCCACATGAGGAACAGGTGCAAATGCACACGCAGAATATTCCTGTTCCAACACTGAAACCTGTTCTAGCTTTTTGCTGCATTAATAAAAATCCTCTATAGTTTAGATTCAGTGAGCACATTCCACATGATGGAAATGCAAAACTGTGATAAAGGATGAAATGACCCATCCAGCAGGGAGGCGTGAGTGTGTGGCCGTCGTACCTTCCTGCAGCGTGCGCACGTTGGAGACTGAGTCGCTCCCGATGATGTAGAGGATGCGCAGCAGCTGCAGGACGTCCTCCATGCCACATGCGTTTTGGCTGCAGCCGGCCTTGGCCTGTGCTGCCTCCCTGACCCAGCCCAGGATCTCACTGCTCTGACTGACTGACAGCGAGCTCGGACTGAGCCCCCCGCAGCGACCCCCGACCCCCGTGTTCTGGTCCAAGAACTCCTGCAGACAGAAGCAGACCAGAGGGTCAGCATCACCTTCCTTGTTTACGGTTCCAATTCTGTCCAAAGCGTAAAGGAAAGAGTCAGACTTGCCGTCTTCCCGCTGTCCTTCTCTTTATCAGAGTCTTTCAGCTCCCGGTACATTATCCTGCAGGGTGACACAGCAAAGACTGAAACATGTACAGTGTGAACACGTGAAGTGAGCTGAGGTCAGGTTCTGGGGGTCTCCTCTCTTACGTGTAGGTGGGCTCCCAGATGCGCCGCAGCTTATCCGTCTTCACAGAGCCGTTGCAGGAGAGCTGCAGAAGCCGCTGCACATAGTAGAAGATGGTCAACTTGTAGCTGGACAGAGGAAGCTCAACCTCTCTAGTTGTACCAAGGCCGGGAACCTGGACACACACACACACACATATATATATATAAGAATCCCAATTCACATTTACTACAATTCAGAATTCATTTAAGATGTCCCAAAAATAGGTGTCAATTAAAAATGTTGCTTATATCGTCAATACATGGTTTTCAAATAAAGTTTGAGTAATTGATTACAGATCCTATAATTAACTATATTAACATTTTTAATGGAGTCCCACCACGACTACAGGGAGCTAACCAACGTCCTGGAGAGGTGAGAAGAGAATTTTACTCAAGAGTAAAGATACTTCATAACTGCAAAAGTAAAAGTAAAAAGTACAGCACAATAAAAATACTCCTAAAAAGAACTTTTTTCCCCAAAAAAAGTTCCTCCAGTAGATGTGAGTAAATGTAGCTGGTTACTCGTCTTCATGACTAACCTTTAGAGTCAGAGCGAGGTGAGGAGAAGGAGCACACTCCACCTCCTCCCGGGCCTCGGACCGAGGCGTTCCTGCACCAAAACAGAACCAGCTCCAGTCAAACATCCAGTTCTCTGCATTCAACACAGACTGACATGACCTTACATGGAGATACAGGATCCAAAAGAATAAATGCATCATATGTTCCAACATTTTTGTCTGACGGAACCAGTACTGCTTTTTAAATTCTTCATCTTACTTTGACTCGTTTCAATACGATTACCAAACAGTTATGATTATTTTACTTATTTGCAGTACTTTTTAAAAAATATTTACTAAAGTTAAAGTTAGTTAGATGAAAAATTCTAGCTAGCTTTAGATTTGCTACATCAGGTGTCTGCAGTAGCCTACCCGGGGAGGGGATCTCCAGGTCGGTGGTCTGTTGGACATTAGTTCTTCCAGGTCGAGGGTCAAACGCAGGGACCAAAGCAGAAAACTGCCTTTTGAGTACAAAATCATCGTCCCACGTTCTCCTGCGTCCTCCTTTCGTCTCATACTCTTCTTCTTCCTACAACAGAATATACATTTGTTCCACAGTCTGACATCAACACAGCAGCAGCAAAAAGCAAAACTACTACAGGACAGAGTCAGACCTAACCGCACCACAAACAAAACTTCTTTTACATACCAGCACCTCCTCATATTCCTGGTCCTCCTGATTGTCATCTTCGTTTTCGTCATCATCATCGTCGGGCTCGGGGAGGTCCTCCTCATCATCCAGCTCTGCCAGCAGGGTGTTGGCACGGCAACTGTCCAGGAAGTCTGCAGGTTGACAGAAACACAGCTGACATGATTCCAGCTGGAGGACGGAGTGAAGACCCTCCCTGATCCTGATGACGGCTCCGCCCGGGCCGAAGGCCAGCCGGCTGCTGAACATCGAGCAGCGCTAAAAACTCCAACCTGTTCTGAGAAACGCATCTTAGGTTTGGCTCCTTGCTGAACATGGATGACTCCAGGTGCACAGAACTTCAAACCACGCAGAGCACCCGCAGAGCGCGGTCTACTCCAGCACATTGGATCTGTTCTTGTTGCACGTGTAACATAGCACAGGCATGGCTTCATTCACATCACATATGATCCTGTGACCTTCACCTCTACATCTATACCCCAAAACTACAATGAAAGTTACTTGCAGGGAATACTAAACATGCAGCATCACATTCCCTCTGACGGCGCTTCCTGCTGCTCTACAGCATTTAGCTTGTAGTTAGTTTGTAGATTTGAGCAAATCTTCTGCTAGAATTTAACTCCATGGGGTGAACAAACATGAACTGTCTTAGACCAGTTCAACCTTCCATGTCAACCCAGGAATTCAGGTTTTAAGACCAGAACAGTTGGAACTAGAAATGCGCCGATCCACTTCTTTTCACTTCCGATATCAATATCAGTGGTTTAGCATCGGGCGACACCAATACAGAAAAATAGCTAACTTAAACATTTTTTTTACTGAACTGAATTACAAATTTACTTGCCAACTCTGCACCAGTACAGCACACTGAAATACACTAATGGCTTCACTGGTCAGACATGGAAAAACAACTTGAATTTGTTCAGTCAGAGTAATTAGAAGTAGAACAACTAATGGATTATAAATAATAAATCAACTGAAACTGATAAAAACAATAGGTTGACTATTTTGGTCAAACATGTAAAAATAAAACTAAAATATTCTTTCAAATGGTTCAACTGAAAACATATAAGAATTTGAATATAATGTAAGACAAATAATGATTTTACTAAGAGCAAAAAGCATAGAATTAGACTGAATAGATCTGCCCTTATGAATCGGGCACATTAAACCGATACCACATCTAGATTTTTCTTTAATATCAGAATTGATACAGATATTGATATCGGATCAGTGGAGCTCGAGTTGGAACGTTGCTGAGTTAAGTTAGGCAGCCAAGCAGCTGAAACAGGTCAAACATGCTGTTACATGGTGTCGTGTGTGTGTGTGTGTGTGTGGGGGGGGGGGGCTCAGTGGAGGAGGGCACTGACCATAGAGAGAGAACTCAGCTTCCTGTCCTGTGTCACTCTCACTGGATGTGGACGTCAGGCTTGTTGTCAAAGTGTTACTTAGCAACTGGCCAACTGAAAGCCCCGTTGTGGCTGTGGCTACGTTATTGCCGCTGGTTACTATGGAAGTTGACATGGTAACTGTGGAGTTGGTGCCAGTGGTGGTGAGGTTAGGAAAGCTCTGAGCGCCCATGAGAGGAGAAGCTGCAAACAAACAAAAACAAGTAGCAGTTAGTCTGAAACCGAAGACACAGCAGCAGACAGGTTATGCTGCAGTCAGCTGCCAGCACACACACACACACGCACACGCACACGCAGGACGCCTGAAGGAAGGGAACTCGTGCTCTTCTCTAAATAACTTAACCATTATGGTTCCTTTTTTGTCTAGAATGTTCCCCATGGACACGTCAAACAGCTTAATATGGAGCACAAGTGTTCAGAGCTCAGCATAGTGCCTGGAGAAACATTTTAACTACAGCAACGCTTTCCTTTCCTCACACCTAAACATTTCCACCACAAACAACCACAGGCTCCAGGTCTTATGGGAGTTTTGTTTTAAAATCGTTTCGGTGCGGGGAAAAGCACAGACATGTTCAGGGTTTCCTGCTTCGTCACATCACACTGTCACACTGGATCAAAACTACCAGCATTCATTTGCACAGTGGCAACAGTTTTTTTCCAGCTGCAGGAGATGGAGGAAGGGAAATGAATGGTAATCATGTGTTTGGCTGCATAATGTTAGGAGAAACATGAGTTTCTCTGATGTCACTGGACGATAAGGCTGATAAACATGTCATGACATAGGCATTAAAGATTAGTAAATATTGACAATTACTGATTAGTTTTGTTTTAAAAACCTAAAATATTGCCACACAGGTGGGGTGACATTTCCAGTTTTATCCACAGTTTTCACTCAATATGAGGCACTGCTAGGTACTCAACAAGTTGTTGCTAGGTAACACAAGTTACCGAACAGATTGTTGCTAGACAGCCAAAATGTGAGTTTGCTAATTGATGCCACCCACCTACCTTAGAGGTTGAGCAGCTAAAGGTCAACCTACAGAATGGAATTTGTAAAGTGCTTTGAGATTACATTGATTGCGAAGTGGTGCTACAGAAATAAACTGAATTGAAATTAAATTGAAAAACAGTGAAAAGAAGAAGATAAGCACATATTGCGCTTGATATCATCACATAAATATTTACCAATCTTATTGACACTGAAAGACTTCGTAACATGGTGCAGCCCTAATGAGTACTAGGCACCACCTCAACACTGAAGCGGTGGCGCTTCAGTGTTGAGGTGGTGCGTCACTCCTGTAGCATTAGCATGATAGCATTGCGGTACTCACTTGCGGCGCTCATGACGTTGCGGCCCAGGGTGTTTGTGTTGTTGTCGCTGCTGCTGCGGCTCAGATTCATGTTGTTGGTGGCATTGGTGCGGGACATGTTGGGCGCGCGGCGGACAAAGGACTCCATGAGGCTGGCCTCGCGTGACGACAGATTGGGGACGCTGGCGCTGGAACTCATTGGAGCCCCAGCGGCCAGCAGGGAGCTGACCGACAGGCGCGTGTTGGTGGCGGAGCACAGCGGCCTCTGAGAGTGCGTGTCTTTGCTGGACGACTCGGACACAGAGCTGACGTCGGGGGAGCTCACGCTCACCAGACCCATGGAGATGGCGGTGGCCGGGTCGGTGCCGGCCGCCGCCGCGGTGGGCGAGTGGTGCTCGTCTCCGGTCACAGACGTGTCAGCAGTGAGCGTGCCGGAGCTGGAGCCCGACCCGCATCCAGCCTCTGCAGCAGAGGACAAAACCACGATGGGCTCCTGTTGGTGGCCGTCACAGCCCAGGCTGCCGGTGACCCCTCCGGGCCCCGCGCCTTGGTCCAGCAGCAGGCCCTCTGCTCTCCTCTCCAGCTGTAGGGCCCCGCCGCCGGGCATCCCGGCGGAGGAACTGAGGCTGATGTCAGAGGACGAGGCCACGCTGCAGACGGAGCTGCTGCTGCCCTTCCTGCTGGAGGAGCTGGCCCCGCTTTTGTCAGGACAGTTATTTTTCACCAAGCTGCTCCAGGAGGGCTGCTGGGAAGATGACGAGGTTGAGGACAACGACGCCAACGTGGTGGTGGTTCCGCCAACAGCTGTTGATGTCACAGAGGGTCCCACCGTGGATGAGGCGGGACCTGAAACAGTGGATGAGACAGGTTTGGGTGTTGGCGCTGTGGCAGCCGACTCAGGGTCATACCCTGGAGCAAGCTTGAGGTCAAACTTCCCTTCAGCGCCCATACGGTAAGAGTTAGAGCATCCGCTAGCATCCCAGGTTACATCAATCCAGCCTGGATGGACAGAGAGATAGGAGGGAGACGGACAGATGGATGTCAGAGAGGCGGCAGAGAGGGAAACAGGGCGAGAGCGACAGAGGAAGGCAGACAGCGGACAAGCAGCTTACAGTCCTAACAGCTCCACACAGTGACAGAATATTACTTCCAACTTAGATGCACATGTCAAACAACAACATCCTGCAGGAACATTCAGGGCTACCTTTATTTATTAGAGGAGTGATTAGGTCAAACTTCCCATCTAGTTACTGATTTGGTACATGACAGAGCCTTCCAGGACGCAGATAGAGCTGCTGCCTCTGTTCATAGAAAACCTGCTACCAGGCCTGTCACAATAAGCAATCCATCAATTAATCGTACAATCCAACAAAATGTCATCAATAATTTCCATTTCCATGATGTATTATTTTTCTCTCTTCCTACCAAAATTAGATGACAAAAGTCTTCACTCTGGTGCTTCGGTCTCAACTAGCCCTTTTTTTGAAGGACAATTTTATTTACAGAGACTTCAATATCAGCTTTATTTGTTGTGTTTGTTTATTTATGTTGGATATTTAAAATATCATTATCGTTTATCGCAATAACGTCTGGGACAATTTATCATCCAGCAATTAATTGAGTGATTCATTTTATTGCTCATTAAAATGTATTTATTTAACTCAATTCATTGCTTATCCTGACAGGCCTTCCTGCTACATTTTAAAGGCAGGTTTTGTTAAATAAGTTCAAACAGAAATGAGCCAGAGAATCTTTTACTTATATTTATGGGTCACATTTATCCAACTTAATAGATGTATGCCAACAGAAACATCCAAACAGTCTTTTTAGGACCAGGGAATAGCTTATGAGTTGGGATGCATTTATTACTGCATCTTTTTCATTTG
Organism: Poeciliopsis retropinna; assembly: GCA_010277075.1. Taxonomy (NCBI): domain Eukaryota; kingdom Metazoa; phylum Chordata; class Actinopteri; order Cyprinodontiformes; family Poeciliidae; genus Poeciliopsis; species Poeciliopsis retropinna. Next base: position 7,961,925 of record VMRM01000028.1, read on the forward strand.
TAAATATAACAAATGTTACAGCTTTATGTGGTTCGAATTCTGTGAAAATTTTTTTTTTTTAAATCTCAGAGTAAGCACCTTTTGCTATCAAATTATTATACTGTATCAGTTTTTTTTTAAACTGTATATGAATCCTTTGCTAAAATAATCAAGTGTTCACAAAAGGAATACAGATATTACATTTTAGGCAATTACATGTTCATTTACTTATTTAAAAAGAACATTTGTTTGTTTGCATCTTTCTATATATTTGTAACACTATGTAAAAAAAGCCTTTAGTGCTCCAATGAAAAATCTGCTCAACGTGCCAATTTTTTGTCTAATTGTCAGAAAAATTAATTTCTAAAATAATAGTTAGCTGCTGCTCTACTACAATCTACTTTAATATATTTTCTACTCGGACACAAAACGTATCTCTAAAGCAGTTTTGTTTTTATTCTGAAAGTGTTTTATTTCTGTTCTATGGGCTTTACCTTACAATCTACCACCTAACAGAAATAGTTTTTCCTGGCAAAACATTTTGTTGCTCCGATTATCTTGTAGATTATAAAAGAAGGCTTCCATCACTAGTGGAGTGACTAGAGAACAATGTGACAGGTACAAAAACAGAAAATAAAAGCAGGGGAAAATATACAATAAATCATTACAGTAAAAAGAGAGAAATTACAATCAAACAGTAATGATCCCATTTATGGTGCTAAAAATATGAGATGTGGAACAAATGGAAGAGCACACAGAGGCAAGTGAAGTTCTCATCATCCCAGTATATGTTGAGACCAGAGATTCTGCAGTAACAGCAGCAATAATACCAGTTTCATGAGTTATTCTAAGTTCTAGTTTACTTTAAAATCAACCTGTCTGTCCCTAAATACAGTCTCAGAAGTAACAAATTCTCTATGCAACACTTTGGAAAATGATTTCAGACTGCTGCCGTTTCTGCTCTGACCTGAGAAAACAAAGGATCCTGCACCACCCTAACTTAATAACTGTAAAACAAAAAAACAAAAAAAAGAAAGACTAGTGAATGTCTGTCAACATTAGGCAATAGCAGAGAAAAAAAAAAGACAAGCCAATCTCTGACATCAGACTTGTTGAAGGTAATGCAGGTAGAGAATGAGGAGAAAATTTTTCAGAATGATTTCTCTTCAGCTGGTTGATTAAAGAGGAATAAACCAGACACTGGCTGGAGGTAGACTGGAAACAGGATGTTTGAGGAGAAAGCTGGAAGGAAACCAATGCAGGAAAGGAAACGAGTTCACGTGTTTACTGGGATAAACATCTGCCCACATTCACTCCTCAGGACAGATACGACTGATGGCAGGCACATTGCCACTCCTCAACAACAACCTTCAGACAAAAAGAATGACCGATCCTGCAGATGGTTTGGAAATGAGAGCATGTTGTTCTAGCTTGGTCAAACGGACACCAACTCACCATTGTGAGCCTCTCCTGTGACAGTGCCCTCTCCTGGCGGATTTCCATCCTGCTCCCGCCATTTCCAGTCAATACCACGAACGACCCGCGCTCCTGGGACGATGTACTTCATTACCTGAGAGCGGAAAATTCTGCGCTGGCGACGGAGGTTTGCCTCTGCCTCCTTCACAGCTTTACCTGCATTGGGACAGGGACAGAGGGACACGCCACTTAGTGGAAACACTTGGGTAAAAAAAATTGTTGTAAATCGAGCCAATAGCTACAGTCCTTAGAGTAATGCTACATGCTCATGCTAACTCTGGTATGAAGCAGGGCCCACCTTTATCATAACTATAATTTGTGTCGTTTCTCAGTAAATGGAGTTTACAAGGAGGAGCGTCATAGTGTGGGCTGTCTTACAGAATCTTACTGAAGGACTGATGATTGGAGAAACGAGTCGGGACTGCAGTCAAAATATTTGGTACCGCTATAGGAGCGTAGCATGTTACTGTTTACGTCAGAAAATTTCACGCATGAGCACAACGCTGGAGGGCAAGAAGACGTCCATCCAGTTTCACAACTGTGAAACTGGATACCCTTGGACCTTGTTATCTAGTTGTAGTGTTGATTATTAGTAGCAAAACACTGCGTCCCTTTTTCTTTTGTGAACCACAAATACAATTAGCATGTGATGTTGGTAACTTGATAGCTAAAACATCTGGTGCGAGTGACGTCATGTTGCAACTTGTTTGTGTAATAACTACTTGAAAAATTAACAAGTCAAAGAAAATCAGTACAAACATATTGCCCAACGTGTTGTTTTTCCTCTTAATCAAGGCCACGAGAACAGACACACAGTCTCTCCCCAATGAACTGTTGCTGGAAGTTGTAAACTAACAAGGTGAGTACAGGGTTTTTAATGATTAATCAGATTTATCGTAATAAATTATAAACTTATTATTGAAATAATCATCCACTAATTTAGTAATTGATTAAATGTTAACTAGATTATACGAACTCAAAAATAAACTGCTGCTACTCTGAGCTTCAGCAGAGGGGCTCACCTAGCTGGTCCTCACAGACCGCTGTGACTGTGCCATACAGCTCCAGCCCAGACAGAGACAAGTAGTGTGTCTGGCCACTGGCATTCTTCCCCATTTGTTTGATCCTTATGTGCCTCCAACCCTGCTTCTCGTCTTTGGACGGGTCCAGAGGCCAGGTGGCCGTTGACCTGTGGAGACACAGACTAGCGTTAGTATTCACCAAGAGGCGCGGCTCCCTTCTGACTGCAAACAGAGGAGTTTAAGGGAAGGTTGTACCCTGGTTCATTGAGGCTGCCATCGTCTATGTGTGTGTATAAAGTGGACCAGTTCTGACCGTCTTTTGAGACCTGAAAGACCCAGTTTCGCAGCGCAGAGCGCCCATAACCCCTGAAGGAAGAAGGAAAACACAAAAAAATGACTGTTTTTCAGAAAACAATGCAGCTTTCATACAGAAATTCTCTATTTCTAGTATTTGTCTCAAAGTGTTTGACTGCAGAGCCTGGCTGCAGGCTGCAGGGGGTTCCTTACCTGGCGTGCCTCAGAGTGTACGCCGATGGAATGACCCACAGGCCCAGGTCAATAGCAAACCAGGCGTTCTTGTCGTCATTAGTGTGGCAGTTGAGAGCAGAGCTGTCCCGACTCAGGATGTCCTCCAGCCGGCCGTAAGGAAGGTTACGGCCCTCTGAGGACGTCACCACTACCAGGCCATAAGCCGCAGGGTTCACCCATTCATACGCCGTCCTGACGAGAAAAGATTGGCAATCGTAAGCTTAATGTCCCATCTAACATCTAGAATGCTTACCAAGGTTAGTAACAGAAGAATTACATTAAGAAAATACTGAACAACTTTCTCCTAACTATAGCTCCTGCTAAGGCTGCAGGAAAACATTACATTCAGATATTTTAAGGAACCATAATTCAGTGTTTCATTTTAAATCAGTGGTCTCAAAGTGCATTCCTCAAGGGGCCGGTCTCCTGTTTCAGCACACCTGGCTCCAATATTAGCTCATTAGCAGAGCTCCTGTAGAGGTGAGAGTTTCAAGGACACATCTAAAAGTTGAAACTGTTTAAATTCCTGATGCTGCAAAAAGCACAGCATTCATAGTGATTCAGTTGGTCAGCCAATCAGTTGGCTGTGAACTGCTATAACCATCCACCGATAGCAATAGTCGGTTTTTATTTAGAAAGTTCTGCTGAGTGAACTACCCAGTTAACTACTTTCAGTTCACAGTGAACAGTCATCCCACTTTTAGTGTCAACTTAGTGACTTTGCAGATCTATATTTAGTGACTTTTCAGACACCCCTACTCCTCGCCCCCCCCTCCCTCGTCCAAAACTGAAATCAGCATGGCAGACTTCTTTAAAGATCAGTGATGAGCAAGAAAACTGAAATCGATTCACCTCCATCAACAAGTGATGCCTTTGCTTCTGTTATGTCAAAACTTTGTTTTATTTCAATCAGTTGTATCCATAAAGCACCTTTCATGTTGGAGGCAGCTCGCTGGAAACGCATAACAAAAGGTATTTCTGAAATGGATTTGACTCACCCTGGATTTGAACCATCCAAGGTGGATTTCTACTTCTATTTCTACTTCTTTTCAAAAGTGGAAATGCCGACATTTCTCAAATAAATGAGGAAAAAAAAGTCTGAACACAAAAGTATTTCTCCAGACCTGAAAACACGCGGTCAGTTTTGTTGACTTTTTAAGTCTGTAAAGGAACACTGTAGGCCAGTTGGAGTTTTAGCACTGTCTGCAGCCACTGTTCTTACTTTGCATTGGTTCCGACCCAGTAGATGATGCCATTCTCATCAAAGTCGTGCTGATGTCTGAAAGTGAAGGTCTGGCCTTCCCTCAGCTTCCTGACGAAGACGAACGACGAGCGCTCAAAGTCGTACCACTGCTTCGCCACCTGGACCATGAAGGCAGAAGAACAAAAGGCCGGTGGGAGGTTAGCCATCAATAGGTGCTCTGATTGGCTCAGTGATGTAGCATGTTGTGTGACGCTTCACCATCTTTAGGAGGTATTGCTCCAGAGACTCCACGGTGGCGAGCGGCTCCATCTTCAGCATGCGACCTGTGCGGTCAATCAGAGCCGTCTCACCTGGCGCGCGTTCCAGACGGAACCTCAGCCGCCTCGTCAAGATCTAACACATAAATCACATTCTGAGCAGCTGTGGAAAAGACTGATGGGCGTCATGACAACAACAAGCACCAACTCACCTGCAGGTTGTAAGAGGACCCTGGAGAGTCATACAGGTACAGAGGTAGACGCTCAATGGACTCCAGCACAGCTATCAGCTTTCTGATTAAGGCAACAGCTGGTCGGCTACACAGACAGACACACACACACGCACACACACACACAAAGCTGGGATTTATTACCAGATAATATGAGAAGTACATGCCATTTATATTATACTGAATATATTAGTTAGCCATATTAGAAATGCATTTCCTGACCCAATATCAATCAGGATTATTGTTCTTCATATTTACACAAGTCCCTGTGTATGTTGCAAAGTCCACTACATTTAAGCAGTATACCGTATTTTCCGGACTATAGAGCGCACCATACTCTAAGCAATCTACAAAGATTTTTAAAACAAAAACTGGAAACATACATATACAAGTCACACCGGGCTATAAGCCGTTGGTATCTCCACCACTCGGTTTTTCACAAGGATGCAGCAGATTTATTAAGGACATAGCCCTGCATCTCCAACACCAAACCACAGATCATTCGTTCACACCAAGCTTACATGCAGTTGTTCTATTTTCCTCCTGTACTGCCAGATCGGTAGATTTCAACTTAAAAGTGGCATCATATAAACTTCTTCCATGTGGTTTCCATGATATGAGTTTTCAAGAAATTTCTCCGTTGTGCCTGCTGCTAGCATGTGCTTGTTCTAAATGAAAATTAGTGCTTTCTTCTTTCATTTCCAATTTTGACTTCCAATGATCCACTTCCTGCTACGGAGCAGGAAGTGGATCCACAGAAAAGCCGCACCGGACTATAAGCCACGTGGTTCAAAGCGTGGGGAAAAAAAGTAGTGGCTTATAGTCCGAAAAATACGGTAATTCATCAGAAGCTTTGCCTTTCTAAAACACAAACCAACAAGCGACTCTCCAACCACATTAGAAATAAAAAGTAATCCAAAGTTTTAATCCACTTACCTTTCGTTATCCTCGTTCTCGCTGAAAGCCGCCTTAAACACATTGATTCTCTCCATTAAAGGCTTACAATCATGTTTCATGTCCGGCTCTGCACTCTGCAGGAATCCAAACAGAAAACAGCTTCAAGTCACGGTGCTTCCTGTAGAATACACAGCTACTGAACTTTAAGAAGAAAACTACCGACGCATGTGTTAATGTTTATATCGGCCGTTATTAATCATTTTTAAACTTTTTGGTATAATTTGGCCGATATTAATCACTGATATTTACAATCCGTTGCCCTTGTTGTTTCAGGAGGGGGAGGGTTTGGTCATGTGACAGTGAATCAAGGGACAAAGAGTGGTTCAAATTTTTAATGGCGTTAATTGCAGGGTCTGTAATTAATCAAAACTGATAATTTAATGGAAACCTTTACAAAAATAATCATTTCTAATTCAACCCCCCTTTTTTCTGCTAAAGTATTGAATAAATAGACATATGCGCTCAACAAGAAATATATTTATTGTTCTTAATCTGTTATTTGGGTTCTCCAACCATCAGTGAAAAGTGTTATTCAACCAGTTCAGCTTAGAAGAGTTTCACAAAATCTGATGAGTCATGACTTAGAAAAATCCTTCAGAAAGATGAACTGTGGTACAAATGATCAAGCATACAGTAAGGGAATGCTATGTAATTACATTTTAGGTGAGAAAATATTTTCTTATTTTAAAAAAATAACTGAATTATTTGTTTATTTGGATTTTCTCAAGCATTTCTAATATTGTATAAAAGAGGTTTAAGTGGTTAAATGAAAAATCTACAGCATGTGCCAGTTTTTTTTAATCTAGTTGTCAGAATAATCGATTACTAAAATAATTAGTCGCTCCAGCCCCGCGGTTTATTGATTACGTTTATGAGGAGCAGATTCAATAAAATAATCTGATTTAACGTTTGCTCCCCATAGCCTCCTGGTGTAAAATGTAGCTTCCATCTCTTTAGAATTTGCAGCATTAAGCTAACCAGAAGCAGTCCTGTTAGCATGTGTCAGTTTTTAGAGTGAAAGTCGCTTCTATCATTAGATACTCACATTACTGAGGACAGTGAACAGAGCCTGGACGAGGCCACTGCTACACATTTCATATGGAGAAATGGTGTTTTCATCTTTCAGGACCACAATCAGGTTCTCTAAAGCAGTTTTCATCAAGTCCCTCCACGTGTTCTCCCCTTCAAGACACTACAACAGCAAACATCACACACACACACAGATCACTCTTTATGTCTGGGATGTGCTCTGTGGGCAACAGGTGTGTTGCAGAGTTCGTCTACCTGTCTATTAATGTGCAGCTCCCACGCCGACTCCAGCTGCGTGGCGATGTTCCTCAGAGTGACCACCACCCCTCTGGGCATGCTCTCCACAGCTTTGAAGTGGTCGTCGTACAGCTCCCTGGCCATGCTCTTCACCTTCTGCTTCGTCTTCTCCAGTTTGGACTTGAGCTTCCTGCCCCGCTTCCCCGTCCAGCCAGTAACAAACTCTGAGCCTGCAGACATGCAACAACATAGCAAAACATTCAGCTTTAGCAGGGCTTCTCGCAGTGTGGGGCGTGCACCATCTGGGGGCGCCAGACCTCTTTAGAGAGGGGTGCCACATGAGGAAAACAACTGCTGACATGTAGCTGACTTCACCAACCCTTTCATTCATCCAGCCAGTTGGGGGCGCTGATAGAAAAGTGATGGCTGTGCATGGCTGAGGCGAACTCGAAGCTAACTAGATGTGGAGTTATCAGATTTGGTGGTGAGCTGCTTGACATTCAAATTGTTTGGATCAATTTGTTGAGAGCTCGGAGCAGGGTTGGGAGATTTTGTCATTAATAAATCTGAACATTGAGATTTGTTGACGTTTTGAATCGTAGACGAAGACCCACCCAGTGACGTCTCTGCAGTGAATGAGTGTTTGGTTCCTCTGTTGGACTCGAACACGAAGCCCGGTAGGTCCTCCTTCAGGATGGTGGCCTGCTGTCCATCAGAGTTATGGATGGCGATCTCTCCGTCTTTGAGGCAGGTCAGGGACCAGTTCCCAACCGTCAGCTTGGTGGGGCCAACGACGGACAAGATGGGCTGGCTGGCTGTTACGGGTTTCACCTGGCTCCTCGCCCGCTGCAGCTTCTCCAGGAACTCACTACGAGACTCTGCAGGATGAGGAAGGGGAGTGATTAAATAAAGCACAAATTGAGCAACTGAGTGGCATAAAAGCAGATCCAACATACCTGAGCTGTCAGAACCCCCCTCAGGACTCCCGCTAGAGTACATGGTGGCAAGTTTCCCATCCAAGATGAATCGGAACCAACCATTGGAGCCATTAGAGAGCTCCAGGGCAGCAGCATCCGACCATATGTAGAGACAGTCTCTGCCTCGAATGATTGACCAGTCCCTCCAGTGGTACGGCTTCCCCTGCTGGACTTCCTTAGCGTCTTCCTGAACCTCGTCCTCCTGCAGGGAAAACTCATACAGTTCACTAATTCAAATAGTCTCCATGGCTTCCCCCAGTATTTTGTAAGCCTTGCAGGCCCCCCACCAGGCTATGGGTTGTTTGTTTATTTTAAAGAGGTTTTTGATATACCAGTAACAGCTGTGTTTCTACTGACCATATAATTGTGCAATTTGCTGTTTCAAAAATACATTTGTTTGGGAACACACCAATTTCAGAAATTTAAAAAAAAGTTTTAATGCAAAAAAAACGTACTAGTGCCCCTGCAGGTTAGCAGGTTTTCTGCAGGTTAGCAGGTTTTCTGCAGGTTAGCAGGTTTTCTGCTGACATATTATGAACTACATCTCAAGACACTGACATTTGCAAAGCACTTAAGGATCAATTAATTCAAAGATAAACAAAGGGGATGAGAGTGATGTTTCAACTGGATGGCAACATTGGTTTCTGGCTACCTTCTCAGGCTTGGCTTCATCTTCATTCTCATCATCAGATGCAGGTCCAGCCAGAGTTGACACCTTGTTGATGACCCCCAGTCGAGCAAGTTGGTCGAGAAAAACATCTCCACCTTTATCCACAAGATCCCTGATGATCTGCAGAGCCAGGAGGTGGCCGTCATCGTCGTCCTGACAAACACCAAACAGGTCAGACCAGAAACATTAGAATATTTGGAGTTTAATTCCCAAAGACAACTAGTAAAAGCCACTTTAACAGTTTGCAGCTTTGGGGTTCCTTCTCAGAAAAAGGCTAGTAATACATTAACATTGATTTCTAGTCTAGTTGGTTAAAGGACACTACATTGCTTATGAGTAGTGCACCATGCTTCATGTGGGATACATGGATTACTGTTCCATAAAAAATGAATGATAGAAATATTTAGATATAATTGAGCAGCTATGTGCATCATTCAGAGAAACAATCAGCTTCATCAGACAGAAAGTTGATATTTTAATCATTTGCTGCTCCTTTTTCTGCAGCCTGAGTTCAGCAGCTTAAGGTGAGTGTCTGCTGTATAAGAGGGCTGAGCCCCTGTAATCCCTGCTCTCCTGTAGCTTACCTCCTGGTCAAGGACAGTGGCAGTGATCTCCACCAGGACTGTGGGCAGGTTGTGTCCCGTCTCGCTCTCACACACCTCCCTCAGCAGAACTTCACTGCTGTAGTGAACCATCTTTCGGATCAGAGCCAGACTTGCTTTCCTAAAACCACAAAAAAATAAATTAAATAAATTAAAATTAGAAATTCATTTTTGATGAGTTGGAAGCCCTTTCACATGAGTTTGACTGTGAAAATAAAGATACAAGCCACTGGAATTCTGATCCAAGATGAGTTTTACTTTAATTTTGCATGGTCAGCAACAACTTCCAGAACTATGTTTAGGTTTTTAACTTAAGGTTACAAAAATCAGTGGCTGGACAGTGGAAATGTGGAGGAGTTTACCTAATAGAAGGCAGCATGGTTTGCTGAAAGGTTTGTGCAAAAACAGGCAGAAGTCTCTTAAGGTAGTAGGGAGCCATTTCTGGATCTCCTTTGGGTTCAGTGCTCTCCTCTTCTTCCTTACTCGCATCCTTCTTCCTCTTGTCATCAGCCTTGTTCATCGGACACATCCAGTCCCCTGGAAAAGAAACATCTAAGAGTCAGCTAATATGTTCCCAATCTGGATTAGATTTCTCAGAAAATGATTTACTTCAATCATACACATATTAAAGTTGTTAGGAAAATTATCTAAGTTCATTTACTTATGAGTTTATTTGAAAGGTTATGTTATGTTTTCATATTATTCTGTATGCTGTTTTATACTATTGACTCCTTTCTTTTGTTTTATACTCAACTGTTTTTCAGATGTTTTCTTGGGGGTTAGAAATGTTTTCACATGTGTGTGTTACCAACTGTTTTTGTCATTGGTTGCTTTGACCATCAACTGTCTGTGTTAGCAGCTACCTGTGAAACTGATAATGGCCAGTCTCCTGTCCTGGTAAGGGCATGTCAACAGACGATTCTAGAACGTCTCCTGGGAATGTTTATTGGTCAACTGTTTGTGACTGTGTGAAAAAGCCAATCTCTTTGTTGTTAACATAATAAAAGGCAGTTGGGGACTGAGAGCCGGCGGAGTTGATCCCAGACAGTGTTTAACGGCGGTTCTCCGCGTCTGGCTCTCTCCCCTCTTCTGCAGAAGAGTAGTTTGTGTCTCTGGTTGATTCTTGCAGGTTGGGAAACGAAATAAACCCAACATATTGGGGGCTCGTCCGAGGATCCCTCCATACCCGCCGCTGACGGAAGGAGCACGACGCACTGTAATCTGCCGGCAGTCAGTTTCTTCGGACCTGTTTTGTAAAGTCCCGGGAGGTAACTTCCTCGCTGGGCCAGCGTTTTAAGTCACCTCCTTTTGCCAGCGTCGGATTGTGACGGGATTACAACCGAGACAGAGCAGCAAGTAAGTGTATGGTACGGGAGGTATCGAGTCCCCCGTTAGACGTCAAGGGAAAGTGTAAAAAGAAAAAAAAAAGAGACACAAAGTAAGTGTATGGTACGGGCGGTATTGAGTCCCCCGTTAGACGTCAAGGGAAAGTAAAAGGTAAATAAAAACACACACGAAGGGAAAAATAGTACTTGGGGCACCTAAAAAAAACAGTGGGAAAAGTAAGTGATGGGCTTGAGTGTGGAAGCTTAGCAAGGATTTTCCACTCAATCACCTGTTGAGTCGAAGTGAAAATCACCACAACAAGATTTGACCATCACCCCACTATTCCCATATCACGTTTTATAGTGTCCACTCTAGGTGGTTCAAAAAACGGGACTAAAACACTGTAAAAAATGGGTTTGTCACAAGGAAAGGAAAAAAATCTCACAGGAGATGAGAAGTTTATGCGTCAGATGGAGCCAAGAAGCTTAATGTACCTGACTAAATGGCAGAAGAAGTACGGTGTACGTGGTGTGTTAAAAGTAGAACAATGGAAAAACGTGGTGTGTAAATTAGAAATAAGTGTGAGTTCGAAAACTGGTACCAGGCAACAGAAGAAATTAAAAGAACTCGAAGTTGCGCGTAAGTGGACCCTAACCCTAACCCAAGCACAGAATAGACAGATTGCGCTCGCTAAAAATAAATTGAGCCGAAAAACCGAAACTATGTTTGTTAGATCAGAAGATAATGAAATAATGATAATGAAACGCAACCCCTAACTCGAGCACGTGCGCAACAGTCTCAGCTCCCAGCCTCTGACCCAAGGGAGGACGCTCCCAAGGCACCAGGGGGCATATCAACAGGCCAGCCTGCCAAAACAGACAATAAATATGAAACATTAGGTCCGTCCCATTCCACTCGCAGTAAACTGGCTGCGATTGCTGCTAATATCCATGCCCAAATGGAAAATCCGCCTCCATATAATATTCCGGTTCCATCCAGTCCATGTCAGGATTTGTACCCATCACTGCCTGAGCCATCAAAAGAGTTGTACCCAATGGTTCAAGTCCGAATCCTAATCCAGGGGAGGATAATACAAATCCTACTATATTAGTTTTTCGTCCGTGGTCTCTTGAAGAAGCCCGAAGAGCTGTGGAAGGTGTAACTCCCCCACAGGAAGATCCTGAAAAATGGATCATGGATATGGAAGGAATGTATAATTCCTATGGACTGAATGGCTATGAATTTGGCCAAGCTATGCAATCTTCTTTAGGGAAAGATTGGGCAAAAGTCCGGGGCACCTATACTGGATACTTCTCCCATTATCCAGGAACTGTTCTCCCATATCAAGCTACCATGAGCACTGAACAACAGCATCAGTGGGATGAAGTCCAACAAAAGGTTAGGGAAGTCTTTGCTAGGCATGCAGATTACTCCCACCTTAGTTCAATAAAACAAAAATCAGGGGAAGATGTTGATGACTTTAAAATCAAGGAAGTCTTCACATTTCAGGCCCCCCAACCCCCGGAAGGAAACAGACGTGGATTCCAGGGAGGCAGGGGCGGCCCACGGGGTGGGGACGAGGTCGCAGGAGAGATTCCCGACCTTTTCGAGCATGACTAGAGAAACCAAAAGGCCATGGCCAGAGTATCTGGATTTAGTGAAACTGTATATGAGAATTGTGCCTACTGGGAATGGTTTAACTCCTTTTGAAATAATGCATGGCAGAGCTTTTAAGCTTCCTTTATTTAAAAACACCACACCACCAGAAGATAGCGAGAAAACTTTAGCTGATTACATGAAAGACATGTTACAGTCTAAAGAAGTGTCAAATGCAAATTCACTGCCAGAAGAGCCTTTGTCTTCACAGGACCCCCAGGTGGTGGAACCAGGCAATTGGGTTTTCATTAAGGCCATTAAGAGACAGAGCTGGGCCAGCCCACGGTGGGAGGGACCTTTCCAAGTGCTTTTGACGACTCCCACTGCAGTTAAGATCGCCGAGAGACCATCTTGGATTCACCTCAGTCACTGTGAGTTGCAGAGAGTGTTGGAAGCCTAAGTGGGGACAGGGGCTAAGTCCACCTACAAAGGGGTCTGGTATTTTTGTAGAACCATTCATCTCAAAGGGGGTGAAGCAATCATCTAACCCCTGTTCCATAGAGTCCTGGGTAAATTCTGACATCTCTGTAACCTAGCAAAAATGGGGTCTCCATGGAGATGGGGCCTGTTTTGTGCAGTGGCTGCTGTGTGCCTGTCCTGTTTTTGTTTTTTCAGTCCAACCTTGCTAATTCATCTGGGGAGAAGATTTGTCCACACCACTGCTGTAAAGACTTGGCTAAGTCACCTTCCAGACCATCACCATGACAACATATGGCAGAATTATGCAGAGATGTTGGCCAGAGAGAGGAACATGACCGACTGCTACGTCTGCTCGGTGATGCCAAAATCTACCAGGAAACCTACGCTGTATGTCAGTCCCATGAATAGGTCCCAGGCCACCTGTTTCGCCTCCTGTGCTCTACGGTTCATGCCTGCGACTTCAGACAACACTTCAGAAGGTGGCATCGTGATGAACAGGGTATGCTCTGGTGTAACACCTATCTTCACCTCCAGCAATGTTACCGGATATCCATCAAGGATGAGAGCTGTTCTGAAGCCAGGGACGAAGCATCCAGTTTGTATTCATTCTCCTCCAGGAAACTGGTCTGTTCGGGTAGGCCATGTGTCTGGATGCCAGCAAAGCATCACTGATTTATTTCCTAACTCTGTCCATCTGAGGATGGGTCTTCTATTTCATGTTCCACATGGACGCCTCGGAGGAATTATCCCACTGAAGGCGGCTGGTTCCTGTGTGGAGAACGCAGTATCTATCCATCGCTGCCTATGAACTGGTCCGGTACCTGTGCACCTGTGTTCGTTTCTGATCATACCATCATTGTCTCTACTTCAGCAGTGCACTCTCAACACCTGCGCCGCAGGAGAAGTACAGAGATTGCTTTCAAACCCCATGATCCTATCTGGGGCTCTAATGTTCCCAGCAAACACAAACATTGGAGTACTGCGGAAAAATGGGGACTGTCATTTTTTCCATGGGTTGGAGTAGGAAAATCCATGCTGATGATTGAGACACTGGACTACAGGATGAAGACTCTGGTAAATCTTACCGTGGACATTGAGAAAGGACAGAACCGACAACTCAGTCAAATGCATCTGATGATTCTTCAAAAAAGGATGGTGTTGGACATACTGACAGCTAGCCAGGGGTGTGTGTGTGTAATGATAGGAACATCATGTTGTACTTATATTTCTGATGCTAATGAAACTCATGTTGATGAAGCAATGTCTGCCATAAAAAACCTGCAAAAGGCCATGTCACAAGATGCTGTTCCCTCAAGAGGAGATTTTTTTTCGTGGCTTTTATCTGGACCATGGTGGAATCTGCTGTTAAAGTTAATGATGCCTCTTGTTGTTGTTTTTTTGTATTTTTACTGCCTGTATAATCCCTTGTTTAAAATCAATGATAGCTAAAACTGTTGGAAATGTTATGTATCAGTATCAACTTGTTGCTTCCATCTCTGAGGAAGCCTCTGATGTCTAACGTTGTGACGGATGCATTGAAAATGCGTCAGCAAGTGATGTATTCCTGATGTTTATGTTAGGCGTCTTAATATGAAAAACAGGAGGGAAATGTTAGGAAAATTATCTAAGTTCATTTACTTATGAGTTTATTTGAAAGGTTATGTTTTCATATTATTCTGTATGCTGTTTTATACTATTGACTCCTTTCTTTTGTTTTATACTCTTAACTGTTTTTCAGATGTTTTCTTGGGGGTTAGAAATGTTTTCACATGTGTGTGTTACCAACTGTTTTTGTCATTGGTTGCTTTGACCATCAACTGTCTGTGTTAGCAGCTACCTGTGAAACTGATAATGGTCAGTCTCCTGTCCTGGTAAGGGCATGTCGACAGATGATTCCAGAACGTCTCCTGGGAATGTTTATTGGTCAACTGTTTGTGTGAAAAAGCCAATATCTTTGTTGTTAACATAATAAAAGGCAGTTGGGGACTGAGAGCCGGCGGAGTTGATCCCAGACAGTGTTTAACGGCAGTTCTCCGGGTCTGGCTCTCTCCCCTCTTCTGCAGAAGAGTAGTTTGTGTCTCTGGTTGATTCTTGCAGGTTGGGAAACAAAATAAACCCAACAAAAGTTTTTCAAGGGGTGGTATTTTGTAGTTTCCAAGCCCATTGTGTCATTTTACTGCACAATGAAGTAAATGTGTTACCTTACCCCCAGTTGTTATAAAACGCAGAATATATCAAATGTAACTTAAATTGATTTTAAATCGGGTCTCTGTCTCTTTAAGAAACTTCACCTTTAGGAAGTCGTCACAACATGGCTCCTCTATTAACCCTTTAGCAATGCTTTACTTGTGATGCTCTGAGAAGTAGCTCAGCAGAACTCCTAATTACTATTAGCAGCTGCTCAGTGAGGCAGAAACTTGAAAACTGCAGCTCCGAGGAGAAGCTGTGCCTCAAAGGCGGAGCTAGGTCCACCCAGGCGTTTTACACACCTGAATGGTTGCCATGGAGTTTAAAGGATTTCTCAAACATCCATGAAAGAATCAAGGTATGTTTTTGATGAGGAAATTACATTGTAACATCTCAAAAGGTTCAATTTTACGTACTACTGTCCCTTTAAAGGTGAAGACGCAGACGCTTCTGCTGAGCACAACTATCAATATTTTCATCTAGAAGCTGGTTTATGGGTTGAACTTACCAGGTGACTGAAGTATAGCCACCACTTCACTGTGTCCCCTCTCTCTGGCTTTGTCCAGCGGGGTCTTTCCGTCCTCGTCCCTCAGGTCTGGGTTGGCTCCGTGACGCAGCAAAGTCTGGCATGAGACAAACCCACAGCATCACACTGACACCTAAACGCTTCAGTCTCACTGACATGGTTTCTTTTCACTGTGCCTCCATTTACCTTGGCTACCTGTGGCCGTCCGAAGCACGCAGCATAGTGTAACGAGGATGACCTTTGACCTCTGTTGACATCTGCACCCCTCTCACATAAAAACTCCACCTGGAACGACAAGCACAGAGCTGCTCAGCATGTTTGCAAAAACCATGTCTGATGGAAACCCTTAGCTTGTATTTGTGTTTCTTTACCATTTCCTGTGTGCCGAAAGCTGAAGCCCAGTTGAGCAGCGTCTGTCCAACATCGTCCATGAAGTTGACCTCAAAAGCTGAGAGAGCACATTTTATTATAACTGGTCAAACTTGACTGAAGAACCAAGTCCACAGGTCTTTAATAAAATGGTAAAGCCATATTTTAGGGCTTTACACTTCTATGACATTCTCTGACATGTCATAAATGTCAGACATAGAATTCTGACATTTCTATATTTAGTTGATTGTTGAAATAACTGTCAACTAATCTAGTTCAATTCTTTAAAGGAAAACTCTAAAAAAAAAAAAAAAAAGGCAATTTTCTGAAAGAAAACAGACCACTAATTAAATCAAAACTGTGCATCAGAAACACATTTTGCACATTTAAGCAAAATAGGAAATACAAAAAATAAATAAATAAAACAAGCTCCTCTGACTTCTGTGGTCTTATTGCAATCTGTAGCAATACACTCAGCCAGACACAACCAATCAGAGACAGGAGGGATTTAGTGCTGTCAATCACCTCATGTACCTACCGCTCATTCCCTCCCCCTTGCTCTGTGTTACGCTGGTTCACCACAACATTGCCTGCCAGGACCGCTAAGGCTAGTTAGCATGACCACCAAAGATAAGGGATAAATTGTTTTCCTGTTGTTTTTAACAGTTAAGCTGCTTCTCCACTATTTCCACAACTACAGAAAAATGGTAGCCCTTCTACAAACTTGATTGATACTGCTGAGACCCTCCTCCTGGCTCTGATTGGTTATTTCTGACCAAGCGGTGTATTTCTGGAGATGGCAGTAGAAGCACTAGCAAAACGTGGAAGAGCTCTGCCTTTCACATATTAGCTGTCTCATGTTATACTATAACAACATAATGACAGGTTTAACAAATACGGGAAATTTTTTTTTTTTTTACAACAGTTAAATAGTTCACCTTTAATGTCAGAATATTAGTGGTTAGTTGCCTGGTAAACAACCTGGATAATGAACAGTTTATGCAACATGAAAGCAGGCTCACCTCCCGTATCGATGGCATCGATCAGAGCGTCGGTGTCCTTGCTGCGGATACAGTCAATGAGCTGTCGGTGGGATCGCTCTCCAGAGCTGTCCAGACGTCGCAGTCCAGGGATCCGCCCCGCTGATCCTGCTGTGGACTTTGGCAACGCCTTCCGTCCCTCAAACAGGAGCACCAGCAGGAGATCCACCAGCCGCATGGTATCGAGCACACACCTCTCATCTCCTCCCAGCGCAGACTCCATTGAGTCAGGCAGAGCCGACCGCAGCAAGTCCTGAACACAGGTTGGAGATTAGCATGCACACACAC
This sequence comes from Poeciliopsis retropinna, assembly GCA_010277075.1. Classification (NCBI taxonomy): domain Eukaryota; kingdom Metazoa; phylum Chordata; class Actinopteri; order Cyprinodontiformes; family Poeciliidae; genus Poeciliopsis; species Poeciliopsis retropinna. The sequence continues at coordinate 7,978,905 of VMRM01000028.1, forward strand.
AAACCTGTTCTCCTCCTCTATACTAGCATGAGAGAAATGGTGTGGACCTACATGTGTGACCAGCGGAGAGCCTCTACACAGTGTGGACAGCAGGCTGACGATGGTTGACACCTGGTTGCTCAGTTTGGAGTCGGCGGCGGAGGGGGTCGCGCCTGTGGAAGGCCGACCGGTTTACAGGATGAGGAAGAGCCCGACACGATGCCACCGGCGGCCGCCATACGGGACAGCAGCTCCTCCGTCAGGCCGTGTTTAGCCAAAGGAGCCGGGTCCACTCCTCTTCGAGTGAACCGATCAGCCAGCGAGGCAAAGCAGCGCAGAGCGCCATCTGAAACCTGCAGGAAACACCAAGTTCAAGATTATACCAACCAAAACCTTACCTAGAGGTTTCATTAGCAACCGCCTGCCGTGTAGTGACCTGGTGGTCCTCGTGTTTGAGGAGGCTGGACAAGGACTCAACGCAAGTCTCCAGAGAGGAGTCTTGAGGCTCCATCTTGCTGCACAGGCGGGACACCACGGCCATGGCGGAGTGGAGGGTGTCCTTGTGGACCAGGTGGCCGCTGTCTCTGATGAAGCTGAGGACACAGTTCAGACCTCCGGCCTCAAAGACAGCGCCAGACTCTCTGGTACAGATCAACTCCAACACCTGCACACAGGCACATGGACGTCAAACAGTATCACAACTGAAGAATGGAAACTCTCACCTAGGCACTGTTTAACTTAAACGGTCTGTTAGGAAAATTATCTAAGTTCATTTACTTATGAGTTTATTTGAAAGGTTATGTTTTCATATTATTCTGTATGCTGTTTTATACTATTGACTCCTTTCTTTTGTTTTATACTCTTAACTGTTTTTCAGATGTTTTCTTGGGGGTTAGAAATGTTTTCATATGTGTGTGTTACCAACTGCTTTTGTCATTGGTTGCTTTGACCATCAACTGTCTGTGTTAGCAGCTACCTGTGAAACTGATAATGGTCAGTCTCCTGTCCTGGTAAGGGCATGTCGACAGACGATTCCAGAATGTCTCCTGGGAATGTTTATTGGTCAACTGTTTGTGTGAAAAAGCCAATCTCTTTGTTGTTAACATAATAAAAGGCAGTTGGGGACTGAGAGCCGGCGGAGTTGATCCCAGACAGTGTTTAACGGCGGTTCTCCGCGTCTGGCTCTCTCCCCTCTTCTGTAGAAGAGTAGTTTGTGTCTCTGGTTGATTCTTGCAGGTTGGGAAACGAAATAAACCCAACACGGTCTCCATGATTCCATGGGATGCAATCCACAGAAGAGGGCACCACTTCCACAGGCTTAAAACACCCATTAGCACTATACAGGTCCTGTTGTAAAATTGAACTTGTATTAACCGACTAGTGTTTGATGTAACCTTAGTGGAACAGATGTAGGTTGCATTAAAGTCTTTGCTGCACTTCTGCATCTCTGGAAAGGCTTCCAGAAATGTTTAAGTGCATTTTTGCACCATGTGGGTTAAACATAGAGGTTGACACTCTGCTTGTGAAATGTACTGGGTATTTGTTTTTATGCAAGACATTTAAAGACCCTAATTTTAAATATGTGAACTTAAGACCTTTTAAGGATGTGCATTCTGAGTAGACTCTCTTCCCCAGATGAAATCTTACTGACTACAACCAGGGTGCACTTTGACAAGAAATGTTGATGTGTAGTCTGACTATTGAACAGTCACTTTTGAAAAAATGTCCTCAAAATTCATCACTCCAGTGCACTAGCTAATCGCTAATCTTAGAAACAGGTTGAAAAACAAGAGTTTATATCAGTCGATATCGATACATAATGATTCATTTTTCATTTCAAATATCTGAAATACTGCCAGACTGGAGGCATATCAGGTTTTCTCTCCATGCCGTTAGTTTTTATTTTTAGGCGGTTGTGAGACTGCCTAAAAATAAGGCTGCGCAATGTACCCAACAGGTTGTTGCTAGGTAACCAAAGAATGAGCGAGTTAGTTGATGCCACCAGCCTTGCTTAGCTAGCCATAAGAAGTTCAGCAGCTAAAACCTTTTCTCTGTCCAAGTCTCCCAGAATGCTGTTCAGTTCTGGGTCAGAGTTCAGTAAATATTCCATATATTCAGATATTGATCACATGTCTATTGCCGCCCAGCCCTACTTAAAAGCCGCATCTCTGTGGCGTTCTACCTTCACACACTGTTCCGCCAGGTCTCTGCTGGTCCTGTTGTTGAGTTCGACCACCACCAGGCGGTTACATAGAGCCTTGATGGCGCCGTCTACGCCCACGATTCTTCGGGTACACTCTGCCGACACGTCCAGGTAGTAGGTGATGGCGCGGGCCGTCACCTCCAGCACGTTGTCTGGCGCGCTCTCGTCCAGGAAGATTTTACAGAGTGCTGGTAGGAACGTCCGAGGAGGACATCTGATGGACGGAGAGGCAGAGGGGACGCTCTGAGCCACCAGCTCACACACACCGGGTGGAATGCAAATGTCTGGGTTTTAACGACGAGGCCTTACGTCTCAAAGCAGCGGTCCACGTTGTCCGACATTAGCAGCAGCATGCACAGCTGTTCCAGGGCGATGAGCTGCATGTCCCGCTCATCGCCCTGACCCATCTGCAGCCACTCCAGCAAGGTGTCTGGGTCCACATCTGCCATGATGGCTAGCCTGAAGAAAAAGCAACACACAATCTCCTCCATATGAAAAAGTAGGTCGAGTCATTTTTGGTGGTATAAGGTTTAAAACAGGAATCATCAAAATGTCTTAATGCAGAACTTTAAAATGAAACGGGATCTCTTTTTTTTTGTCATAGAAGTCGCCTTAAACTAGAAATAGAAGTTTTAGAGAAATTAAATTCATTTTGATGTTAGTTTCTTCAACCATTATCTTCCAAATAAAATAAAAAAATAAATATCTTAGCAAAATAAACAAATAAAAATCTGAGGTCTCACCTGACTCCCGTGTAGGCTGCCCTGTCCGGCTCAGTGCCCAATCACTGCTCTGAGGTGTGAGGCTGCTTGTTACTCATCCAATCAACTGAATGGAAGGAGACTGGAACATGTGTGTGGAGGTGCTTCCTTCGTCGAAATGAGATTTATGGAACAGGATCTCTGCAAACAGCAGCAAGAAGTTAAGAGGCATGATGAACATCATTTTGTAAATAGATTTCAAGCACGTTTATGCTAACATATTTGTACTTTATTAATTTAAACAAGAAATGTACCAAGATGAAAATATAGGTAGATAACCAATGTTTACATTTCCTTTCCCTTCTGACACATGAGTTGTTAATATCTGTCCAGTTCTTTATTTATTAATCGGACTGATACCATACATCCCTAATTTAAAGAACATCTTTTTACTTTAAACACTATAAGCTTATATTATGTGTTTCTTCACAACCCAAGCAAAAAAAGTGCAGAAATCGACTAAGTAGAATGCAACAGTTTGTTTCTCCAGTGATTAGACACATTAGCCCATGCCAGGAAGAGAAGCCAGCTAGGAACCAGAAACTAGGGAGTATATAAACAATGGCTTTAGTGATCAGATGTGCTGACTGGGCAATGTGAAGTGGTAGGAGAATTTTTAATATGTTTATTTGTGAGACTGGCCAAAACATGTTCCCAGTCAGAATTTCCGAGCTCCAGGCTGGTCGACTCTACCAGAACCCCACCTCGCATGGGAAATCTGGAAAGTTCCAAGTCAGAGGGCCCTGGACAACCAGAGGTCCCACTTCAATATGGCTACCATGTTGCAACAGCTTCCCCTTCACTTGTGACAATGAGTGTGTTTTTAATTTGCGACTAGAGCGTGCTTAACTTAGCAGTGTGACTATTCAGAGATGTGAGTTCAGCTTCAAGGCAAACTGAAAGCACCAAAACAACATCAGTAAATCCAAAATTACAGCAGGAGGTTTAAAAAAAAAAAAAAAAAAAAAAATCAAAAAACAAACCTAAGACCACATTTATCTGATTTTAGCTTTTCTTCATTAGCATCCACTCTAAACTTAACAGAAAATGAGAGCATTTTGTTCCGTTAAGTTTGTTGTGTGCCAGACACCCTGTTAAATTTTCAATTCAATTCAGTAATGGTTTATTTATCCCAAATATCATAACTTATATCACCTATTCATCTTAAAGTATGGCACAATGCAGCTAAGTTCTGGAAGTTTCTCCAGTAGCAGTCAGTCTTACAGTAAATGTGAAGAGGCCTCTGACTGAAGACTGTTTACTGTATGACAATTTTATGACTGGTATGATCCACAAACACAGCTTGATGTCCCGGCAGCAGATATAATATTCCACATGTCCGAGATGACACTATGGGTTGCTGTCAAGCTCTGCTAACCCACCTCATTTGCTTTTGCCACTCTTCTTTAAACCTTACCCTGAGACTAAGATTAAAACTTTCCTTTTTGACAAAGGCAGTGGCGTTGCTTTTCCTGAACCATCCCAGTATGTGTGATTAATTTGCATATAGTGGACAAATTAATCTGACTTTTCAGTCTGTTGTGCCTTCTCCACCGACTCTTACTTAAAGTGCTCACTGTAAATATTACTATTAAATCTATCCTTTCTCTCTATTGTTCATTTTCATAAAAAAAAAAAAAAGCATGGCAAACCCAGCACCTCACTCTGCTGGAGGCTGTGACCTGCTGCTCTCCACTGAGCTTGCTCAGTATGATTGCATCAAGCGACGAATCGATACGATCTGCCGGTTTCTTTACTTGTTGCTATTATGTGATCTACTGCAATCTGTCTTTAAATATACCCAATTGTCGTGTAGTGATTGAACTTAACTGCATTGCACATGGGCACCTGGGGAGAAAACTGAACGCATTTGTCTTGATATTGGCTTAGTTACCATATAAATAAGATCAATTATCGAACTGAATACAAAGATGAAAGTTGATTTTAGCTACCATGATTGTAAATTGAAAAAGATTACAGTCAGTCACCCGACAGCGTGATCATCTTCCCAACTGTATTGTTATTTCTGCTCAAATGAAGCGCTACACTGCTAGCGCTACGACACACAGTAGTCAGTATCAAGCCAAATAAACTTACGTATTTGTCAACCAAGTCACCCCAAAATACTTTTTGTGTACATTACGTAGCTTCATCTACGTTTTCGAGAGTAACTTCGAACTTATCAGGTGTTAAAAAGACGAACACAGTCACTTTCTGCGCATTTAACAGGGAGGCGCAGCCATATTTGACAAAGCTAACGGAGCATAATTACCCTGATTATTTTTTAGGACATATCCAAAAGTTTGCGTTACACATAAATTAATTATGTGTAATAGTAACAAAACCCATTTGATATACCACTGAAATAAATAGGCCTTCCAAAGACATTTCGTAAACTAACTCCAGAGCTTTCAGTGCAGTTACATGTTAGCCAGTGTTATCCGGTTAGCATTCAGAGTAGCACAACGTTGCTAATTTGGATCACGGCATGTCAATTACGGGTTTTAATATCACACCTGTCCAACATAAATCCCGATAATTATTGGTCACGCAAAGACGTAAGCATGTGTGAGTTTCTCGCCATTAAATTCGGTCATCACTGTCCACTCGAATAAGTCAGCAACACCCCACGGCCTAACATTCCACTTACAAACCGCGGGTCTCGAGTTCCAGGAGAGCTCTGAGGCCGCACCGCAGCAGCGGGCACTCACCATAAGCGACACGGGCCCAAGCTCCTTATCAGCTTCGGGGCGAAGTTTTTCTCCGTCAAAAGAAGCGACACCCAGCTCTGTGAATATCAACCTATTCCACACAGATAATGACGTTCGGATCCGTTATAATCACCGATGTCAAGGGTGAAATTAAGAAGCTCCCATCTCTATTCAGTGGGTCACAAAACAGAGTGACTGAGTGCGCTTAGCTGGCCAGACTGAACTAACGCAAGAGCCGAGTTAAGTCTGTGGCGTTCAATGTCACGATAGAGCTCGGAAATACAAAATTTTAAATGTCGCCTACCAAATCAATTCCACTAAAGTTATTACCTTTGCAACAGTATCTTAAATTATATTGTTAATCCGGGCATCGATGTGGCATGTTTTGGCAAATGGAAAGGTTGCCGTGTTTTTTCCGAGTGGGACAATACGCTTGACGCTTCGAGACAGCGTACCCTGCAGTCATCGTCTCCCTTTATCGCAGAAGGTAAAATGTTTGTATCCTACTAATTATAAAACACGAAACGACAAAAGTGAAACCATATGCTTCAGATCACAAAAAGAAAAAAACATAGTTGTATTTGCATTTTAAAACAATAATCTTTTTTCTGTTACTGGTTTATGATAAGAATATCTACTTTCTAAGCAGGCCCTGGCACATGAGTGGGCATTGGGGGGCACTGCCCGCCCACAGAATCAGCCATGACTCCCCTGGACTGGAAGCTTTTTTTTATTTTTACCTAGTGGCCAATTTTCTATTATTCCTATCTCGATTTAATACAGTAGGGGCTCTCATACTGCCTGCCTCACTTTTTTCAGTCCTTACTACTGCTTAATCCATTGTTAACATGTCGTAACGTGTTTTTTCCGAGCCGCCTTTGAACTCAACATGAGCTCTAAGACGCTCGCGCCGGTGTGTTTTACCTGTGAGGCAGCGACGTAAACCTGCGGCACGCTGGTATGTGTTAGAATCATTGGCAGCAAACAAGCAAAGGCAAAGACCTAGCTTAACTAGCTTAATGATGACTAGCTAATGCCAAGAAGTCATTTTAAGCTTGTTAACAAGAATAGATTGCTGATATTGTTGTTATCTATGTTCAAAAGTGGGTTGTACTGGTTATGTTTACTTGAGTAACTTTCTGGGGGGGAATTACTTATAAGACTAGTTTTACTGAACTGTACTCCTTTTCTTTTGAGTAATATTTCCTCTTGTACTTGAGTAGATTGACTTTGCATTCAAAGAAGTACACTCAATACATTTGAAACCTTAGATTTGTGTAACATATGAGCTGCTTATGCACCTTTGAGCATAATTACTCAACATTAACATGTCACTGTATGCATCTTTATTTTCTATGCATTAAAAACCAATCAATCAAATGTTATTTGTATAGCACATTTCAACAACGAGGCATTTCAAAGTGCTGTACATAATAAAAACACAAAGTCATGCAACATAGAATCAACAATCGAAACATTACATTTAACCAAGTGCTGTCATTAAGTTCTTAATTGATTATGCTTCAAAAGCAACTCTAAACAGGTGGGTTTTAGTCTAGATTTAAAGGACCTCTGTGTTTCAGCTGTTTTGCAGTTTTCTGGAAGTTTGTTCCAGATTTACGGTGCATCGAAGCTGAATGCTGCTTCTCCGCATTTGGTTCTGGTTCTAGAGTTGCAAACCAGCCCAGAATCAGAAGACCTGAGAGGTCTGGAAGGTTGATACAACAACTGCAGATTGTGGTGCTGAACCGTTCAGTGATTTATAATCTAACATCAGCGTTTTACAGCGTCTACAGGGAGCCAGTGGAAGGACTTTAGAACTGGTGTGATGTTTTCTCTCTTCCTGGTTTTAGTCAGAACGCGAGCAGCAGCGTTCTGGATCAGCAGCAGCTGTCTGATTGATTAGTTAGGCAGACCTGTAAAGACACTGTTGCAGTAATCAAGGCGACTGCAGATAGACTCACGGTGGACTAGATCTCGCTGAGACATTAGTCCACTGTTAGGAAAATTATCTAAGTTCATTTACTTATGAGTTTATTTGAAAGGTTATGTTTTCATATTATCCTGTATGCTGTTTTATACTATTGACTCCTTTCTTTTGTTTTATACTCTTAACTGTTTTTCAGATGTTTTCTTGGGGGTTAGAAATGTTTTCATATGTGTGTGTTACCAACTGCTTTTGTCATTGGCTGCTTTGACCATCAACTGTCTGTGTTAGCAGCTACCTGTGAAACTGATAATGGCCAGTCTCCTGTCCTGGTAAGGGCATGTCGACAGACGATTCCAGAACGTCTCCTGGGAATGTTTATTGGTCAACTGTTTGTGTGACTGTGTGAAAAGGCCAATATCTTTGTTGTTAACATAATAAAAGGAAGTTGGGGACTGAGAGCCGGCGGAGTTGATCCCAGACAGTGTTTAACGGCGGTTCTCCGCGTCTGGCTCTCTCCCCTCTTCTGCAGAAGAGTAGTTTGTGTCTCTGGTTGATTCTTGCAGGTTGGGAAATGAAATAAACCCAACATATCCACCTTCTGCAGATGATAGAAGGCTGACTTTGTAACTGTCTTTATGTGGCTCTGAAGGCTCAGGTCAGAGTTCATCACTACTCCCAGGTCTCGGTTCCTGATCGCTGGTTTCAGTTGTTATAACTGAAAGTCATTCCTCTTTAGGTTTAAGTAAGGTAAATGTCAATGAGAATAATGATCGGAAGGTAGAAGTGTGGTCAAAGGTGCTGATGGTGCATGAAGCTCACATGTACATGTAATGCATACATCTCCACTCTTAAGAGAAATGCCACTTGGCAGCCTGCAGAGAAAACTCTTGTTTTTTTTGGGGTTTTTTGGGGGCGGGGGATGGTTTGTCATCAAAGGTTTTGGCATAATTCTGGCTGAATATTTGACTTCTCAGAAATTCTACATTACATTTTCCTGGTGCAGATAAACTTTTGAAACTGTAGTTGTCTTACTTTTGGGCAGTTGTGGGTTTGATTGAAGTAACTCCCCCTCCTTATATGAATCTGGTCCAACCCCAACTTGCCTACTGATTTGTATATTGGTGCCTTGGCCCTTTGATTGTCATGTTAACTCAGTTTGTTTACTTTTTCCACAGAGGTTAGGCCTTTTGTAGTCTGGTTTGGATATTTTATTTTAAATCATGGACTTGTGTGTTGCAGTCCTATGTCCTCCAACTTTTAGATGTGTTCATGGACTGACACACTTGAGTCAAATGGCTGAATTACATGTGCAGTCAAGTTCTCCACAGTCCTGCTAATGACTTCATTATGAATCAGAGACATATTGAAATATTGCAGGACACCAGTACTCCAGAAGCAGAGTTGAAGACCCTCAGTTTAGCCTGTTGGGTACAGAATAAAGGAAGCTATCACATTTAGAACACGACCATTAGTAAAAACCTCTGCAGCTCCTTCATTGCTGCTTTTGGCCTTTTAGTCTGTCTAATCTGTCGGCAAGCTAATCTGTTTGCTTTAGCAAACAAATTCAAATGAGCAAATACAAATGAAATGCAACCAGGACAGCTCAACTTTATTTCAGGTTAATCTATAATTGTTGTGTAAACTCAAAAACCTCTAAATCCCAGAAATGAATCAGGAAAGTGTTTCAGTAATAAATGAAACAGAGTCTATAACTTCACTGCTTCCAACAAACTCAACCAGTCTTTACCTCCATGCTTGAATATGTACATTTTTATTGTCACCAATTGTAAATTACACAACTGTCTTAACACTCAAATGCACATGCACATTTTGTATTTTGTCAAATTAATATTTCTTACACATTACTTTGGACTGGAATACACTTTTTTTTATAGCTACACAATATTTATTTTTAATTTTTTTCATTGTGACAAAATATATTTATTCTTTATTTTGTTTTTATATATATTATGTTCTATCTTTGCATGAGTCTATTTCCTGGGATTCCTTGTCACTTTGCTACTGTTGCACAAAACATTTCTCCATTGTGGGATAATAAAGGATAATTCTATTCTATTCTATTCTATTCTATCCTATTCTACATCCATAGATGTAGAATATCTATGGATATCCTATATAGCTACAAAATAAATATTGAAGCTATTTTTTTTTATTTCAAACTCAGAAATCTCCAAGCTTTTCTAGAAAATTTCTTATATTAATCTAAAAAATTCTAAATTTTTCTCATAACAAAATTTTAACTTTTCAAAATTCCTTTTCTGAAATTTTCTTTAATTTCGTAGCTAATCTCAGTGTTTTTCTTCGAAATGTACTCCTCTTTCTTCCATCTACAATGGCCCTAATACGTCGCCGTAATTTTATGCGAAATATAGAAATTATTTTTGAAAAAATAGTTCATCACGCGCTCAGTTTTTGTAGCCCAGAAAGGCGTTTTGTATATTTAGACAGAAGGGGGCAGCAATTTCGCGGCGCCTTCTCTCTTCTGTCTGATGAGTGTAGAAGAAGAAGAAGTTTCTCGCGTTCTGTTTGTGTTCGGTAGCAACTGGCTAGGCTAAGCTAACCGGGTTGGCAGCTGTCCGCAGAGATGTTCGGCTGTTTGGTGGCCGGTAGGTTGGTCCAGACTGACGCAGTCCAGGTCGCCTCTGACAAATTCGTCTTTACTTTGGCGGATTTTGAGAATGTGAACCACGTGGTAGTGTTCATGCTGGGAACCGTGCCTTTCCCCGCAGGAATGGGAGGAGCCGTGTACTTCTCCTTCCCAGATCCGGGGAGCGGAGCTCCTGTGTGGCAGTTGCTCGGCTTCATCACCAACGACAAGCCCAGCGCGATCTTCAAGATCTCCGGCCTGAAGGCTGGGGAGGGTGGGGCGCACCCTTTCGGCTTGATGGCTTCCGTGTCGCCATCCGTGGCCCAGGTCGGAGTGTCCGTTGAAGCTCTGGACCAGCTGGCTCAGCAGATCCCAGTGTCCAGCGCCGCGGTGTCCACTGTGGACACGTTCATGCAGTTCACCCAGAAAATGCTGGACAGCCTCTACAACTTCGCCTCCTCGTTCGCTCTGTCCCAGGCGCAGATGACGCCGAACCCCACGGAGACCTTCATCCCCTCCAGCTGCATTCTCAAATGGTATGAGAACTTCCAGAGGAGGATGGCGCAGAACCCGAACTTCTGGAAAAGCTGAAGTAACAAACCAGAACCCGGTGCAACGCTAAGCCACAGTGCCTATCTGGGAACAGTCTTCTGCCGTCAGACCGGACAGTGGACATGTCAGGCTCTCTGCGACTGTCTCAGTCTGTGGACGGAAGCCAGAGGAAACCTGGAGTTCCAGACTCTGTCTGAACACCTTTCATTCTGTCATCATGAGCTTGTTCACATTCAGTCCACTGATTGACCAACACAAGTGATTCCTAAATAAAACCCCATCTGCCCTAAAACTCACTATGTATTCAATTCATCCTATGAGAGGGAAGTCTGCCATTACTGACCTCCTCATAGCTAAAGTAATGTCATAGCTGACAACAACTATATATATATATATATATATATATATATATATATATATATATATATATAGATTCCAATTTTTGAATTTGAAATTTACTGTCTAATAGACTGTCACTGTCTAAGCCACAAAAGGATATTGCTGAAGATAACTGGATGTGCAGAGTGCTGTATCCAAGCAGCTTAACAGAAAGTTAAGTGGAAGGATAAAGTGTGCAAGAAGATGTGCACAAGCAACATGGATAACAGCCCACTCAAACATGAAAAAAATGAGTTCAGACTCACAAGGGGTATGTAGCTGGATTCAGTACGTAAAACCCCAGACAGCCTGTGGTGATGTCTGACAGTCCTTTATGTTTTGCAATCGTTTCCAAATGTGTCTGTTGCCAGGCACCGGAGAACACCTTGATGACTCCAGTGAGATGACTCCTCTGACCTTCATAGGTCAGAGGGTTTTTTTTGTTGTTGTTTTTTTTGGAATATGCCCATGGAATGAGGCTCCAGGGCCATGTAACCACAAAATACTTGTTATGAAATGTCATTCGGAAATGTCATTGCCATTGCTTTCAGAGCAATGCAGAGTTGCTCTAAAAGTTTATTTGAAAGTCCATTAAAAGGGCCAACTTTGCATTAAAAAGTGTAATTATTTACCGAATGACACGTCATGACAACAGTCACAAACATTCATAAAGACTCCTTCATGTTTATGACAGTGTAATGTCAGTCTTATGCACACCCTGTCAAATAAAGTGCTACCGAAAAAATTGTGTTTTGCTTTTATTAGTATTATAGTTACATAATACACTTAACGACAGTTTACAATTTGAAGTGAAATGATGCCTTTCGAGGGAACACACCCAGTCTGGCTGCGTGTCAGGATGAGTCACAGAGTTTGGTTCTAATCCAGATGGATTCCTTACTGACAGGGTGTGTTTGTTTTCCTCATTTTGCACCAATGGTTCACCCTGCAACACAGTGAGAGAGTTTAACAAAGCTGTTCAGACTTCACAAACCCTCCAAATCAGTAAAAATAATAAAGTGCATCAATATGTTAGAGTTTGGTTTGTTAAAGAAATACAAAGCAGCCTCACAGGTGCATCGAGTGACTGAAAAACGAATTAAAATCAGAAATTAAAAAAAAGAAACAATACATACCAAATCAAAGGAGACCAGATCGTACAAGGTACGAGATGGCAGATATGACGTCATACCAGGCGAAAACATGTTGATGCAGTTTGATAAGCGGGAAACTAATTTGGTCTCATTTCCCAACTTCACAAAAACAAACCTCAACATTCACAGTCCATGCTAATTGTGACATCATTCTATCATTTTTACTGGTTGTTTTATTTTTTATTTGTATATTTCATTTTTATGTTTTTTTAATAGGATATTCATTTTCACTATTCTTTCATTTATTTACTTAGCTTAGTTGAGTGTTACGGGCTTAGTTAGTTTGTTGATTAAAATATTTCAACCGGAAAGTTGAATTATTTTTGTTAATAAGCGTTTACATTTTGGAGATATGCTTTGAGTTTATTCTATAAGTGGAGAGCTATGCTGTTTGAGAACACTAGTGTTGAAATTAATCTTTGATCTATTGTTATTTAATACCGAAGCCTTATTGGACAGGTAGTCATAAACAATAGCCAAGAGTGAAAACTATGTGAATGTTTTTTCCTGGTAATCAGGAAATACCTTGCTTGCTAATATTGTTCTAAATTATTACTTTGTTAAAAATTGCCTTGGCTTTTCTTTTAAGTTCACCGCCAAAGTAAACCTATTATTACCAAACACTGGACTGTAGGCAAATTCTCTCTGACAGAACATGGAAAACAAACACCTTCATCCATTCATAGATTGTTTGCCACATGTCTCACACAGGCCTTTTCAGATCCACCCTCAAATTATGCCTAAGACTCTGTTTTGGGTCAGTGATGCTTGGATCAGAACATGAGCTCTGTTGTGCTGGAAGAGGGCTGCTCTGTGAGGCAGAAGCTTGGAAGCCACAGATCCAGGGAGGAGCTTCCCCTCGAAGGCGGAGCTAGGTCCAACCAGCCTTTTTGTTGGTTGGACCTAGCTGAATGATCCAACCAGATCAAAGGATCCCTCAAACATGCATGAAAGAATCATGGCAAGTTTTGATTATATGTAAATCCACTTGTTTAGTTTGATTTTTTTTTTTCTTTTTTACTCTGGACTGAAATTGCAACTTCATTTAAATAGAGTTTAGGACTCCAGACTTGCACATCTGGACTCGACTGCTTTGGACTCGATTTCTTACTTTCACGTGTTTGCTTTGACTTGACGTGAGACATAAAGGGGAAGACATGAAACGGCAGTTTTATAGAACGCCAACCAGAAACATCTGAACTCTCACTCTAAAACAATTCAGTTACAGATGCCAAGGGTCCAACTGAAAGTGGCTGCGAGCAAAGAGATGTGAGTCATGAGAAGTGTTAAGGGTGGGTTGGAATCTCAGAATGCTCTTTGGTTCACATGGCAAAGCATTTCCAGACAGAACAAAGCCCGACCCTTCAAACAAAAGTGCACTAAAGGACAAAGGTTTGCATAGCAGCACTGAGCAACAGCAACACACCCGAGAAAAGAATGACCAGGTTCCAACTTATTTTGTGAGGTCTGTCGTTCATTTATCCTAAAATTTGTATTAATTTGTATTTTTTCCCCCAACAGGTTTTAAAAAAACATGAGAACAAACAATCAGTTGGACACAGAAAAACATGTGCATATGTAACCAAGAACAAAATACTTTGTTTACTACTACTTTTCTGTTTGAAAAGAAGTTGGAAGATGTGAAGACTTGTTTAATCCTACTCCTTATCTCAACTTAATGTAATATAAGTTACTAGTAGTATATTACTAAAAGTCATTTGAACCCCTTTTTTATGGATAAAAAACTCATATTGCCGAGATGAAGGTGAAGCACAAATCAAACATTCTTTAGGTTTGGATTAGCTGTCCTATAAACAAATGGCCATTGTGATTTAGTTACAGGAACAGGTCTAAGCAGGAAAACAGGGCGTGGCTCTGCACTACAAAACACTCTCGTGTTCCACAGTCTGACAGTGAGCCGTTCTCCAGCAAACAGGTACGTCTCTTTTCCGTTTCTTACACTCGTGGTTGACTCTTTCCAAAAAAAAAAAAAAAAAAAGCAACCAGTTCTGGTAAAGCTTCCCTGCACATATTTGAACTGACTCAGAGATCGACATTATTAAACTTGTGAATCGTTTCATTCAGATGGCCTGAGGTCATTTTACTCTTCTCTGTCAAGGAAAACACAGAAACAGGAAACGCTTTCATTTGAGTTTCTAAGAGCGGATACTATAGATTTGAAAAAAGTCTGGTATTGAATAAAACTCAGTGAGTACCGAAATAATCAGGTATATACAGTAAACATGTGTACAAAGATAGACATGCAAATATACAGGGAAGTGGACTGCAACCACACCCAGATGCACAGAGAGCAGCCAGGAAAGGAATTTACTGAGAAAAATAACCATTAGCTGCTGAATGAACATCTGACAGAAACGTGAGTTTCAGTGCATATTTATTACTGTGCTATGGCATATTAGTTACATGAACAGGTCTAAGAAGGAAAACAGACCTGCTTTTCTGCTGTACATAAAGTACTTTATAAAGTACATAAAACAAACATGGCTGAAATTGAGTTTGCAGAATGTTTATTGCCTTATGTCTTTTTTTAGAAGTGAAAAAAACAACATTAGTTTGTTGGGAGGGGCTGAAAAGAACCAAAGCAAGACTTCACACAAACAATAGCTTCTACTTCTGTGGATCTATGTGAGGATATTGGCATTGGCTGACGAATCCAGAAGTTAAAGAAAACATTTTAAATTAAATTGCAAATGTGAAACTTCAAACTTTAATAATGGATTATTGATCATCGACAAATCTTCTGCCCACTGTCACCACATTTCCCAGAAACACTTGGGGTGAGAGATTCCATCAGAGCGAAGATGTGACACAATGTGTGGCTTTCCCCAGCATGACACATGCTAGAGTTTAAGGATATTAATAAACTAAAAAACACAATTTAAACTGAATTGAATTAAACCTCTTCAAACATCCTCACTTCTACATTTTGCATTCATATTCATTTGTAAAAGCTATTTCCAAATCAATAGGAAATAGAAAAATGTATTTTTTTTTCTCACTTGTTTATTTGCTGCTTCCAGTTGGACTTCAGTTCACAGAAGAGCACAATGGATGTAAGTCTGATTTACTTATTGGCATTAACATAATTTTTATGTTTCTTGTTTTCTTCCATGTGTATTGGATTAAAACACAACAAATCCAACATGGAAGTAAACCGCAACTTTAAAATCATATTTACTTTTTATGTCTAAAACAAAAGGAACATTGAAATAAAATGTTGCTTTTGTTGTTCAAGGAAGGATATATATATCAAGGATATATATATATATGTATATATATATATATATATAATATATATATATATATATATATATATATATATATATATATCATATATATATATGTGTGTGTGTGTGTGTGTTAAAACAGGTGCAGTAATATCTCAAATCTTAACATTTTAGGCTCATGTACTTTTACATCAGACCTTATTTATAGATGTTCACTCAACCATACTTGAATGTGTCTCACAACTGCTCTCAGGCAGTAGGCAAGGGAAAGGTAATAATGGCTCCAGAATAAAAGCGAACTTTTAAATGTAAGAGATGTTGATTCTAAGTTTGAAGTGCAGAAATACAACATTCTTATAATCTTGGCTAACAGTTTAGGCATGTATCTTATAGGAGAATTATTTATTTCCTTTCACTTTCATGTACTGCACTTACAGATCGATATGTAATTGGCAGGGTCCAGTGAGTGCAGGAGTCCCATTTTTAGTGCTTTGTAAAAAAATAAAACAAAAAATTACATTATTATCCTGGGTTGTTTGGATTTTTATCATTTAGTCAATTAAAAATTCTGTTCTTTCACTGCAACTTTCTGCTTTTATGTCCTTTGCAAACCACAACATGACAATATAACTACACTAATTATACAACTGTAATGGTTCGGTTCTGTTTATTTATATAGCACCAGTTCACAACAAATACTGTTATTTATGTAATCCCAGAATGCTGGTTTACTTGGTTATTCGATTCAAAATTTATCTGACAGCTCATCTGTTTGCAATAAAGCATCTTGGAATCACCAACAATCAACCTATTGAAATATTTTACTACCGTTAAATATTACAAGATATCTCATCAACTCTCAACTATTGCACTTCATAAATGAGTGTCTTTACTTTCTCTCTCTTTACAGCTTTCAGATGCTCTTGGTGACTGGCCCTCTGGGGACAACACCCAGTCAGGAGGTCCTTGGCCTGCCAACCCCACTTGGCCAGGTAGAAGCATTCAACTATTCCTTTGTTGTTTAATGTAGGCTCCTCTGTATTTAGTTAATTTCACCCACTGTACTGAGTGACTGCTGGCTGTAACACTATGTCAACACTTGAATTGTCTTTTTGCTAATCTAGACATGTCAGTTCCTTGAAGAAAAATAGTTCACAGACCTCTCTCTGGGCTCCTCTTGGTACAGTCTTTCTTGGCCAATCCCTCCAAATGCTGAATGGTTTTATTTAGCGAGTGTCAATATGTATAGTAAATAATATGAGTAATCGCTACAGGAAAGTCCTAAAAATGTTGGGAAAGCCAATGTTTTGAGGAGATTTTAAAGATGTGGAGCCATACGGTTTGGACCTTGTCTTAGTACTCACTAAAGTAGTGTTAGGTAATTAGCTTCCCCTATGTTCACTTTTCTCAAGGCCCACCAAACATCAACACTGGTCATACTGGTTGCCTTTCATCAAGTTAAGAAGATTTCATCCAGATTGCTACTGCTTTTATCTGCTTTTACTCTATGTTCATCGGAACATATAGGCTGGCCACACAAGCTTTCTGGCTGGCCTCCATTTCATTGCAGTCTTTGACCTCATTGCCAGTCGTGACATTACCAGACACTGTCTCTCTCGGATGGGAGCTCTGTTGGTAGATGATGGACGCCAGACCTTAGATACCTCGACAGACCGACACCTTTCAGGTTCAAAAGCAATATTTTGAATCTGACAATAAGCTCTTTAACAAAAATACGCCATCTACCTCCCGCCCTCTGCTTCTGCTAGACAAAGCCATCTGTTAGTCTCAACAAGGTCCCAGTATGCCACTGGAGTCCTCTATTACATTCCTGCAAGTCTGTGGAAGAAAACTCACAGATGCCCCTGGTGTTTCACCCACGTGGAGAAGGAGCCTCGGGGTTTATTATGGATTAGTTTCTCACCTACTTCAGTCTTCATTTCTGGCAATATTTTTGTTTATTGACAAAAAAAGTTTATTTTAAATGTATAGTCAAAACATAAAAATCCAAGAATGAATCAAAACATAAAAATCCAAGAATTAATAATTAAGAACGTCATAGACTCTTCTTTTATAATTTTCTTGAGATGTATTTTGCCATCACATAGAGCAATCTTATATAAAAAAGGTGAATTGATCATTAAAAATGAATAATGGAATTTTGACTCAGGTCAGCCAGCAACCAACCCCACCTGGCCTGGTGGTCAACCTGCTCCCAATCCCACCTGGCCTGGTGGTCAACCTGCTCCCAATCCCACCTGGCCTGGTGGTCAACCTGCTCCCAACCCCACCTGGCCTGGTGGTCAACCTGCTCCCAACCCCACCTGGCCTGGTGGTCAACCTGCTCCCAACCCCACCTGGCCTGGAGGCCAATCCGGAGGCAATAGTATGTGGCCAGGAGGGAACCCAAGTCAACCCACTGCACCTGGGTCATATGGACCTGGACAACCTATGCCAGCCGCACCCCAAAAGAATCTTGTAAGAAAACCAAAGAAAATGAGAAACGCATCAAGAAATATGGACAGACAAAGAGATGTGTTAATTAATTTACTTTTCGACAGGCTGTTCCCTATGAAGAGAAACTGCCAGGGGGAATGTATGATAAACTACTGATCACCATCATTGGAGCCATAAAACCCAATGCTAAGATGTGAGAAGCAACACTGGGGGTTTAATCAAACATATTTCTCTACTGACTGTTGTATTTGTGTGAAATATAGGATGCTAAACTGAAAAAAAATATATCACTCTGCTTTTGTGTCCTTGTTGCTAATCAGGATCACGGTGAACTTGTCTGCAGGCAATGATATTGCCTTTCACTTTAATCCTCGCTTCAATGAATCTGGAAGAAAGGTTATTGTCAGGAACTCATTCTTCGGTGAGACGTGGGGGAAAGAGGAGAGGGATACGAAGCAGTTTCCCTTTGGCCAGGGTCAGCCGTTTGAGGTCAGACATTTTCTACCATCTTGGGGAATAAAGGTGTCTGTGAATCTCCTGCATTTTCAGAGTCTATTTCGCTAACATGTTATTATTTCTTGTTGCAGCTGAAGATATTGTGTACCAACACAGAGTTCAAAGTGGCTGTTAACAGTTCCCACCTTCTTGAATACAGACATCGGCTAACCAACCTGAGCTCCATCAACACAGTTGGCATCTACTATGACCTCACCCTTTCAGATGTTCGTGTTGAGAAATTGCATTGAGAGGTCTTTGACATGACCGGAGAAGAAAACAAACAAACAAACAAACAAACAAACAAGACCTTTGGAGGTCACCTGCACATTTATTTGAGAAATACTGTGGATCTAAAAAGAGCTAAATAGAATCTCAAAAGAACAAAATGTCCCTTAACCCACAGAAAACAATCACAAATGCATGAAAACCAATTTTAGAACAGCTAAGAATCATAGAGCTAAGCTCTACTAGATCTTTTTAAAACACAGCAAAAGTTGTCTTTGGTGGACCTCCAGATTATCAGATGATCTACAGTGAAGATGATTGTTATTTCTACAGAACATTTTTAAAAAGTCTAATAATAATCCCAAGAGATTTGAGCCACAGACAATCATAACCGAGTATTCAGTGGTAACTGCTGTGGTTACCACAGCTGTTCTGTCTTTTTTCTAGATGATTTATAAAAGTTCAATCTATTGTCAATCAATAGACATCGACAATAGATTTTAGTTTTTTAAAGCAAGTTGACTCATACTGAATAAAATGAATGGCTGTATTGCTCAGTGTTTGACATCAGAATCAGTGTTTTGACTTGATGTCACATATGCATAGTTTAGTTATGAATGACAAACATTTTGAAAGGTGCAACTGTGTTTTTTTACAATAAAATTTCATGGTTTACCTGGTTCAATGTTTAATATTTCTACTTTCTAGGTGAAAAATATAAGTTTTAATTTCACACCAAGAGATTGAAAAGAAAATATTATTTAGAATGGTTATGGAAATTAGGGTTATGGTCAAGTTGATTTGAAAAAGTGTCGTATGACAGTGCCACAGATTCCTTTGAAAAATCTCCGGTTTTTTGCAAATAGCACAGAGTGTCTTAAATCAGAGGCTCCTTCAGAACTGCTGTAATACAAACCGCAACAGTAGATCCTTTATGCCAAGGGCCATTACCATCTATAACAACGAGATGGTCTAATATGAGTTACAATGTTTAGTTTCTCTTTGCAATTAGTAAAGTATCTTTGAACTGAATTGATTTATCCAAGGTGAGGTTGTGGAAGTAGTAAGTTGGGAATTGAGACGAAAAATTCCTCCTCCCATGAACAATATTCAACTGTGGAAGTTGAATATTGTTCAAAATCTTTTTGAATTGTACAAACCTTTTTAAAATAAAAATTAAGATCATGTAGAAGAAGAAGAGAAAAAGAATAGAATTAAGACAAAAAGGGAGGCTAAATTAGTTTTCAAATTATTTTTGATTGCATTTATAATTGCTCCTAAATGAAATGACATAAAGCTATCAGATTTCAGAGAAGCCTGCTGGTCAGGGTCAGACTTTTATCCAATAATCTCTGTTTACACCACAAAATGGTTGTAACTGAATATCAAAGACAACAGACCAATATTTCATTTATTTATTTTTTTACCTTACACTTCCCTTTAAAGTTGTGACGTAATGACGCAGAGCTGCAATTTTACGTATTTTGGTCGTTTACGATAGAGCTGCTATAAAGCCACGAAGCGCGAGCTTTTTAGTAGCCAAGCGCTTTGGGAAGTAAAAAACTTAAACAAGCAGCTAAATTAACTGACCGCTGGTTCGGGTTGGTACAAAAACAGAAACAAACTGGAAAACAGTGGAGTTTAGCTGCTGTTCCAGCTACTAGCCTACTTTTTTGTTTTTATTTCCTGTAGCGAAGACGGAGAAACTGTCTTCTTTAGGTAAGTGTGCCTCTTCGACTTGAAGTCGTTTAAATTTATGTGAAAACATACAACGAGCTCTTGTATTATTAAATGCTCTGTTTTCCTGCTTCGCTCCTCTGCGCTAGCTAGCATTACAGCTAACCAGTTTGCTGCGGTTGCAATGGTTTCAACCAGTCGCAGCGAACTAACTTGACCAGTTTAAGCGGTTGTTTGTGAACCGTGCCTCCGACACTTCGTTGGTTGTGTCTGGATTAGCTGCGGAATACAGCCGTTAACATTCTGAACCCCAAGGAAAGTGGCGTAAGCGGGGTGGAGGTGATGAACAGGCCCAGCACGGTCTTGGTTATTTTCTTCGTACTGCAGACATAGCAGTTGTTTATCAGACTCTTGTTCAGTGCCGTCTCCACAATCAGTGACTTCTTAGCACGGTTCGTACACAGGGGTTTGATTTTAGAATTGACAAGGTTGGAGAAACGAAGGGCGGAGGGGGGAAACTACGGATACTTCCAGGTTCCTTTCCCTTTACTACTCTCTGTAAAGTAGCCAGGCTATGAAGATGCAGCTGGTTATGAAGATGAGATGCAGTTAGAAAAGCAAGTTGTGCGATAAGGAAGTAAAAGATTTGGCAATTTCTATCGGTTTCTGTAATATATTAATAGAAAAAAGTGCATCACAATATGTCACAGAATAACATTGAGGAAGTTTACTATCGTCATACCTACACACAAAGTTCAATCAGAAAATGATTTACATCGATTTTCTGTCTTATTTAAAGCAAAAATACCAATAATTCCTGCTGCTGCCAAAAATAATCAATGACATTGATTATTACAATTATAGTATTGCTGATACTAAACATTTATTTATCACTATTTTGATATTGACTAAATATATAAATAATATCGTGGTTGTCATGGTGCAGAATAACGCAGAGCTCTCTGTTGTGCTCAGAAATGATTAGCCCTGTACAGTAGACTAACAATCTGATTACAGCATTGTTTTATTAAAGAAACTGACATGGTTTTACGTGGAGTCTAATATGATTTGTTACAAGTTTAGGAATCAATCCTGCAGATTAAACCAACCGGTGGACTACAGCTGGGCGAATGCTGAAAATAACGCCTCATGTCGCAGGCACAACCAAGCCTGCGCCCTTCTAAATATCTTCTGATGTTCATCTTTTTTTATTAGCTGCTCACCCTCCACACACATTTAGCAGCCTGTGTAAGACATTGATTGACAGCGCTAAGCCCCTCCTCCTGGCTCTGATTGGTTGTTTTTGGTCGGAGCAGTGAGTTTCTTCAGAGAGGAGCTGGAGGAGAGCGATCTTTTCACAGATCTGTCTGATCACAATCTGTCACAACATGGTGATAGTTTTAACAAATATTTAAAAAAACAAACCATTTTTTAAAATAAAAGTTACACACTGTTAAGGAAAAATCTGCAGAATGTGTCAATATTTTTTTTGAATAATCAATAGAATAGTCAATAGGTTTAGCCCTACATGCATTTTTTTTTTAAACCTTTTTTTATTTATTTATTTTTTATAGTATTTCGACCATGATGGCAGTATAAAATAACACACATGAACAAGGAATGCTAGACTAGTCTAACAAATGGCAAATAGTGGGACTAGATATTTTTTTACATATGGTATTATCACTGAAATATATCAATTACAATATTTGGCACTACAGTTTTAATAAGTGTTTTTTTTATTTTTTATTTTTTAGCTCTGTTTGAAAATTTTAACCAATTTCTGTGATGCTTTTCTAAACATAATCTTTGTTGTAGATTCTGTTTGTAACTTCTGCTGATAATTTTACCTCTTCACCATTTTTAGTAGTTTTTTTTTTTCTTTTTTTTTTTTATGTAGGAATTGTTTCTAACTACTTGAGCGTTTCAATTTCTGACTGTCTTTGACTGTCGGTGATATGAGTAGGGAATAGAAGCCTCTACTGTGGTGGGTTAAGGAGCCTTTGGTGTCCCAATTTTCAGTCGTTGTCAACAACAAGGTAACATGGGTCAGGATATGTCAAAGGTGGACAGGCAATTAATTTGAGATTGTAGCCACAAACTTGTGAACCTGACGTAACTCTTCTCACGTTATCATCTCTTGATGTGTAAATGATCAGACATGTTAAGCAATGCAGTGAGCATCCTCCTGTATGCTGAGCTCCAGAACATGCTTTCTGGATGATGTATTGTTCCCCCTGTTTGTCTTGTAATGCACTCTGAACTGTACACTGAGATGATTAGGGTGGCTGTCAGATGCTACGCCACGCGCTCCACTCACTCACATTTGTCGAATGAGACGACATGTCCATCAGATGCACAACTTGTATTTACTTTTTTGTTACATCTCTTCAGGAATTAAAGGCATAGAATGCAGGAATATATCTGCCTTTCTTTTCCATTGATGGGTTTTAAACTTCCTGGCTAATAAATTAGGCTGATATTTGCCTTCTCTACTGTATAGGCTTTTAGCCTGGTTGCTGAGACATGTTTGAGAATTGCACAGTGTTGCTACGGTTGCATAGACAGTAGAGGTCTTCAATCAGCTGTAGGTTTGTGAATAAATGCCAACTGCCAATGGATCTTATATTACAACCATTTCTGCTGTGGAATCTCCCTTCTTTCAGGTTTCATTTGAATGTAATTTATTTGGCAGGGACAATGCTCATTAATTGACATTTTTGTAAATGTACCAGAATTAGCCATAAATGGCTATTTTTCATCTGTTGTCCATGGACACTAGCTGTGTTTTCATTGAACATATAACTGGGCAATTTGACATTTAGCAAATAAATTAGCTTAATGGAAGCCTGCCAATTTTTGGGAAAAAAAAAAAACTTTTTCCTTTTTTTGGACCATATAAAAATTAGTTTATTTTGCAAAACTGAAATGGAGATACTTTTTTTTGCATCACACAAGTCACTTGATCAACAACCTGATGTTACCATTGGTGCAAACCACGAAGACGACAGGAAGTACTTGGAGGATGACGGCATGTTTCTGAATGATTTATCGTGTGAACAAATTCACATGCGCTTTTAATCGTTTCTTGTTTAAAGGAAACGCCACAATTGCAAAATTCTGTTTTTTTGACATTAGTAAAATATTATCAAAGTTGTGTGCACAACTTTTGTTATGGAAACACAGATGATGAGTAATTTGCCTAGCTAAAAATGTAAAAAATGACCTGGTTAAACAAATCTTGTCAATACTTACAAAACAAAGAAAACTACAACACAATTATTATAAAAAGTAAACTATTGTGCCAGACTGAACATGTCTTTGGACACGTTACATGTGCGTTACCTGAAATGTCTTGACATGTTGTCACTGCTATCAGAAGCCAGTGATAATCAGTGATTCCTGTATCACAGACTAACACTCTGTTCAGAAAGGAGCTTTTAGAACAGCACCACATAACAGTGTTTTCTTACAGAAAGAAATACTTTTTAGGTTTAAAATAAATTCTGCGATGTGTAAAAGTTAACTTTGATACATAATCTATATTAAACCAACACAAAACATAAAATGAATGATTCACACAAATTATTAGAATCTTTATCCTTTTGTCAGTTTGTAAGTTAACGTTGTGGCATCCAGTAACTCTGAGCGATTTTGATGATGAAAGCCCCAAAATCTATCATCTGGCCTCACTTTGCACTAAAAGTTTTCTGCCCAGTGTTGCCTCAGTGTTAAACATTTTCCTTCATAATCAAGTGGTCTGTCCACTACTAGTCCAAAATGGAAAACTTTGTAACTATGAGGTTTCCTTGCATATTAAATGGTGTGTTGCCTCACCTGTAAACAGTCTGAACACTCTGGAAAGTTTCACATGGGGAGAGGAGGTGCTGGGCGACACATTCAATAGCACTATGAAAAACTGAGCTTTGAGTGAAAATGCACATTGGCATTGGTTGCTATGGAAATTTCACCAGGGTTTGTCACAATATTGTCATTGTAAGCATCTCACCTGGCACAAAGCATGATCCAGAAAATATATTTGTTGTATTCCTCAGACCTGTGGGTATTTAGGAGTGACATGTGGAGCATATTCTGATATAACACCACCAGGCGTCTACACCAGGGCTGCACCGATTGCAGTTTTCTGATCAATCACAGAGCTTTAAGAAGCCTGACCTGCTGGTTTAGATCGATACTTATTTTTTTCTTTTAATTGTCATTGACAGGTGTTAAGGTCACAATACACCTTCAATTAACCAACTTTATTTAACTGAAAAATATAAAAGAATACCTGTGAATCAATACAAACTTGTTTTTGCTGCATATAAATGAAAAGTCAGCACACTGGTGGGCAGCAACTTCTCACAGCAGAGCTAAACAGTACAGTAGGTAAATTTCAGAACTTTGTGAAGTTGGATAAGATCTGTGAAAACAATCAAAGTACTGGTTGATCACTGATCACTCAAAATGAAGGAAATCGGAACGGACCGATCTGGCACTAATTTAGCTGAAAATATTCCTAAAGATCAATGGTTAAATTCTACTTTGGTCACAAGTAAGGAGATTAAGCTGAAGTTTGTTTCAGCAAAAACATTCAGTTGTAGTTTTTTTATTTTTTTTTTAATAGATGTAGCCAGTGGTAGAAGACTGAATCAAAATATGCATCAGCACAACCTGGACATAATGGGCATGTTTGGAGAATAGTAGCCTGCCCTTTAGAAGGTGAAATATGCACCTGCATCTGATTAGATTTTAATAAACAGTATTGTTCCTCCTTGTCAAAAATAACATTTCTCTTGGCAAAAATTTAAATAAAACAATTGCATTTATGAGAGCGAACTAAAATGTAAAGAATACAATTGTACAAATAATTTTAAGATGACTCAGGTTAAACTAAAATTCTAGTTTAACCTGTAATATTTGAAATTTATGAAATGTTAATTAATCCCAAGGATGAGCTCATGTATATTCATTATAAATATTTGTTTTAAAGATAACCTCTGGCCTGCGGTACCCAAACAATTTTGCATTGCACAGCAAGAAAAAATTCAGCCCTTCCTGGAAGTTTCAATGGCCTCATATTAAAGGGACGTTAAATGATAGAACGCTTTAGTGGGGGACACCAAACTCCAGTCCTGGAGTGGCTCTCCAGAACTGGAGTTTGACACCCATAGACAAGAGAAACATTCCAGTTGTCTTCAAGCACTTCTTGAACCTTCCTGTAACTGATATGACATTATTATTACTATTATTAAAGAGATTACATTACGAGTCAGTTTGTTGTTGCTGGATTACATCACTTTGGGATGATTCATCTATCATCTTGTAACATTTTAGCTCGTATTTACAGGTTTTGTTGTTCTACTTCTATGTTCTATGCAGAGGTGGTCTCTCATGTTAAGTCTGCTTGCCTGACGTTAGTGGAGTTGGAGAAGAAGTGACACACAAGATATGAAGCTTTAGAACCAGAGAAGTTTTCACATCAACCTGGATCTCACCTCTGATACCACTGGGAAATCAATATGTGCTGTCAAGGTAATCATAGTTACTATAGTCTATAAGCATATCGAAGTTGTGTGGTATAATTGTTTTGTGTACATTTATAATGACTTTAAAGTAGCGGCCACTTGGCATGGTAAGATTCATCTCCTAATGAGCGGAAAACTGAGCTAGTTGTGTAGTTCCCTCTAACATTGTAGTTTCCATTATGAGAATTGCTTCAGCCCTCGTATCCTCTTGGAGTCCCAATGACTTCTTGAAGGTTGCCGTGTTTAGCACTGTAGCCGTCCGCCTGATTTAAAAAAAAAACAAAAACACCCACACTACTGAACATGTTATCCCTGCTTGATGCATCCCTACACTCTTCCCAACATTTAATGTGAGAACCGCAGAGAAGCAGATTGGTTCACAACATGTTTAAAAGTTATTCAAAAGGTGAAGCACATTTGAAGCTTTTCCTTCATAAAGATAATTTTTGTAACTAAATAACTTTCTTCTTCTCCCCTAGGCCAGCCATGTTCCTAAGGTCCTACCCAAAGTTCCTATGCTCAGAGGTGCATTCAGATGCAGCCCGTGTTCAGACGTGATCTTAGAGGAGCGCTTATTTTGGTAGCCAGCAGGAGACGCTGATGATGATGTCCAGTAACCAGAGCAACATCAGCACCAGCCGTATTCCATTAAGCTTCATCTCGACCAACACACTCTGCTACAGCACCGGCAGCGCATCACTACATCTGAAGGCGCCGCGCCGCACCACCGGGCAGCAGTTCTCCTGTCGGACCGACAGCAGATGCAGCACTCCCCTCGGACCGTGCCGCAGCGCCACGGAGGACGCTGATGCGGCGCCGAACGTGTGGACAGTCATCAAACCTGGACATGTGCGTGAAAAGATTGCGATATTTGCTTCGGAGGCAACACAGACGGATGGGGCAGACGGCGGCGATTGCAGCTCAGCTCGCTGCTTGAGCCACGTCGATCCAGCAGCCAAGGCATGCGCTAACGGCAGCACTCTGCTGGGGCCGCCTCGCGCCGTGAAGGCCAAGGGAAGTTGGGAAGAAAATCGCTCTGCCAAGAGACGCCGCAGGTGTTTGAGCAACCAGAACAATCAGCTGGACCAGAGGAGCCACGTCTTGAATAAACCAGAGTCGAGGTGCTTAGAGGGTCCCGGCGGGCAGCGTGGGGAGGCACCGGAGCCAGCCAGGGAACCAACGCCAGCGGAGGAGGAGCAGAAGATCTCTGTGGTGGAGATGGTGGCGTTCCTTGAGCAGAGA
Source organism: Poeciliopsis retropinna (assembly GCA_010277075.1). NCBI lineage: Eukaryota > Metazoa > Chordata > Actinopteri > Cyprinodontiformes > Poeciliidae > Poeciliopsis > Poeciliopsis retropinna. The sequence continues at coordinate 8,006,056 of VMRM01000028.1, forward strand.
GCGAGTGAGCTGCAGCCAAACCTAAAACCTCTGTTAAGCCTCCAGAGGAGCTCCACCACCATCACCCTTTCCAGAAACCCCCGGCCAGAGATCAAGGAGGGAGATGAGCCAGACATCGTCAAGGTGTCAGAGATGGTGGCCAAGCTGGAGTCCAAATGTCTGAGGAGCAGCGAGACTAGTCTGTCCAGGAGCAACAGCCTGAAGAGGACGGTGGGGCGTGTCCTGCTGGCTGCTGGACAGAAGAGCTCCTGCTGGACACAACCCCAGCCACAACCCTCATCAAGACCTCCTGAAACTCTGACAGCAGTCCGGGTGGAGCTGCCCGTACAAGTGGAACCCACTGTCCGGGTGGAGTCCCCTGCCTGGGTGCTGTCTCCTACCCCAGCTGCACCGCCTCGGGAGGTTTCCGGGGAGACGGCGGGCCTTCAGAGTGCAGAGCAGGAGCCGCTACCCGGCCTCCTGTTTCTGTCTCCTGATGTGACGGGGAAAACGCTCTGCACTCCCCATTACAGAACAACCTTTTACTTGGAGCCCGCCCTCCTGTCGGTCAGAGCCCCCCAGAGGTCAGAGAAGAACAAGGCCCACAAGACCATGAGTTGTCCTCCTTGCTCTGCCATGGTGCCTCTTGGCCGAAGCGCTTCGGTGTCGCAGGACTTCCTGCGGGTGCGCCAGAGGCTGCAGCAGCTGTTGGCCCCCCAGTCGTACCTGCTGCTGCTGCCGCACCACCTGCTGGTCAACCTGCTGCTGCTGCTGCCCACCCAGAGCCTCGCCGCGCTCAAGTGCACTTGCAGCTACTTCAAGTTCGTCATCGAGAACTACAGCGTGCGGCCCGCCGACTCGCTCTGGGTGTCTGACCCCCGTTACCGTGACGACCCTTGCAAACAGTGCAAAAAGCGCTACCACCCTGGAGACGTGTCTCTGTGCCGCTGGCACCACAAGCCTTACTGCCAGGCTTTGCCATACGGGCCGGGCTACTGGATGTGTTGCCACGGCGCCCAGAGGGATGCGCCCGGCTGCAACGTGGGTCTCCATGACAACCGCTGGGTGCCCGCGTTTCACAGCATCAATGTGCCAATTTATAGGAGGAACTATCACTATGAAAGCTGAATTATTTTATGTGTATGTGTGTGTAGAGCCGTATGGAAAGCAGAGGGTCTGCCTCAGTCCCAGTTATTATCAGCTGATGCCTTGTCATGTCTACCCTTTTTACTAAAAATGGTTTCCAGCATCAAATTTGTTTTGTCATGACTGAAGCATGTTCAACCCCCCCAGGCTGGACTGGTCCTGCTGCAGCAGTCTGCTGAGTGTGTTCAGGCTGGATCACTAACATCCAACAGTCCTTCATGTTTTCCTGGGTATTACCATCTATTTGCTCCAGCAAAGCACTGGATAAATTAGGGATTGTATTCAGCTTGAAGCAAACCAGCAGGTTTTAATTTAGGAGTAAAACTCAGTGCAGCAGGTTGAAGTGTTAGCGTTGTATTTCCACAGAGGGAAAAAAAAATGTCTTAATAAGAAACATCAGGCTTTAAAGCAGCTAATGGTCAGATTTGTTTTGGAAAAAAATATTTTGTGTCGCTGCAAGCCGTGTGGCGCCACGTACTGTTCAATCTGACACCTTTCAGCATTTTCAGTTTTCAGACAGTTTTTTTGTGTGTGTGTGTGTGTTTTTTTTAAATTTTATTATTATTATTGATCTCCTTTTTGGAAGAGGATTCCTCTGGAACTCTTCCAAGTTCCAGAGTTAGAACAGAACATCACTCTGCTGCCAAAGTGGATCTTTGGTCATCTGACCAGTCAGGCTGCTAACACCAGTACAGTCTGGTGCTGTGCAGCCAGTCAGATGGCACATTTTGTGGGAGAACGATCTGCTATCATCACAGAGACATTCAGGAGAGACTCAGAAAGCTGGGAATGTAGTAAGTTGTTGCACACACGCAAACACATCTGGTCTGCTTTTGTGTATGTTCGATTTGTGTGAGTGCTTCCACTAGCTGACAGATAATCATTGTATTCCTTTGTAGGATGTGGAGAAATGTGGCCTTGTGTCTCTGAGACGATGCAATATGGAAAACTTGACAATAAAGATTATTTTAAAAATTTATAAGGTATGAACATGACCTTTGTTTTTGTTTGCTGGGTTATGCCTGCTGGCTCTAAAATTTTTGCTGTAAAGATGTTTTGCTTTAATAAAATGCTTCCTGCTCTTTTCCTGTTAGATACTCTAATGTCATTTCACTTCCAGCTGGAGGTTTTCTGCTCTCAGAATGACTGTGGAGCCATGTTTGGATTTAAAGTCTGGTTAAACATCAGCAATGTGTGCCACAAGAAAGACAACAGCATTATCAGCACATGCCTGTATTCTCCAGAGAAGAGAGATTCTGAATCAAACAGAAGGGAGGGGTTTCATTTTATGCAAATTTCTCTTCTTCAGCTGGTTTTGGTGAATGAACAAAGGTCAAGGGAAATCTTTTTTTTTTTTTTGCAAAAATGTGAACCCAATCAAAGATTTTTCAAATTCTGACATGACTGTTTCCCTAATCAGAAAAAAATTATTACAATAGAACATCCATAGCAACCCTCCGCTGTCTTGGTGCAATGCTTGGGAGGAGAGCAGCAAATGCCACGGTCAGGCGGACGGGAATTGGCAGTTGTACCATCAAAACCACCAGTTTCTGAAAACCACACAAAAAAACTTTGCAGAGTAAAAAAACAGGTGGGGTCCAAATGACCCCGTCTCTTAGGACCGTGGGAGGGTTAAAGTGATAGAGGCCCAGCTTTCAAGGTCAAATTGTGAAATCAAATTTCTTTTGAGTCGTGTTTGATATAACTTATAAAATGGCACCATGGGCCTGAAGAATGTTACTTTCTCCCCCAACACTGAAGAATTAAGGCACATTAAAAGTTGCAAACTATAAGAGTTTGACGGTGGTGTCTTTGCAAATGGAAAAAAAAAAGATGCAGCAAAACCTTAGCAATTTTCCTGCAGTTCCACACAGATCAGTGAATATAACCTGAAAAGGATTAAATGGGGGGCAGCAGTGACAAAGACGGGTTTAGTGAAAAACACACAGAGAACATGACACTTTAAAACAGCAGCAGCACATACAGTTTTATGCACGAATCAGAAAACAGGATGATATGGCAGTTATTTCATGCCCTATTGAATAAATAAAATGCTTAATCTTTAGTTTGGCATAAACCACAAACTACACCAGGAGGCGCTGTTGCACTAAATCCATAAGCGCCAATTTCCAAAGTTCCCAAACGAACTGCTTTCTGTGGACTGAGTCTCCTCTGTTGCAGTGACATCACTGAGCAGCTACCGTGTCACGGGGAACCGTTCGCTACTTCAGACAGCGACTCCAGAAGCTGGAAGTAGTTGTACTTGATGTCGTACTCCATGTCATACCAGAAATTCACTGCAACAGAGACCAGAAGGAAAACAGTGAGATTCCTATTGGGATAGCGTGTTGGTTTCATTTACTTACCAGCCAACATGTCTTTTGTCAGAGAAAATCTTTGTTCAGCTGCTGTGAGAGGGAATATGGTGGATGTAGGTGGGCTGAAAACTCCATGAATAAATCTGTTATTTTCCTTCATTCCTTTTACCAGTTCCATACACTTTGTAATTCCCACTAAGTGTAAAACATTTAGTTGCAGGGAATTATAATCTAGTTGGAATTCCAGAGCAGGGAGAGGACAGAGCTCTTTTTCTCCCAAATGGAGTTAGAAAAATGGCAGGACTAGACATCCAGGCTTGAATCTACACCGTTTTACAAAACCGTCCGCTACAGCAGATAGTACCATAACTAACGTGATGCCACCTGTCTGTCAGTCCAGTGGATTTGTCAGGAACTGACCAATCTGTGTTTTTTTGGCCCAAAATAAAAATTGGAAGCGTTGAACCTCTGACAAAGTTGTAATGATGAACCCCGGCTGTGGTCAGAGGTTTGGTGAAAAGTAATCAGAAAAAAATAGTTGAATGTTGTCAGTGAGGACTAACAGCTGGTTAATCATACTCACGGTTCCTACACAGGAATTACACTAAACTATATTTATTATAGTTTAGTAATTAAACTGTATTGTTAAATAGTCCAATTTGACAATTACTTCACTGATCGATTAACCCAGATTAAACTGACAAATTATTTCAGCCCTGCTGTAATGTGTGACACACAATGCTTTCTGCGGGTGGAGACGTGATGCATTCAGGGTTTGTACCTGCGATGCAGCCGTGGGACTGCCGGACGTGGTGGAACCACAGAGATGGAAGGTACAACATCTCTCCAGCTTTCACAGTGCAGCAAAGGGGCCGGGCTAACCGGTACTGCGGGAAGCGCTCCAGGTCCGGGTCCAGAGGGTCCAGAGGGATCCAGGGAACCTGAAGCAGAGAGAGGGGTGGAGGGGGCAGGTAGAGTGGGCGGGTGGACAAGGTGTAGAGGGTGAGTGGGGTCAGCAGACTGATACCTTCAGGAGATGAGGACCTAAACGCACCTTGTGTGAGTCCTCGTTATCGATGACCTTAAACTCACCGCCATCCTGCTCTTGGTAAACAGCTGACTGGTACAGACCTGACAGAGATGGTTACCGTGGTTACTGCAAGAGATCAGGACTGTGGTTACATCAGGTGGACAGTTACCACAGCAAGATTACACGACTGTTTCCTGTGATCAGCCCTGACCGGGGTCAGCCGCAACAAGACCTAAAGATGATGTGAAGGTTTGGTGGTTAACCTTTAACTAGACCTGATGTTTCCAGCAGCTGCTTGCTGCTGGAGAGGATATACAGTGGATCCTGTGGTAGCTGCAGTAGATATGTTGTATTCGCTGAGGGTAATATCTTTAGGGTCAATAGAAGGTCATTGGATAAATAGTAGTGATCACCTCTTACTGAAAACTGTGATCTTGGAGGACGGTTGTTACAACCAACAGGAACATTGAGAAACAGGTGGTTGCTGTGGTTACCATAAGGGATGAAGGGTCGGTCAGTGGGTGGAAGCAAGATGAAGTGTTTTTCTCCAGATATGACACAGTACAGGTTCTCATATGGATCTTTGTGCACTGGAAAGCAAAACACAGAACAGCTGAGAGCAAAAAAAAAACCAAAAAAAAAACAGAATCTGGACAACCGCTTCGATGGAGCAGCAAGTTTTCTGCCCTCGTCCAGGTAAATCCTGCTAAACACTCCAGAAAGTCATAAAATGTGGCTGTTCAACATTGTCCTTCGTGAATGAAGTGTATTTTTCCCATGAATATCAAACACATTTGGGGCAGTCATGAAAATCAAACTGAAATCTTACTGGATGTGACAGCATTTGCCTCTCCGAGCCAAAAATTGACTGCATCCGGTGATTTCCCTGAGAGAAGGAAACAAAGACAACAACAATAACGACACAGACGCATAAAGTAAAACATAAGCGCTACTGAAAAGAGCCCAGAAGAAGTGACTTGGTTTGGATGTAATTTGCTCCTCATCCACACCAGCGACGGCTCCTACCTTAGCTGACCATTCAGCCCCGGAAGCCAAAACCAGGGCGCTGTCGGATCGTTCGACAAGCTGAGCAAACGGAGGTCAGCAGATGCAGAGATGTCTGGTAGTTTTGACTCATTAGACAGAATTACCAGGACTGGATGGACAGTGAGTGTACACAGGAACTGGACCAGATGTGATGGACATACAGCCCCGTTTTACTAATGGATTCTTGCCATCGATCCCAAACGTTTTCATATCATGGCCCCAAAAGAGCACTGACCTCAGACCGGGGGCCCCTTTATACAAACCCACAGATAATGCTACAACATATGTAAAGAAACATTAACTTTTAAAATGTTTTTATTCATTGCTAGCAGAAATGCTGCTGATTTTAGGCAGCTATTAGTTCTGTGGTGGAAAATGTTATCAGACAACTTTTTATGATTTTATTACCAGATAACATTTTCTTCTCATCTTCCAGCCAACTTTCTAAGGCTCCCACAGCGCCTCCTGGAGGCCAGCACTTTGAAAAACAGTGCAATAGATCACATGGCTGTCAAGACCATATAATTTTGACAAAACATCTTTAGCCTGGTTTAAATTGCATTGCGTCTTTTTTAGACTTCGAGAAATCGTATGATGGGGTGTTGAGACAGGAACTGTGATATTGCACTAGAAGTGGTGTTGAAGTATCCATACAGTGGCGCAGGTCATGTAGGAGAGGTGTGAGACAGCAGTGAGGTGTACTGCTGGAGGTGGAACTGCTCTGAGTCCCATCTGGTTTGGGTTGGTGATGGAACTGACCGAGTGATGGAACTGACCGAGTGATGGAACTGACCGAGTGCTGTGCTCATCCAGGGTACGTGAGGCTCCAGGTCGTCCACTAGCTCAGGCAGCTCCTGCAGCAGGTTGGAGCACTGCTTCTGGACATAGAACACTCCGGTTTTCTGCACCTGGAAACATTCGGTCCAGCAGAGAGTCAGAACAGGAGCCAGTCAGGTGAGCAGCCATCTAGTACCCTGGAGCGGGCCTCACCGTTCCTTCTATTATGTCCAGCACAGAAGAGAAGCTCATCTGTCGTTCCTCTGGCATGACAAAGCGATCCCCCGCCACGGCGTCAGCATAGCCGTTAGGAGTCACTGCCACGCTGATCACCTTTGACCCAATCTTCTCCCTGCGGGCAGCAAGGTCTGGGTTCAATATCTGAGACTTCACACAGCAGAAGCGGATTTAACTTCTTCCTTTTCATCACAGGATCTTTCAGTGTTTTCTGAGCTAAAGGAGGATCTTCATCTCAACATGCGGAGAATTCAAACAGAAACCTCCTGGTTTCATTCCGGTCGTGTCCGTGTCACCTGAGGTACTTTGGTGTCCACCTGGACAGAGCTGGCCAGTGGCTGAAGGCGTCGCGGACGACGCAGGGCTTGTTCGGGCCGATCCAGTCCCGGTAGAACTGCAGCGGCTCAGGCGGCCCCTCCAAGTGTGGCACAGACTTGTTCAGGTAAAGATCTGGTGGGTGATCAGCAGTCAGCAACCATCCAACACCTGCATAACTCATGATGACAATGAAACTGACACGTGGAGAAGAGGAGGACTGTGTCAAGCAATTAGCCTAAGATCAAAAATACACACTCCACCAGTTGATTGTGTTTAGGTGAAATACCAACAGGAATACTCTGGAGAGACCAGGATGAATGACTCCAGACAGCTGGATCAGTGATGCTGTGTGTAGAAGCTGAAGTTGCTCTGATCTGTCAGAGGAACCTTCTAGAACCTACATGTACGCAGATACTAGATGTATCTGACAGCAGTCCAGAGAAAACCGTTCAATCGATTATTGTGGTTTACTAATTAAATTAAGGTTCGACAAATCAAACCGTTTTTTTTTAGAACATTTATTCAGCACTGGAATAATTCAGTCCAGCTTTGTCACAGTCTTTAAGTTGCTCTCTAAGTGCTGCTTTTTATTGACGATCCTTCCGCAACAATTCCAGCTGTCAGGAATCCAACGTGGAGTTTGAACGCGTATGTCTGACCGGTGTCAGTGAATGTCGGTCTGCTGATCTGTGTTAGTAAACCCAGACTGGAGATGAAGATGCTCCTCACCGTGAGCCTCCAATGAAAACTCAACCAGCCGTCCCTGAACAGACTCCATGAGGAACCCCGTCTCCCTCTGCAGCCCTCACAGGTCAGACAGGAGACGATCCGTCCAGGCTGCCCGCCGCCATGATGTTTATTTTCTTTCTCTCGCGCCCTCTCTGGTTTGACTAGTTTTCCCAACATCGCCCTCTAACGGTGAGGAGGATCAACTGATTATTTATTATCTTGTCCAGATCTTGTGGAGTTCAGTTGGAAATTTATTCAAAGATAACATCGATATATGTCGATATAGTATATATATATATATATATATATATATATATATATATATATATATATATATATATTATATATATATAGTATATGTCACAAATTGTTTAAAAACCAATAATAATAATAATAATAATAATAATAATAATAATAATAATAATAATAATAATAATAATAATAATAATAATAAATTCACTTTTTTTTTTCAAAGTAGGAATAATTTTGGCAGTGCTAGCTGACCTAAAATGAAAACAGTTCAACAGGATTTGACGTCACACAGAGGAATAAGGCATTATGTCTCTCTAGACTTTAAATATCAGGTTTCAGTTTTAGTAAACTAAATACATCAGTTTACAGTGCTGTCACAGTGTTTGCCCCTCACACATTTCTTTCCTTTTTGATTTTTCGTTCCACTTAAATGTTCAGGATCATTACTGCTAATAAATTATTATTTCATTTATTACAGCAAAAAGAAACCCTCTAAGTGTAATAACTAGTTGTTCCACCTTCAGCAGCAACAGCCTACACCAAGCATTTATGATAAATGGTAATGAATCTTTATCATCACCACTGAGGGACTTTGGCCTCCTTCTCTTTTGCAGAAATGATTTAATTCAGCTACATCAGTAGATTTCTAAAAAAAAAGAAAAAAAAAGAGTTTTACGGTAATGCTGCACTGGATTTCAGTCCGTACCTTTTTCTAGGCCGCTGAAAAACTTCATTGAATTTAATTTCTGAGTCATTTGGACGTGGCCGTGCTGCTGTGCTTTGGATCACTATGACTAAAATTTCCTGAACTAAAGGCGAGGAAAATCTCCTGCAGGATTTTCTGGTAGAGAGCAACGTTCATCAGTCATGGCAGCTTGTCCAGATCTTGAGGATGCGTAGAGTAGACCAGACCCTCAGACCACCAACACCGTGTTTGACTGTGACCATGATGTTCTGTTCCTGAAATGCTGTCTTACTTATAAATAAGATGTAACATGACACAAACTTTCCAAAAAGTTCCACTTCTGTCTTGTAAGTCTGTATTTTACCAAACATCTCGGAGATCAAGATGTGTTTTTGGTAAATGTGAGACAAGATGTCATGTTCTGTTAGGTCAGCAGTGGTTCCAGCCTGGAAATGTTCCCATGGAGATTTCTTGGACAGTGTCTCCTTCTTATTGTTAAATCATGACCTCTGACCTTAACTCAGGTAACAAGTCTGTAGATTTAGAAGTTGACCTGTTTTTTTGTTTTTGGTCACCTCCAGTATTTTTTTTTTATCAACAAGTTCTTGGAGTAATTTAGGTTTCAGAAGTTCAGCTCAACGTTCTGAAAAGGTTCATTCAGCAGTTAAAACTGGAGGCAGTTACTTTTCCAGGCTGGTTTGGATGGATTTTTCTCATAATAAATACAATCATAATTTGAAGCCTAATTTTTGTATGTACTCTGGTTATTTACAATAGAGTATTAAAATGTAATTGTTGATCTGAAACATTTAAAGAAAATAAATAAATAAATAAATAAATAAATAAAGACAGAAGAAATCTCACACAAATGTAACTACATTTATCTTTCATTTTATAGCAATTTTGGAATATTTCTATACCTTTTTTTAAAAAAAGAAACATAGTTATGCTTGTGCGTTGCCTAATTTTGTGATCCATACTCTCATGCAGACATTTGAACTAAGAGTGGATTTTGTTGATATTTCAGAGCTTCTGTTTTTGCTCCCTGGGGAATCGCACAGTGAATATTCAGATTTGGAAGAAAACAACTAAAGTGAACATGCTGCAGCTGAATATCTGCCTGCAACCAAGAAGGAAGATCTTCAGATTTTGTCATGTATTTTGTCCTAAAGCTCTTCTCTTGTCTCTCTGCACGCTGTGAAAATCACGATTTTGTTTTCCTCAGAGTGTTTACCACACAGGATGCTGCTGCGATCCAGGCAAGCGGAGCGAAGCTGCGTTGTTTCTTTTATGGCCGCATGGTGTCGCTGTTGATCCATTAATTTGCCCTCCCGGCTCCCGCTCTGCGTCCGAGCTTTGAACCTGCGGCATCCAGCCGGGAGGCTGCGCGGTTCATGCATTTATTTGCAGCGCTTGGCATTGATTGGAGCATTAAACCTGCAGCGCCAACAAAGCTAATGATTCTCCTGCTTGTTTTTAACAGAAACACCGCAGCCAGTTCTCCCGTTTCCACTCAATCTTTCTGCTTGTATCGATTTGGTCAACAACAGACAAACAACTTTCGAAACCTTCTAGAATAAGTTTGTTGTTTTTTTGTTTTAAAAAAAAATCTTTTGGGAAACACTGCGGTGTAAATCAGATCCCATCTGAGCCGAATGAAGGAGAATCCTTCTAGTTGTTTCATGCTTAATGGGTTTTTTTAAACCAGAGTTTTAAAGCACGAACCTCTTCAGAAAGGTTTCCAACTCAACCTGCGGAGGGAAGAATCTGTTTCCTCCCAGAATAAATGATCACAAAACCCCGGAGAGATTTCACGGCATCAGCTGTTTGGTTTTGTGTCTTTATGTATCACTGAAATAAAGTAACCTTTATAACTGCAATGGATTGTTATTCGTTTTTTTTTTTTTTTTATTTAAGGAAAATAAATGAATAAAAAATGATGCTCATGCCACAGATTTACTGACCAGAAATGTGGTTTTCGTTTAGGCCTTGTGGATTTACTGGTTTTAAATTTTGTTCGGTTTCAAAATGATGTTTTAGCTCAAAATGAGCTGCAGATCAAATCCAGATCAAAATCCAGTCGATCTCTTCCTCGGCTGGATTAAACGGATTGGATCTGATCGCTTTGGTTCATTTTGGCCATTAAAAGGAAAGTTTCTGCTTATTGTTCAAAAAGTTTTCAGGTGCCTTAAAACGCCGTTTTAGACATCATTTTACTGATTGATTGATTGATTGATTTTGCTCATTTCGTAGTAAAGCAGGAAACAAATGTGACGAATCCACTGAAGCAACAAACATCCCCCCCTGTCCACGTCACCAGGATGAACTTAATTCAAATATTTTTGACCATGTCAAAATTGAAATGCATTTTAAAATCAACATGGCAGCAATACAGATATATCTGACAAACGCAAAGCCCTGTGAGGAATTATAATAAAAGTGACTCAAATCAAAATGTTGCGGATGCGTTCAGGGAAAATCCACTTTAAGCAAATGAATTACTTCACAGCATGTTTCTATTTTGTTTCTTATTTCAAACTTATTTTTTGTAAATTCTTGTTTTTCAACCCTAAGAAAAACAAGTATTTAGTTAAAATAACAGAACGTCAGTTTAAGCGCAGATGTTGTAAAAAAAACAAAAACAAACAAACAAAAAAAACATTGTTGTGAAAAGATGACGTCAGAATCGAAAATAATAATTTTAAGACAAAACCTGAGGAGGTGAAAGTCAAACAGTTGGTCCCGTTTGTTCAGAGGTCAGCGCTGTGAAAATGAAATTCATTTCCATATTTATGTATTTCCTTCAGTTTTATACTCATTTCATTTTCTCTCGTTTCGTCACCAAACACAAAAAAACACAAATTTGACAGGATTTTCAAGACGGATAAATATATTCAAATAAGTAAAATATCAAAACAAATGAAATAAAAATAATAAAAAATAAAAATTATAATACGAAAAAATATATATGATTTTTTTAAATGCAAATCAGGCTAACCGTGTGATTTTAAAAAAGTCCTTCAGGTCCCAGAGTTGATGTGAGTCAGAAACATTTTCCTGGGAGCCTCTTGTGAAAACTTACAGCATCCGGCCCCTTCAGATACTAAAAGGTCTGAACTTCTCTTAGAACCAAACAATTCCCCTTATGGTAAAAATAGTACAACTTAAGGAACTCAAAAAAAAAAAAGAAGAAATTCCTTGATTCATAAAATTCTGCTAAAAATGACAGATCTCATCTTTATTGTACTGTACAGATTTTAGATTTATATTTATTGTATGGGAAAATCAACCAGCTTGTTTACATTAGTTTTGCCTTAATTTGATTGAAGTCATTTTGTTTTACTGTTTCTTAATGATTAATATAATTTCTGATTTTATTTTTAGGATCCAGATGACCTTTGTTAACTTTCCCATATTTTAGTGAACAACATTTCAGGTATGACTCAAATGTTAGTGGATTTTTTTTTTTTTTTTTTTTTTGAAAGGGCAGGTCAAAGGTCGAAGGGACTACAGAAGGCCCCTGCGAGCAGATGTTACTGTTAGGTCATGTGAGTTAAATTAACATGAGACCTGTTGAGACCAGTCACTGACCACTGGCCATAAGAACCAGTCCCAGCCAACACACACACACACACACCCCCCACACGCACACACACACGCATGCACATACACACACACAGACAGACCCTGACTGAACACTATCTTGTTCATTAACCACACTCTGCAAACTTTAAGCAGTTTTTAGAAGAGTACTCTTTCTATAACAGTAATCCAACATGGCTGCTATGTGTGAAAAGCCACAGTAGCTTTGTGTGCAAAACTCTTGTCTGTTTTACGCTAACGCCGAAAATACATAATTTCGCAATCATTGTGTTTCTGTTAAATAAGAAGCGCAACTAAAAATAATTGCAGGTCTGTTCACGTAATAAGTCATTAAAAAAACGACCCACTACCTCCCGACACTACTTCCTGTTGTCTTCTTCTTCTTGATTTCCGCCAGAGGCTACATCCGGTTGTTGATCGCGTGACTCAACACGAAAAAAGTGACGCGAAAAAAGTGTTTTCATTGCTAATTTGGGCCAGCAAAAAAAACCCTCCTCGTCCTACTGCCAAAAACCTTGTCAAATTGTGGAATCATAAGGTTAATGGAAACGCAGATAGAGATAACTGCAGTGAACTGTTGGTAACAGTAACCGTGCAGTCTCTGTGCTGAACATGTTCTGCTACTGGATGAATACAGACAGAAACAGGTTTTTATCGGCTTGTTCAGTGAACTGGAGTTGGACTGCTCTCTCATCACAACAACAGACTGCTCCCTGCGGTTTTCTGGCGTGCAGCTGGAATATGAACACACTCCTATGAAGTCATTCCAAGATCTAAGTCCTGAACTTCTTGTCAAAGCAAAATGCAGCATCACGACATTGTGAATTAAGATCTCGATCAAATTCTAGAAATATAATCGACCAAAAAAGGACGAATCAGATTTTCATTAGTTTCAACACACAAACACACGTCACATCCCTCACTCTGTCATTATTAACATGAAGCCAAGTGAAAAAGTTTGTGACACCTAATGGAGAAAATACATCAAGTCCTGGAATTTCTTCTAAAATTCTCAAGGTCTGATTTTTTTTTAAAGTGCTTTCAGTAGTTGAAGTGGCTCAATTATAATGTGAAAAGCATTTTTCACATTATTCACAGGTTCAGATTTTCTGAACCTGTAAATCCAACAAAATATCCGCATTAAGGCTGGAAACCAGCTGCAATCTGTAAGAGCAGCCAGAGGAAGCTCTCAGTCCACTGACTCCTTAGAAACCACAGGGATCCCTCTCGGCTTTGTCAGGTTGGATGTTTTACTTTGTGCTTTTCTTCTCCATTTCTAACTGGGGGGGGTGAGAGGGGGGTGATGGGGGGGGGGGGGTCCTGTTTTGAGCTGACCAGTGACGATTAGCCACAAACTCAGACATGTTCCTGCTAAAGCAAACATCTGTGTTTCAGGGGAAAACAGCAGATGGTGAAAACATGCTGCCTCACATCCATCACAAGCACAACTTCCACCAAAACACGGACGACTGCTGCTTTGCTTCACCTGTAAAGGTTTAATGAGCAGAGTAAATCTATGCGCATGGACTTAAGCTTCGTCTTTGTTTGAGATCAGTATTCCCTTGGAGGTCAAAGGTCGATTTTATATTAATTTCTATTAGTAGCCGTGATGAACATAATTGGACCTGGGATCTTTTTCAAAGGAACTCTGAGTGGCACCGACCTCCTTCAGGACGTCATGAAAACTCCAACAAAGGCTCAAATATTACTTTTTGTGTTAATTAGTGATGAAGCCCCGTTTATGTCATTTAAATCTTTTTTTTATTTCATTCAGGCTGAAAAGTTGAACATGTGTTAGCATGGCCCAACTTTTAATCACAATCTCTTGTTGTCAGTGTGAGGCAAAAAACAGATCATATTTAATATACATATAGTTCTAAAGTTGTGCTTCGGTGCATCTCCTCTTAGTTTTTAACAAAGCTTTAAAGTTTAAAATCTTGAAGAAATACATTTTTGAGGAAATTTGTGTTGCTGTTATTTTTTGTTGAATTAAAAATGTAAACATAACTAAAAAAAATATGGAAAAGATTAAGAGTAAATTATGTCTGGTGTAGTGTGATAATCCCAAATCTGATATTTAACATAAAATAAAACAAAATAAAATAAAATAAAATAAAATAAAAGTCACTTTCAACCAACGGAACCAGAAAGGAACTGGTTCAGGTCCAATCCAGACCCAGGAGAGTCTGTGAATGAATCCGGCAGGTTGCTTTGATCCAAACTCCACCGGCCGACCTGATGAGGTGGAGATTTGTGTTTGTGTGAATCAGTAAAAAAAATGATTGAGAGTCTCTTTGAAGCGGACAGGTTCTGATTTCAAGCGTTTTTATTCCCTCCTGGATTTGATTGGACCTTTTACTGTGAGTCAGTCCTGCCTTCTCCTCCGTCCATTTGAACACTTTGAGGTCTGAATGTTCCCTCCACATGCAGCCAGCTCACAGGCTTCAGAGGGCCAAACATAAATGAACCATGCTTTTGTTTAGTTAAAATCCTTGAACTTGTTAAAGATTCTCTTCATATTAGATGGTTATTGTCAGATATTACAGTGTTGTCACAGTAGAGATAGGACGATGTGAAATAAAATTCAGAAGACAATCCAGACTGATATTAGGTGCAGATAACAGTTCTTACTGAATATTTTGGGTCGTGTGTGAACGCAGCCCCTCCTCCGCCTCCTGCAGGATCCAGCAGATCCACCATGAGCAACACAAAGGGATATGGAGTTATCTTCAATAATAATAATAATAATAATAATAATTCACAAAGAAAATTTACGCGCGGTTTTTCATGCATTAAAAAAAACAAAAAAAAAAACATTGAAGAATCCTGATGTTTTTTCTGCGCAGCCGCTGAAGCGGCGCAATAAACCAGAACTATTATTTGCCTTGTGAGGAAGAAAAGAAAACAAAAGAAAACAAAAGAAAGCAAAAGAAAAGAAGAGAAAAGAAAATCCACAAACAGGCGATAAAAATCAGTTATCGAGATGGTAACTGACCACAAAATATGTCACGTGACAATACCAACATAAATAAATAAATAAATAAATAAATAAATGTTAAAAAACATTCAGAAGTTTAATAAAAACATTCATATACACACACATATATACACATATATATACAAATTTATGTAACATAAAATCCCATTGTGTTTCAGGTTCACACTGGTGGCCTGTTTCGAAGCTGTTTCGAAGCTGTTTCGAAGCTTCACTCTCATGTTAAAATCAGGCGGATTGAGATGTTTTCATAAATACACCATATAAAAATTATTATTTAAAAAAAAATCCTCTGTGGAGTTTTCCTTTAACCATGTTCCTTTATGAATTTGTGACAATGACCTCAGATGAATGACGCGCTTGCTCGTGAGAAATGGCCGCCAGCCTCTAACAGGTTCACCCAGCTGTTTGTGAGATTTGAAACTTTGAATGATGTTCTGCAACAGAGACCGTGCTTCCCATCGTTCCGCGAGGAGGAGCTTGGTGTGTTTCTATTTGGGTAAGCTGTGAGTGAGGCTGGCCCTGGTGGCAGGAACATGGTGTCTGTGCGCTAAAACGCTCCGCTTCTCTGACCCATTTCTTGCCTTTGACACGGAGCGCGGTGATGCTGGGGGCCAGCTGTGAGGGATCCTGGCAGGAGCCGCTCGGCTTGTTGTGGAATTATTGTGAAACATTTCGGAGCAGTTTGACTCACTTTGCGGCCTGTGCGACGCGATGACGCGCTAATGTGATCCCGGCCTGTAAAGCATGAACCAAATCACGATTGAAGATAAAATAAAAAAAATAAAATAATAATAACAATACAAAAACCCCAGACTGACAGAATGTGTCACATCTCCTCATAGTTTAGTCATGCCTCTGTCTTGTCCCGGTTTCATTTCAACAACCCTCGGCGCGTCTTCATGATCTCCGGTTCTAAATGAGCAGATCCTGTTTTTCCTCCACTTCTGTTTGTTTGGTGAAGCGATCCTCCAGCAGGAGGAAGGTAGGAGTGAAACAGCCGACTGATATGCAACTCTTTCCGCCTCCCCGCTGCATATTTCACGCTCATTTTACAGGATGCACGTTGTTTTTATTATTATTCTGAAACACACTTCGTGTTTATGTCTGCTGCGACTCCCCCCCCCCCGATCACCACCAACACCCTCTGCTTGTCCTGAACTTGTCCGTGTCCGTGCCCTCCGGACTCCCTCTCTGTTTATTTTCCCTCAGAGATGGGATGTAAACAGTTTTGCAGACGCCTAAGGGGCAAATATTTGAATCGAAGGAGTGTAAATGTGAGGAGCGGCGAGGATTTGGGTTGACGCATGCACGGTGCGCGCTTCCAGCTCCGGTTTAGGTGGAGGGGGGTGTACGGGGTGGAGGGGGGAGAGAAAGAGAGGGGGGGGATCAGTGTTGATGGGGCGCTGCAAAAAGTTTTCCATCGTCCTGCCAGTGTCGCTTTTCTTCAAGGTGTCAGAAAAGTTCAGGCTCATAGGTTATTTGTCGGAGGTGTAAAATTTCCATCTTCTTACAGGATGCAAGCCGGTGTGGAAAACATGCAACAAGATAAATAAATAAATAAATAAACGTATATAATCATCGCTAAACAAACAGCCACTTCCATGCAGCAGGTTTCCGGGTTGTTTCATCCATTCTCCTGCAGCCTGGAGCAAAGTCCTGGAGCTGCTTGGCATTTTTTGCAGCGTGCCAGTTATTGGCGGATGTGCGTGTTTCTCCGCGCGTCGTGATTGGCTGAGCGCTCAGTGAACGCCTTAATGTTTAATACTAATGTTCCCCTGGTTGGCTGAGGACTGGGAAGGTCCAACCAATGTTTTTCACTTGCTTTAGTGGCTGCGGCTCCCTAATTAATTGCAGCTATCTGTCTCCTATCGATGTGTGTGTACATGTGTGTTGTGTGTGTTTCCCCTTTTCTCCACAAACCGAACATGAAATAGTTTGTTGGGCTATACTTTCTTTCTTCCTTTCTAATCCCCCCTTCCTTCCTTCCCGTCCTGGTTCGCTGGTGGAGACCGGGAGGACCGAAACCCAGCTGTGTTCGCCGCCCGCCTCTGCTCGCCGCCGGTTCCCCCCTCACTGCTCGGTGATGTTGGACATGGGAGAGCGCAAAGAGGTGAAGATGATTCCCAAATCGTCGTTCAGCATAAACAGTTTGGTGCCGGAGGCCGTGCAAAGCGACAACAACAACAGTCACCACCACCACCACCACCACCACCACCAGAACCAGAGCCAGAGCCAGAACCAGCACCGGGTCGTTGGTCCGGATGACGCCGAGCAGAAGGCGCCTCTCCCGGCCTCGCAGCCGGACGTCAAAGCGGACCCGAAAAGTGAGTCGCTGAACCCGGAGAGCTGCCCGGAGGAGAAGCAGGAGGAGAAGAAGGACGGGAAAGAGGGAGAGAAGGACGGAGAGAAGAAAAGTGGCAAGTACGAAAAACCTCCTTTCAGCTACAACGCTCTAATAATGATGGCTATCAGGCAGAGTCCGGAGAAGCGGCTGACTCTCAACGGCATCTATGAGTTCATCATGAAAAACTTTCCGTATTACCGGGAGAACAAGCAGGGCTGGCAGAACTCCATCAGACACAACCTCAGCCTCAATAAGTGCTTTGTCAAGGTGCCTCGGCACTACGATGACCCCGGGAAGGGGAACTACTGGATGCTGGACCCCAGCAGCGACGACGTCTTCATCGGTGGAACCACTGGGAAGCTCCGCCGGCGCTCCACCACGTCACGGGCCAAGCTGGCTTTCAAGCGCGGTGCCCGGTTGACCTCCGGGCTGACCTTCATGGACCGGGCCGGCTCCTTATACTGGCCGATGTCCCCTTTCCTCTCCCTTCATCACCCGCGGGCCGCCGGTGCCCTCGGCTACAACGGGACCTCGTCGGGATACCCGGGCCACCCGATGTCCTACAGCAGCATGCTGACGCAGAACATGAGCAACAACCACTCATCCTTCCCGACGTCCAACGGGCTCAGCATGGACCGGCTGGTCGGTGGGGACCTCCCCTACGCAACGCACCACCTGACGGCGGCGGCCCTGGCGGCCTCGGCGGTGCCCTGCGGCCTCTCTGTGCCTTGCTCCGGGGCCACTTATTCATTAAACCCGTGCTCGGTGAACTTGTTGGCCGGGCAGACGAGTTACTTTTTCCCCCATGTCCCACACCCGACCATGAGCTCACAGACCGGCGCCGGAGGCGGCGGCTCGTTGCAGGCTGCCCGGGCTTCGGCTTCCAATTCCCCGCAGGCTCCGTCCTCTTCCTCGCTGCCATGTGACACTCTTAGGCCGGCTTTGTCCGGCTCTCTACCCGCCTTCTCCTCGGGACTTTCCGGGGGTTTGTCTGACTATTTCACACATCAGAACCAGGGGTCAACTTCTAACCCGCTCATACACTAACTAACCCCCCCCCCCCCACCAGTCCCCTGAACCTCATCCATCCATTCATCAATTCATCCATCCATTGATCCATGAAGGAGTGAAAATCTCAAAATGATTGGAACACTAACGTGATCGTTTTTAACACTGAACATTTAAGATGTAAAAAAATATGACAAATTATTATAAACTACTACCTATTATAGAGAAAAGAAGAGAGACTGCAAAACAAACAAAAAAAGAGCAGCACTGAGAAACTCACAGAAAGCAGCACTGACATTTCCAGGTATTTTTTTTAAATATTATTATTATTATTATTATTATTATTATTATTATTATTATTATTATTACTATGGTTTCTTCTTCTCCATGTTCCTCTCGTTGTTGCTGTGCCCCATCTCCTCCTGCAGTTTTAATTTCTGTGTACATAATGTGTGTTCTAAGTGTCCGGGGTTTGTCTTCTGTATAATAATGTCAGTCAGTGACGTGCAATGTGATCTGAGGCAAGAAGCGGAGAACGCGGCTCGTTTTTCTTGTCTTGTTGGAGGAGGCAAGTTTTAGTTTGATTTTTTTTTTTTATATTAGAATGAGTATTTAAATTAGTTGTGTTTTATTAAAGATAGTTTGATGATAATAATAATAATAATAATAATAATAATAATAATAATAATAATAATAATAATAATTTGCCTTCGTGTCTCAGTACCATGCTGGTTAGAATAAAAGCGGGGAAAATGTGATTTTTTTTTTTTCAAGCTGAACGTTCTTAAAGCTGAACGTTCTTCTTCATTCATTCATTGCCTGGTTTTAAAAACTGCTGACGCGCTTTTTATAGACCAAAGAATCTGTTCCATATGAAGTCAGTATTGTGCTGTATATTCTGAGGCCTGCTGAGGGCGGAAATGAAGGAGAGACTGAAAATCCTCCGTCACTGCAGAAAATGTCCCTTTAAACGAGATTTTTTTTATCGCGTCCTTTAGGTTGTTTTAATTATCGCTTACTTTTTTTTTTTTTTTTTAATAAATTTTTGATTATTTCAGCAACTGTTGGCGTCGCTGGAGGAATTTAATTTTTAGTCAAATAATAATAATAATAAAAAAATAATAATCGGGCATTATTTTTCGGATTGAAGAGTTGCGCTTTTCGGCGTTACGACTTTGTGCGTAAATGTCTCGTTTTGTGGAAGATTTTCCGCAGTGAAAGCTTTGCCATGGAAACGTGATCGCCGGTTTAAAAAAAAAAAAAAAAAAAAAAGAGAAAAACAACAAACAAAACGCAGACGTTCACGATTCTTTTTCCTTCTTGTTTTTGTACAATTAGTAAAAAGAAGAAAAAAAAGATCATCTTTGTAATCTGACTTTTGTTTTGTTTTAGGAAAGGAGGAACGCTGTAAAAAAAAAAAAAAAAAAAAAATTCCCGTTTGTTTAACAAAAGAAATTCTGCCTTCTGATCTAACAGGCTCCTATTTGGAATGATTGTCTTTTAATTGTCGCCTCTAAAACAATTTTTCATGGTTGTGATACTGTTGTGGTCTTCTTCTTATTACCGTGTTTGTCGCTTATAAAAATAAAAAAATAAAAAAAGAAAAAATGTTTTAATCCTAAAAAAAAAAGCACAAATAAAAGAATAGGTTACATTCATAACTAACGTAATTCCCTCTGTCTCTTCTTTCCTGCTCCATATGAAACAACAGAGTGATCTCCACCAGTTTCTGGGCTCCAGGTTGAATGTTGCGCATGCCGGAGCTTTTGCGCTGCGCTGCAGAGCTTGATTCGGGGCCCCTGCTGACAGCAGAGCCCCGGGGCCTGGTGCTGAAAGTGTCTGCGAGTCTTTTATTGTTTCAGAGCGTCACATTCTGTCCGTTTGAGCGGTGAAACATTAGGCGCTGCAGGCTGCGCCGCTTTGCTTTGTGCTCATCGGTATCTGCGCTCCAATCTCAGCGGAGCCGCACTTCTGCCCACGTTATTCCGCTGCGGCGCAAAAATGATGATTATTTTTCGGAGCGATTAATCTGAGCGTGGTGTCGCTGCATGCCGTGATCCTCGTTGCTTGTTCCGGTGTTGCTTTGTTTTTTTTCTTTTTTCTTTTTTTTTCTTGTTGCTTTGCAGAACACAAACAATCCGGAGAAGTTCGGACTCATTCAGATTGGTTCCCCAGAGCGATGTTCTCCATTCACTGTTTACTTTAAAGGCAGCTGCTATATGATCCGGGGTGAGTGCTTTCTGCAGAGCTGTTGAAATGTGCTTTTGTTGAAGTTAGAACTTTAGAACCTGCATTAAAAGAAAAAAAAAAAAAAGAAAGAAAGAAAAATTGGGAGTTCTAATAAATTCACAAGTTTTGTGTATTCTCGTGGCCTGAAGCCAAATCTCCATTTTTTTTTTTTGTCTTTCACGCTGGAGGACATGAAGCATATCACGGCTTTGTTTGGGTTCTGCTGTGGTTCTTTATCTCATGATAACTGCGAAATGAAAACAAACAAACAAATAATAATAATAATAATAATAATAATAATAATAATAATAATAATAATAATAATAATAATAAAACCCAAAACAAAGCAAGCAGAATGTTGGATGGTTCTATTGATTTAAAGTGCTGGAACTTGTTTGGTTTGGTGTCTTTGTTAAACGGCTCCGGAAGGTTTTACAAACACGCTGCACGGCTGATTTAAAGCCTAACATTTGGATATTTTTAAACGACTTTATATATATATATATATATATATATATATATATATATATATATATATATATATATATATATATATATATATATATATATATCTCACTTTCATCTCATTGTGAAGGTAAATGCGCGGTTTGTTTCTGGTTTGTTTCTGCAGCAGCTTTTGGGAGGAAAGCTGCTGCAGCCTCTGAGCTGCTGCAGCTGCTGCTGCAGCTTTGGACTTGATTTCTGGGAAATCTCATTTTTGAACTTTTTCCACGTTTGTCTCTGGTTTTTCTGGTGTTTTTCCTCAGCGGTATCTTTTATTTTCATTGACTTATTTTTGAAATATTTTTACTCCTCTTGCTGCCCGGAGCTTTTCCTGCGCGGGTCAGAACATGAGTTTAGAGTTAATTTCTGGTTCTGATTATTGTTCTCGCGGTCACACGCTTTCTGTCAAATTCACCTGTTGATAAATAAATAAATAAATGAATGAAATTTTTTTAACATGTTGTATAATAATAATAATAATAATTATTAAAAAGTCCTATTATAATGTAATATAATTAATAATAATTAAAATGGTTATTGTTAATATAGCTTTTCATTTTTTATGTTTTTCACCGGCTTTAAAATCAAAGTTAGCAATAATGCAGAACACACATGTATGTGACCTGGGGGCACAAACGCATCGCTGGTCAGTCCTGATTGTCTGCAGCAAATATCTGGTCAGCCTGTGAATCTGCAGCTCAGTGCAGGTCAGATGTTGCGGGTCATCCTGCAGGCAGCGCGCTGTCCGCGGACGGGGCGCATGGAGGGAGTGCGGGTTGGGTCCCACTGTCCTCCTCCACCTGTTGTTGAGAGCTGCGTGATTTCAGGCAGGTTCTGGTCGGTTCTGGCCGAGCTGAGTTTGGTTCCACTGCAGCTGGAAGCGGGTCTGTTCGCTCCGCTGCTGCAGCTTGGCGCTGAATCCTTTGCGCAAGAGGAACGTTTAGGTGAAGTTTGCTGCTCTGTTCAGATGGAAGAGTTGGAGTTACTTTATGCTCCAGCGGGGAGGTTTGATTTGTTTCTTACTGCTTTATCAGTTATAAACAAGTGCAGTAAAGGATTATGTCTAAAATACCAGATTGATTAAGAGAACATATTATTTCAGAGGTTTCTCCAGTCAGAATCTGACCTGTAATGGTTATTATAACAGATTATTGCTGCGTTTTCTGATATAAATCCTCATCAAGACATCTCATTTATTTATTTATTTATTTATTTATTTATTTATTTATTTATTTATTTATTTATTTATGTCATTAAGGAATGAAACAAAACATGTAACTTTATTTTATACATTTTGAAAAAAAAAAGAAACCAATTTCTCCCAGAAGCTCCAGTAGTTTTTTTAAAAATTTATTTTATTTTTTTTTTTTATTTTGTGTGTGTGTGTGTGTGTGTGTGTGTGTGTGTGTGTGTAATGTTTAGCTGTCATATAAACCGACAGATCACCGTTTCAATGCACTCGTGTCCTGAGACTTTTGCAAAATACAAAAATGCAAAGTGAATATTGGAAATTAAGCTGAGGTGTTGCCGTTGTCATGGTTTCCAGATAGAGCGGTTTTAATTGATGTTTTAACATTTTAAAAACGCGCAGAAAAGGCAAGAAAAAAAAAAAGAGGAATCAGTGCTAAACAGGCCTACTGAAATCTTTTCTTGAAAAATAATAAATGATTAATTTGATTTTTTTTAAATTTCAACATAATCAGAATGGTTCTGGAATCTACTGTCGCATTCAACTGTAAAAATAAGAATCAAGCAAAAACGCTGAGTGGATTAAAAGTCTCATGAGTTATTTATTACTGCCGACTTTAAGTTAGTGTTTTGATATTTAAAGTCCCCCAATCTCAGTTAAAAATGAACATTTTGCGCCACTTGTAACCATTTTGTTTTCTTTTTAAAAGATCTAGACTGCAAAACAGCAAACTGTCTGCATGGTTTCAGCTCAGTATTTAGCTGAAAGTCCTAAAATGTGTGCTGCACGTCTGAGATCATGTTGATCTGTTTTCATATAAAAAACCTCAGGAAACATCAATTTAAAAATGTTTTAACAATTAGGTTTCTGGAACTAAAAAAATATTTTATGATAAGCATCAAAACAAAAGGAAGAAAAAAAATAACAGTAATAAAACAATATTTTAAAAAATGTCAATAAATTAAACACAAACACTGATAATTAAAATAATTGTGCTTCTTTGTGTCGCTGTAAGAATATGTGTGAGAAAATGATTTGTTTTTATATCAAATATAGGAGAAATACAAATTGATATATTTATATATTTATCGATGGTCGTTTGTTCTGGCCTGGTGCATGAACAGCCCAGTAAGATGTGAGAACGGAGCCGTCTAATGGTTCTGCTCTATTCAGTCTGTGCTTTCTAATCTGGGCTCAGTTCTCTGTGTTAGCAGACAGAGTCCAGTCCAAACCGGGAGATACCTGCTGAAGTATCACAAATATCCAACCTCTCTCCGTCTCTCTCTCTCTTTTTCTCTATTTGTTTTTCTTTTTAAACCTTCCAGACCTGTCCAGTGGACCTCTGCACCTTGTAGACCTTTTTTTTCTGTGACTGTCAGGAGTTCCTACACTGTGAATCAGTCTAAGACCCAGAGCAGAGCGGAGGCATCAGCATCCAGTGATTTAGTAAATCTGATTATCAGCTCAGGCCAGGCTCTCCATGTGCAGAAGTTAAATTCCGTTTCGGAGTCGATTCCTAAAGTGTGAACCTGTGAAGTCTGCGGCTGCAGCAGATGTTTTGGCTCGGAGGGTTTGATTGTCTGATATGATACAACAACAAAGGCGGACTTTCAGCAGCAATTTGTTCGCTTCCTAGAGGAAGACTGCGAGCAGAGCGAGCCCAACTGTAATGCAAGAAGCAGCCCAACAATGGAGCTGCCGTGCAACCCAATCTCTGTCAGCCTGATGCTATCTGCCCCATGTTAAATGGGGTGACCAGCAGTCAAAAGACAAAGGAGCAACAGAAGGACCACAGGGGGGGTGGGGTGGAGGACTAACTTTACTCTCTCTCTCTCTTTCGCTCTCTCTCTTTTTCTCTCTCTCTCTGTCTCTTGCTCTCTCTCGCTCTAGCTGTTTCCATTCCATTGCGCGTAAAACTTCATCTATGTGCCACTAATGTCAAAACAACACGACGTTGCACGATTGCAATGTTTACCAAAATGCAATTTATACCACTTGAATAAGTTCATTCACAATCTCCCTCCAACCACTTCCTGTTTTCTTCTTTGTGCTTTCCGCCAGTAGCAACATCCTGTTGTTTATCGTGTGTATGTGGAAAAAAGTGTTTCCGTTGCGGTTTTTATGAAATAAACTACTTTCAATATGGCAATAAATAAATAAATAAATAAATAAATAAAAGGAAAAAAAATTCCCAGGCCAAATCTTTCTTTAATCAAAAAAAAAAGAGAGTTGCGTGTTTCCATTAAGCAAATTTATTTTTGAAATGTCAAATTGCACAGTTATATGGTCAATGGAAACGTGGCCTCTCTCCTAGGTTTTTCTCTCTCTCCTTCTTTCTTTCCTTATCTTTTCCATTCCCTTTTATTTATCTCCTTTCTCTTAGAATTCAGTGAAAAACATTTTTTCCAAGTGAAAAACTCTCGGACCCAGATAGTCCTCCGAAGGCTTGATTTTCCTTTTAGACAGTTCTCATCAACAACATTTTGCTGAATCTAAAAATCTTCCCCAATTCAGTATTTTTCTTCCCTAGCGAGGACGTTGCAATAAAAACAGTGACAGTCCACTGACCTGCACCTACAGGTTTATCAGGACACTTTTGGCTGTTGTGTGAAAACACCTGGGGATAGAATATCAGTTTCAGAGTTTTTGTTCTTATTGGCCCCGGCCTGATGTTTTTGGCTTTCCTTCATGTTTAAATTACAAGTCTGTGAAAATAGGAGCCGATTCCTAACATTTCAGAAGCAATGTGTGACGTTCAGGGTTTCTGTTGGTACCTGTAGCATTCCAAGTCAGGAATGACTGTAGACCATTTGTTGTAAATGTGAGTTTTATGACAATTTTAAGCTTAATTCAGTTGATTTAAAAAAAAAAAAAACTTAAACAGACGTGATTTTTTTCTTTTTTCACTGACAAATGAGGAAAGTATTATTCTGGTGTTGGACTTGTTGATGGAGTGGAGGGTTGAAGAGGTTGGTGGCCTGATGCTCTTCACATTTCTGCTACAGAAGCAACACGGCTACTTTCTGATGCAGCATCTGTTCTTATCATTAGCTTCTCAGGGCCAAACGAAAGTCTGAGTGAAACAGATTTTAATCTACAAAAATGATTTTGGTCCTTCGACCAATGGCTGAAGACAGAGACTAAAGGAAAGTCAGTGAATGTGAAGCAGGCTTTATTTTACAACTATATTTAATCCATGCGAGATTTGCATAATGTTGGCTTTCATCTGTTGTTCATGTCACATGTTTATTTTTATAAAACTGATGAACACATGAAGCAACCAGTTCATCATGATCATTTTTTAATTTGATATTTTTAAATTAAAGGTGTTAAAATATGTGTTAAATATTTTAAATATTCTTTTTCCTGTTACTGTGACATTAAACATATATTGGATACAAACAGCATAAGATGTTATTATATTATCACGAGAGGAGTCTAACGTGGAACACCACATTATGCTGCGCAATGCGCCTTTAAAAAGCAGAGTGGAAAACAGAACAAGAGGTAAAACGACCTCGACTCACTTTCAGTCAGATTCAGTTCAGTTCAGTCAGAGTCAAATCCACTGATCTTATTTTCAAAGCAACAGTTCACATTAAAAGTCATTTTTATAACAAAACCCAAAACAGATTTTCTCTTGTTCACATCCACACATAGAAACGTCCAGCCAAACCAGTTCAGATCATTCCAGAACAATGTAGCAAATCATGTAAAATCCCATTCGATCATAATTATAAAAACAGATATTTTATAGGATTTTTGATTATGATTACCCAGTAACACCTCCTCCTGTTGAAGCATGTGGTGACAGTGGAGAGGAAACCTTCCTTTTTAACATGAAGCAACCTGCAGCCGGCATGACCGGCAGAGCAGAGTCTGCTCATTGGAGCAACTGCAACTAAAACTCAACCTGAGAGATTCTGATGAGAGCGCCATCAGCCTGCTGATGTGTCAACAGTGTCATGTTAAGTAGGAAACTTTTTTTTTTTTTTTTTTTTTACCTTAGAATGAGCTAAGCAAATGAAAAGATGTAGTTTATTTTGCACAAAGACTCAAGGGTACTGCCTGGACATTAGAGGATATTTTCCTTCATTCTGAAAGTATTGAAATAATCATAGTTGCTTCCTGTTGACTGTTTATTTATTTACACAGAGACAATGTACCTTATTTTGTTAACCGTTTAAAAGTAGAGGTGCCACCAGGTTACAGCTAAAAATGTTCATTTCTACCTTCTGTCCCTGAACAGGTTGATGGTAACTGAATGTGATCGGTTGATGAAAAGCCAGCATATTACATATATGTCCAATACTTTATTATTCACATCTCACTAAAACCAAGGAAACCAATCAAACTACAATTCTGCAAAAAGTTCATGAAACCATTTCTTAGTCTTTGTTGAGTGTGAATCTGCTTATTTAATAGCTTTTTATTTCATTTTATATATATATACATTTTTTTTGCCAAATGTGCAAGTATTACATAACTAGTACAAATTTTTCTATCACTTGGCTAACTTTTCCATTACATTTTCCATACATTCTATAGATTTTTTTGGAATTATACAAGTTGAGAGCCAAAGCTTTTATGGGCACAAAGAAGCAGGTAGATTCTCCCTCAACCTCTGGACAATCTCTCCTCTGGTGGCGGCCATGTTTGCTCCCTGAACAGCATGCTTCACTCAGAGATGGGTGCTAACATTTATTTTGTTGCCTTTACTTGGAACTTGTGTAGCTTTAAACAAACAAACAAACAAACAAACAAACAAACAAACAAAATCACTCACTTTCTCTCTCTTGCTCTTTTTTTCTCTCTCTTTATTACTTTATCACTAAAGCTGCAGTATGACTTTTATAAAAATCTATTTTTTTTTTTACATATTACGTCTTGAAACTGTCATCATGTTGTAACAGTATGGCATGAGACACATAATTGTTAAAAAAAAAAAAAATCAAGCTTCTCTGCATTCTCCAAGTGCTAGTTAGAAACCAATCAGAGCCAGGAGGAGGGTCTTAGTGCTGTCAATTATTCTCATTTGCGCTGCTCTCCCCTCTCTCTGTCTGCTTGTTCTCTGCTCTCTGCTATAAAACAACTTCTTCAGATCTGCAGAGCCTGAATGCTAACGCTCCTTAGCATGGCCACCCATGACGGCAGATAGACGGTTTTCCTGTAACGATAAGTTGTTTCTGTTCTTGCAGCACATTCACATGGTGATCGAGAGCACTAAGCACCTCCTCCTGACTCTGATCGGTTGTTTTTGTTTGGGAGCGGTTCATTTCTTTAGAGGTAATAGCAGCTCAGAGAGGAGGTGGAGGAGATCGATCTTTTCACAGATTATCTGTCTCATATTGTCTCATATTGTACTGATTGTTTTAGCAAATATAAAAAAAAAAAAAAAAACGCATTTTTTTTTTTTTTTTTAATTAAAGTTTCAAACTTCAGCTTAAGTGAAACATAAATAGATTAATGACACGGTTGGATGTTTAAAGGCCTTTATTTCTGATGTAATAATTTTACACTTACAGGTAATGAAAACATGACATTTAAAATTAGACTAGAAGCAATGAAAAACACATTGTTACACAGAATTCTGCATGTAATGAAAGGTGTGACCTGCTTAACAGTTATTTGTTTCTTTTTTGTCAGACTCAAAAAGTATTTGTAGTCTGACAGACAGACCTAATCTGAATGTATATCCTATTTTATTGAATATGATGCAGATATAAATGACTACATAAGTGCTCATTAGTGGGGAATATTGATTAGGAAAAGCGTTTCTTCTGCTTAAAATTAATTAATTAATTTGTAAATATATCATTTGTTTGTACTACTTTTTAAAATTGTATTCTTTAGAATATCACAACCTTTTAGTCTGTCCATCATTTTTAAATATTAAAAATGATAATTAGTTATCATTTTTAATTATAATCAATTACTCAGTACTTGAGTAGCCTTGAGTAATTTTATTGGATCAATACGTTTGTCTTTTACTTGAGTAAAAATGTGCTGAAGTAGTTGAACACAGTTTTTGTGCCTCTGTCCACCTGTGTACTTATACAGTTTGAATGTTAACTTTCATAAGTGCAAACAGTCAACAGTGAAATTATGTACAGGCTGAATGGTGGATTGGACAGTAGAATGGATCGGGGGGGAATGAATGAAAAACAGTTCTCTCTGTTTTCCTTTCAGACTCTACTGAGTTTTTACTGAAATGCTGCCAAATGGACATGACCTCTGACCCAAACCTTCTCCAGAATTGATCAAATTATCAATCTTGGGTCTGTTCTGAGATACGCTTTCATAGCTGTGACACAATGTCCTGTTGGATTCACTCTAGGGCAGATGGGCAGGTAAAGCTGTGGTTGATGTGAAAGGTCAGCTCACTCTGTAGGCGTTTCCTCAAAAACAGGTTTGACAGCCATTTCAATCATCCTTATACACGGAAGAACAATAATGAAAAGACTGGAAATTTGTATTATTTTTTTTTGTTGGCACAATAGAGCAATGATTGATCATGTACCTCACTACAATGATGAGAAGAAATCTAGAACTAGTCTACTTCAAAAGCAATGAATAAGAAGTCTTTGTTTGGAGAAGAGTTGAAGTAAAACCGTGTCGGTGGTGTACCTCCTGTAGGCCAGGTGTTAGAATCCAGGATGTGATAAAAACTTTATCTGTAGAAAACAACTGAGTTTATAATTAAAGCTGCAGTATGTAACTTTTATAAAAAAAAAAATAATAAAAATAAAAAAAAATCTTTTTTTTTTTACATATTTGTTAATATTTGTTAAAACTGTCATTATATCCTTGAAGTATGAGACAGATGAGAAAAAAACTGAGCCACTCTGCCTTCTCTCTGTGGTTCTACTGCTATCTGCAGAAAAACACCACTCAGTCAGAAACAACCAACCAGAGCCAGTAGGAGGGTCTTAGCGTCGTCAATCATTCTTACATATGTGCTGCTTACACCCTCCCCCTATTTCTCTGCTATGCTACAGCTAGTTCCCCACAGCAGAACCTGCCGTGAATGCTCATGTTAGTTACGATGGCCACCAATGTCGGCAGATAAATAGCTTTCCTAGCTTCTTGGAAAGTAGTTTCTGTATCATTACCACAGCTGCAGCATGTACATGAGCATGACTGACAGCACTAGGATTCTGATTGGTTGTTTCTGAAATGCTGGAGTATTTCTTCAGATGGCAGTAGGACCACAGGGGGAAAGAAGAGCAGCCTGATTTTTTTCACAGATTCTGTCATATTATAGTCACAGCATAATGGCAGTTTTAGAAAATATGCAAAAAATATTGTTTTCACTTTTAGCTATTTGATTCTTCAAAATTCTAGTCAAGTAAAGTTGGAAAGGTGATTTTCAAAACAATTGCCACATTGTAACAGCATTAGCTTTTCCTCCACTGGGAGGAGACTTTGCAGCAGACCCAGAATTCCCTGTTGGGCCTGGGAACACCTTGGGATTCTCCAGAACCAGCTGGAGAGAGGAGCTGATTTCCCAACTGGACCCGTTTCCCTGGATGAGCAGAAGACCAGGGACGGATTCTGCTGAAGCATTCGGATCAGAGGGGAGCAGACGACGTGTGTCCTGTCATATCTTTGTCTCAGTGGCTGTGAGCCGGGTCCAGTAGAGAATGGTAAGGCTGAAACATTCCATGTATTACTATTATTTTTTTTTAAAATCTCAGCGTTATCAAAGTTTGCAGTTTTGTGTTGGAATAATTGAAGTGTTGCTCTAGTGTTAATTAATTTAACTACAGAACGAATAGTAAAGTTAAATTCACTATCAAGATGAGCTTTTAATCCTAAGGTGGTTCTTAATTTGCAACACGTCTTCATGGCAGTCGCCAGGGAAACGGTTTACAGTCTTTTGAACGAAGCTCACCTTTCTATGTTTCAGTGATGAACCAGTTCAGTGTTTTTAGTCTCGTTTTATCACAATATGACCAATTAGATGAACAATTAATGTACATTTTAAGAATATGTTTTCTATAAACTTCATAATGATTTATCTTAGACATACTGATGAAAGTCTGCCTAAATAAAAAGCCAGTTGTAAAACCGCTTTTCTGCATCAGATCCTAACAGTTTGCTTTAGGTGTGTATCAGGACTTGCCTTTAATTAATATTTATGAAAATATATTGTTGTAATCCATTCAAATTATTTTGTGACCCAGAGGGTGGCAATGTCTGTTTAAGAATCAGGAGAAGCATGCAAAAGCAGCATCCAAGGAGGACAGTGATCGATTCAAAGGCAAGAACCCACAAAACTGGGTAAGAAACTAATAGAGAACCCCTCCACCCCCTCACCCTGTTACAGACTGGCACCCTGCTGCTGCTCCCAGCCTCTCCCCTCCCTGCTGGATCTCTGTCAGCACATCCTGCAGGCTCTCCTCTGCTGCTGGCCTGCTGATGCTTCCTCATTGCTTGTCGCCTCCCTCTGTGTATTTATTCCCTTTGAAAAAAACCCCAAGCCAGAGCTTTGTTCTGATTGGTTGTTCAGTATTTGCAGGTGTGGACGGTTTTTGTAATTAAGGTGAAGAAGCCGTCCTTCCACTACACCACCTGGTGGAGTTGGGTGAGAGGCGGTACGCTCTGGACGGGTCACCAGTCCACTGCAGGCAGGGCCGGCCCTGACTGCAGGGCAGCACAGAGACACACAGAGATGGGCAGAGCGCCCAAAAATAGTTCTCAAGTAAGAGAAGCACAACATCGACATGTTTTTACTCAAGTAAGAGTAAAAAGGTATTTGTAAAAAGTCTACGCAAGTGCTAATCAAATTATCAATAACTTAATATTTAAAAATTACATAAGCAGACAGATCAAATTTCTTCATTTCTAGTTGTTTTCTTCTTCTACTTTTTTAATCTAACACATTATCAATCCCAATGAGGCTATGTTGACAATGAGTGGACCTCATGTCTGTGATCAACAAAGCAGACTGTGTTAACGGATGGGAAGGATTTAACTGGCCATTTAGTGTGTTTCTTCCTAGGTGTGTTTCTGTGAAGGACTGCCACCCTGTCCTGAGCACACACTGGGCCCAGGCCACTGATGTTGGAGATTTGTGACATTCACCTGTTTTTTTGATGAAAACCTGACCCAGTATGCCGAGCCGAGCCAATCACTAGACCATCTTGCATTTCTTCAGTCCCAGTTCTGCATTAGTCCATGCTAGACTTTTGTTTTTTGCTGATAGAGTTTACAGATGTTACAGAAACAAATTCAACATATGAAACCGAACTGGGGCTGGTGGATAAGAAGATTTCTAAAGCTTAGGTCGGCCTCAGGTCCTGGGGTAGGATCAGGTTAGGACTGGTGCTGTTGGTTCTGGTCGGACCAGGGATCTGTACGCTGGCTCCAGGTCTGACACTGACCAATAACTTTGGCCCAGAGATGAGAGAGAACTGCCCATTGCTTTCAAATACGAATGTTTTCAAAGAAAATTTGATAGATACATTATTTTATTGTTTTTTTTTTCTTTTTCAATTTTTAGACCACACACCTGCTTTAGAAATGCTCATTAAATTCTTCTCCATAAAAAAAATGGTTAAATTTTTGTAAGGCGGTTTTGATCCCCAACAAAACTTTAGAATTGAAATATAGTCTTTGTTCTTTTTGAAATGCGAAAAAGAAATGTATACATTAGATAACTAAATATGACTATTCCTAACCCTAGTATTTATGTTTTTAAATAGGCATCAGTCCTGCTACGCAGCACAAAGGTCACTGAATCCTGAGTTGGGCTGCATGCAATCAATGGAAATCAAGGCAATGTCCTCATTAGGCATAGTTTATGAAATTGTTACCTGAACACCAATTGATTCAGAATGTAATATACACAACATCCCCGGTCAGTTGGAATGATGTAAAATAAAATGTACATGAACAGAATTGAAGAATTAATGACAACAGAAAAAAAATCAGGTGTCTTTAACTCCCAATAAAATTCCTGCTAATGCAGTTTTATTTGTAGTTGTTGTCTTTAGACCCCTTTGGAATTGATGAATATGAATGAGCCACTTATCTCAGCACCCACAAATAACAAGAGGTAGGTCTATTATTATGATTCCTATTGTTTTTGTTCAACACTCTCCTGTTCGATTTTGCCCATGTGTCTTTTAATAACAACTTTTCAAAGGCTTCCAGATGCCTAATTAAAAAGAATCTGGTAATATACATTCAGTAATCATGATGTTTAACAATAGTAGTAGCGGGTGGCGATATGCAACATCAACTTTGTTAGAGGAGAGCCACACCTGTTAAACGAAGGAGGAAGATTGCATGGCAGCTGGCTCCGTGCCTCAAAAACAGGCTGAACTGTGTGGAAATGTAAAATGTTCTGACACGATTTTCATAAAGCATCAGTGGCTCTGGAAGACCCTGATTATGGCGGGAGCTTGAAGGAACGTTTGGGCTCTTTGAGTGCTGATTAGTGAGGCAGCGACACCTGAAATGATGGATAGCTCCGGCAGGTCCAGCCTGTTCAGGACTGTACAGTAACACAGTCATGGGGAAAAATGGACAGTTAGTGTTTTTCTTTTTTTTGCATATATCCAACCTTTCTTGGGATGTTGTCAGATTTTCAAAAATGTCCACATTTTAAGTGCTTAAAAAATAACATTATGAAATCATTGTTATGTGATCTTTTTCTTTAGTTTAGATTTAAATCATTTTAGAACTCATAAGACAATATCTTATATGATAAAAAAACCTGGCAGAGAGTGAACTTTGTTTTCACCATCACTGTATTTACAGCCAGATAAACTACAGAAATATTCTGCAGCATGCTGTATGATCCTTATTGGCATAAACTGGTGATTTGTAAATGTATGTGCTTTGGATTTGGAAATCAAAGCTGATGAAACAGATTAATTGGTCTAGACAAAGATAGGTAAGTGCTCATGTTTTGAATTTAATTAAATCGATGAGCTCCGCCATTATTAGTTTATGTATCACTGAGTGACTTGGAACCACAATAGTCATATTTCCAGACCCCTCAGGTCTTCTGGTTCTAGACTTCTCTGCCTCCTCAGAACCAGAACCAAACATGGGTCTTCCACGCAATAAAACCCCTGCAGCTGCGTTTTGTCATTTTATCTCCTATTGACAGACTGCAAGGAACATAACTGCATGCTGCTGTACCTGCTTGGGGCACAAAACAAACTTGTAGATGAAGATGACCTGGTCAGATGAGACCCAAAAGGAAGTCTTTAGCCTTACTGCAAAAAAAAAAACACCAAACAAACAAAACAAAACAAAAAAAAACCTGACATAACCCCAACCCTAACACCTTACTGTGAAACAATGGTGTTGCAGCTGTGGTGTATTTCTGTCCTTCAGGGACACGGAAGTTTATTAGAGTTGATGGGCAGATGGATAAAACTGAGAAGAAAACTGTACTGAGAGAAAACCTGTTAGAGGCTGCAGGAGACTTGAGACTGGAGTGGAGGATCACCCTCCAGCAGGACAACAACCTGTTCAATTCTTAACCTAAATCTGATTGAGAATCTGTTCTGAGTCTTAAAAACGGATCCTCTCCCTCAGATCTGACTGAACACTGAGCTTTAGCAATAAATAATCCACAACATTTCAGTCTCTAGATGTACAAAGCTAGAGATGTACCTAAAGGATCTGTAGCGGTAACTGCAACAACAGGTGGTTCCACAAAGCAATGACTAAACAAAGCTGAATAAACTGCAAGCTAAACTTTTCTGCATGTGATTATTAGCAGCATAATTGGAGATGCAATGCAGTGTAAGGACCAGTTGTCCAACAAATACTGTGTTGGGAGGACCAACTACTCCTAATGGGATCCAAAGCCCGGGTCATTAATGTGTCAGTAGAGTTTAGAGGTGGTTTAATGGGTTAGGATATAGAAATGAATGAAAAAGAATGGAAGTCAATGCAAAGTCCCTGTTAAAATAGAAAGAAAGACATATGTGTATATATGCGCGTGCAGGCGTGTGTGTGTGTGTGTGTGTGTGTGCTCGTGTCCAACCCTCCATTATTTTCTTCAGCCTTGTCAGATTGGTTGTTGATCATTGATGATGGGGAGGTGGGAACGTAGACTGCTTCATTTTTGTCTTTCTGCTTTAAACTAATCAAGATTTGATTGGTTGAGATGAGGCTCGGTCTGAGACATGCTACATTCCAGCTGGGGGAAGAGGGCAAAGCACTTTTAGCCGGAGGTCAAGGACATGTTTGAAGCGTATGGAGGTTTGGAACCGGGTTTAGCGACCAGCGACCAGGCACTGTCCCCTGCATCAGTACATCAGGACTGGAAAGCTCCAGTTTCCTTCCTGATTCTCTCATATAAAAAATTTTCTAGCAGTGCCAGTTCTGAATTATGCACATGAAGGTAACCATGGTATTTATTTGCTGACAGGAAGCAGTCTGATGGCCTCACACCTTGTCACATTTTATGTGTTAATCTGTGGTCCACATCACCCTGATCATCTGGGGAGAGGAATGTGATGATGAGAAAACTTTGATAAAATGTTGAGTAGCTTTATTTAAAGCCAGTTACTTATATTTGGTGCTGGGTAGGTTTTGCCAGCTGTGTGGTTCTGGAGGATTGGGGATCCTACATTTCTGCTGTTTTCTAAAGGAAAACCATATTTCCACAAGACAGAATGTCTGTATATATAAAAATATCATTTTTAATTGAAAATACCAGTTTTCTAAATTATTTAACAAAAAAACAATTATAAGTATTATTTTTACAAAATGCATCACTTATGTAGACAATCGGCAGATAAATTTATATTACTTTCATTAATATCCCATAAGCCCTAAATCTAAAGGAATAATGAGCTGAACATAATTTAATGAGCAGCAGATAGTTGTTGTCATTATCTGTTCTTTACATGAAGGCTGAAACTCGATTTATTTCACATATTATCTGTCTCATACTGTCACAACATGATGAGAATTTTAACAAATATGGAAAAACATATTTCAGTCAGACTGGACAGCAAGCATCCATGAGGAATTACTGAGTCATTCCAGGACAAACATTTGCTCCTCCAGATCTGACTGAACGTTCGGGGTTGTGAAGCTCTGCTCCAGTCATTTCCAGGATTTCCTCAGATTTAGACTCAGTTCTGTCCAGCTTCCTTTTGCCTGCTGACGAAACGCATCCCCAAAGCATGATGCTGCCAAACATCGTATTTGGGAACGTTCGGGCTGATGTGCAGTGTCTGTGTTTTAAGCCAAAGACCCAGCAAACACGTTCCTTATGTTAACTGTGACCTTGACATGGCTTGTTGGAAACTATAGGTTGTCGTTTGAGATCAGGAAACCACCATTTTAAGCTTAAATGTTCTGCTGTCATAATGTATCATTTTAATGATATATCATAGTTGTGTGAATTTTTTCATAAAATTCTTCTGCCTTTATCTATTGGGGCAGCAGCATCAGAACCAGGGGTCTGAAAAGGATCAACAACCTGATAAAGATGGCTGGTTTGCTCTGTTCTGGTTCTGGTCTGGTACTGATCTGGTTCTGGTTCTGGTTTTGTTC
Source organism: Poeciliopsis retropinna (assembly GCA_010277075.1). Taxonomy (NCBI): domain Eukaryota; kingdom Metazoa; phylum Chordata; class Actinopteri; order Cyprinodontiformes; family Poeciliidae; genus Poeciliopsis; species Poeciliopsis retropinna. The sequence goes on from VMRM01000028.1 coordinate 8,041,982, forward strand.
TGTTCTGATGTGGTTCTGGTTCTGGTTCTGTTCTGTTCCGATCTGGTTCTGGTTCTGGTTCTGGGGATGACTGTGGGATCTCTGCAGATGACGATGCAAAGAAGAATTTTACATAAAACCAAGAAAAATTGTCAGCATCCTTTTCAGTCAGACGCTTCTTCAAATTGCTGTAACACAGACTGCTACAGGAGCTCTTTCCTGCCAACAGCCACCACTATCTGCAATAAAGCCTCAAAGAACATTGAATTAACATGAGTTACAACAACGTTTAATTTCCCTTTGGGACCAGTAAAGTATTTCTGAATTGAAAGTCAAACAGTCCTGGCTTTTTCCACATATTAAAAACCAAAGTAATGCTCTTCTTTCTTCAGCTGCTGAACCCTAACAGAGCTCACTCCATCCATCCTCCCATCAGTGATGACCACAAGCTGACCATCACATGACATCACATGAAGACAAGCATCACCCACAGCATGATGCTGCCACAACCATATGTCACACTAGGGAAGGATTGTTTTCAATCTTTAGTGTTTTGCAGGTTTTGGTCTCGTCTAAACATATTTTCTGTGTCCCGCTGCCACTCCACCTGAATACAGGAGCTCAGCGGAGCGTCTGCCTGACACAGCAATGACTGAGGATCTTGTTGGAACCAGGGAGGAACCAGTGCTCCCTCCTGAACTAAAGCAACACTGAAGTATTATTGGAACTCTTCTGGGGAAATGGGAAAATCATGCATGTGAAATTTCAGAGTTTCACATGCATGATGTATAGGCTTTTCAGGGTTTTAATTGATTTTTCAGAAAAAGAGTTTAACGATTTTATTTCAGCTCAGTAAATAATGACAGTGAATAATGACAGAACCAAAGTTGTACCTTAGATTGAAATCATTGGGTCGTATTCGTCCATCTGATGGTTTTTGATCATAAAGCAGAAAGGTGTGTTTTGTGCTTGACCCCGCAGGAAAATCCAGGAGTTCTATTTTTGGAGTTATAATGTGAATCAAGAGTTAAGATCAGACTTGGTGTTTGTGGTGATTTGCTGGGTGGGGAGGAGGACGAGGGAAGAGGAAGAGCGAAGGTGCTGGTTACTTGTTTGTGTGACGTAAAAAGAAAACACTTGACAGGTCGTGAATAATTGTTTTAATGAGTGTGCAAAAGCAGTCGGCTCAAAGGCCTGTCAGGTTAAACAAACTCTCCAAATCCGATTGTCAAAGTGCAAAGTGTTGTCGTTTCAATTTACCCCCACCGTCGCTCCTTCCTTCTTCCCCTCTCTGGCTCTGGCTCCCCCTCCCCCTGCGTGCTCCATTCCTTCCAATTACAAGACATAATATTTGCTCAAACCTTGTGTGATCACTGGTTTAGTTGCTTTAAGAAGCCTGTTGATCTCAGCGCGCTCTGCTGCTCTTTGTCAATGGAGCATCAACAGGGATGAATAAATGGCAGGCACTTCCTTGTTATCTCCTCACAGCACCATTCCGTCCTTTCACAGCACTCAGCCGTCTTATTAGAGATGCTTCCACTTCCACACAGCTCTGCTGTCTCTGCGTACCTGTTTTATTTTTGTTTTGCCAAGAATGACTAAAGAGCTAAATTTGGTTGCAGAGTTTGAATTCAATCTGTCATTCTCGGGCACAACAAAAAAAAAAAACCTTCCGGCTCCTCAGACACAGACCAGGTCCAAGAACATGGAAGTTTTTCATAATGCGGCACAAACTTAGTTTTCAATGAAATTCTTACATCATTTTAATTCATTTCATCCATCCATCCATCCATCCATCCATCCATCCATCCATCCATCCATCCATCCATCCATCCATCCATCCATCCATCACCTTTAACTTAGAAACATCACAGGATGCGCAGGACAAACATTCTCTCTCTCAGCACATGTATGTTTTGCTCTGCATTTAGAGAGAGTTTTATTGTTTTTACTGCTTATGTTGCAGTGACAGGTCACATGACTCTGGTCTTAATCCAGAAGCTTTTCTCCTTCGCTCCCAGTGGCTGCAGCTTCTCATGCAGTGCCAACAGAGGTCACACACATTCAGCACCTGCTTCTGACACGCTGAGATATTCCTCCAACTTCCTTTTTTTTTTATAACTGATCCAGCATTTAATGAAGACTGACTTTATTAAAAGACTTTATGGCCATGAGCCATAAAAAGAAAAAGTTCCCTTTATGTGTCAAATCTGGACACACTGACCTTTGACTTGTATTCATAAGGACAGATTTTCATCTTGGGACGAATTGATCTGCAATGTAAATTCATTTGGTTTTAGCTTCTGATCTAGTGGTGTGTTGTTGGAAGAACCTCTTGAAGAACTCGTGTAATCACAAACAGGAAGAGAACTGCACTTTTAAACTCTGTATAGGAAGAAAAAGAGAAATTTCAAAATATAAAATTGACGTCAGGTAGCAACTAAATATGCGTTCTGTTTATTTCTACAAAATGTTTCCAGGAAAAATTAGATTAGGGTCAGATTAACTCAGGTCAAATTTGCCTCAGAAACACAAGCAGCTTATTGGTCTTTTTTCTCTGACAGTTTCCACTCAACAATATGACAACAACACTAAATTATGAGTTTAGATGCATTCATAATTTGAGGCCACACACAAACAGCCAGCTGAGACTGAAGCCTTTGGCACTAAAACGTTGAATTAACATGAAAAATAATTCTGCGCATGGGCCTGGAAAGTAGCTGTAAGCACGAGAAGTGAAAGTGTCGGGGTTTGAGATACAATAATCTGCCACAGAATCAGGATTAGAAATGTGATTTAAAATGTTTTGCATAAATGTTTTACGCAACAAAAATTCCCCTGATCAGGATTATTGAAGGAACTTTAACTAAAACTCTGAAAAAACCCTACATGTATAACATGTAGATGCCTGTTTTATAAAGACTCAAAGGGAAATGAAACATTTAACCTGCAGGTTCTGATAAGGATGTGTTTAGGTGAATCCTTACATAATATCACAGATCTCTCACAAACAGTCCAAATCAGTTGCTTAAAACTGATT